>JACEFZ010001142.1:0-339835 GCA_014155875.1 Cepaea nemoralis | reverse complement strand
CCTCCCTCCCCCCCCCTCCTTCCCCTCCTCCTCCCCTCCTCCCCTTCCCCCCTCCCTCCTCCCTCCTTCCTCCTCCCCCCTCCCCTTTTCCCCTCCCCCCTTTTTTCCCCCCCCCCCTTCCCCCTTCCCCCCTTTTCCCCCTCCCCCTCTCCCCCCCTCCATCCTCCTCCTCCCTCTTCCTCTTCCCCTCCTCCCTCTTCCTCCCTCTCCCCCCTCCCCCCCTTTTCCTCCTCCTTCTTCCTCCTCCTTCCTTCTCCTCCCTCCTCCTCCCTCTTCCTCCTCATCCTACCTCCTCCCTCCTGCTCCTCTCTCCTCCTCCCTCCTCCCTTTTCCTCACTCCTCCTCCCTCTACATCCTCCTCCTCCTCTCCACTCTTCCTCCTACCCTCTTCCTCTTCCCCTCCTCCTATCCCTCCTCCTCCCTTCACATTCCTCCTCCTCCCTCTTCCCTCCTCCTCCCTCCTCCTCCTCATCCCTCCTTCTCCCTCCTCCTCCTTCTTCCTCCCTCCTCCTCCCTCCTCCCCCTCCTCCTTCCTCCTCC
The DNA here is from genome assembly GCA_014155875.1 of Cepaea nemoralis. NCBI lineage: Eukaryota > Metazoa > Mollusca > Gastropoda > Stylommatophora > Helicidae > Cepaea > Cepaea nemoralis. The sequence goes on along the minus strand of JACEFZ010001142.1, from coordinate 339,295 downwards.
TCCCTCTCCTCCTCCTCACTCCTCCTCCTCCCTCTACCTCCTCCCTCCTCCCCCCTTCACATTCCTCCTCCTCCCTCTTCCTCCTCCTCCCTCTTCCTCCTCCTCCCTCCTCCTCCTCATCCCTCCTTCTCCCTCCTCCTTCTTCCTCCCTCCTCCTCCCTCCTCCCCCTCCTCCTTCCTCCTCCTCCCTCTCCTCCTCCCCCTCCTCCTTCCTCCTCCTCCCTCTCCTCCTCCTCACTCCTCCTCCTCCCTCTGCCTCCTCCCTCCTCCTATCCCCTCCTCCTCCCTCCTCCTCCTTCTCCTCCTCCCTCCTTCTCCTCCTCTCCCCTCCACCTCCTCCTACCCTCTTCCTCTTCCCCTCCTCCCTCTCCCTCCTCCATCCTCCTCCTCCCTCTTCCTCCTTCCGCCTCCTCCCTCTTCCTCCCTCTCCCTCCTCCATCCTCCTCCTCCCTCTTCCTCCTCCTCCTACCTCCTCCTCCTCTCTCCTCCTCCCTCCTCCCTTTTCCTCCCTCCTCCTCCCTCTACATCCTCCCTCCTCCTCTCCACTCTTCCTCCTACCCTCTTCCTCTTCCCCTCCTCCCTATCCCTCCTCCTCCCTTCACATTCCTCCTCCTCCCTCTTCCTCCTCCTCCCTCCTCCTCCTCATCCCTCCTTCTCCCTCCTCCTCCTTCTTCCTCCCTCCTCCTCCCTCCTCCCCCTCCTCCTTCTCCCTCTCCTCCTCCTCACTCCTCCTCCTCCCTCTACCTCCTCCCTCCTCCTCCCTTCACATTCCTCCTCCTCCCTCTTCCTCCTCCTCCCTCTTCCTCCTCCTCCCTCCTCCTCCTCATCCCTCCTTCTCCCTCCTCCTCCTTCTTCTCTCCCTCCTCCTCCCTCCTCCCCCTCCTCCCCCTCCTCCTTCCTCCTCCTCCCTCTCCTCCTCCCCTCCTCCTTCCTCCTCCTCCCTCTCCTCCTCCTCACTCCTCCTCCTCCCTCCTCCTCCCTCTACCTCCTCCCTCCTCCTCCCTTCACATTCCTCCTCCTCCGTCTTCCTCCTCCTCCCTCCTCCTCCCTCCTCGTCCTCTCTCCTCCTCCCTCCTCCTCATCACTCCTCCTCCCTCCTCCTCCTTCTTCCTCCCTCCTCCTCCTCCCTCCTCCCCCTCCTCCCTCTCCGCCTCCTCCCTCCTCCTCCTCCCTCTACCTCCTCCTCCTCCCTCCTCCTCCCTCTACCTCCTCCCTCCTCCTCCCTTCACATTCCTCCTCCTCCCTCTTCCTCCCTCGTCCTCCTCTCTCCGCCTCCCTCCTCCTCCCTCTACCTCCTCCCTCCTCCCTCCTCCTCCCTTCACATTCCTCCTCCTCCCTCCTCCTCCTCCCCCTCCTTCTCCTCCTTCTCCCTCCTCCTTCTCCCTCCTCCTTCCTCCCTCCTCCTTCTCCCTCTTCCTCCTCCCTCCTCCTACTCTCTCCTCCTCCTCCCTCCTCCTCCCTCCTCCTCCCTCTCCTCCTCCTGCTCCCTTCTCCTCCTGCGTTCTCCTCCTCCCTCCTTCTCCCTCCTCCTCCCTCTTCCTCCTCCCTCCTCCTCGCCTCCTCCTCCACACTACTCCTCCCTCCTCCTCCTAATCCCTCCTCCTCCCTCCTATTCCTCCCTACTCCTCCTGTCTCCTCCCTCCTCCTCCCTCCTCTTCCCTCCTCCACCTCCCTCTTCCTCCTCCCTCCTCCATTTACCCAAGACAGACAGACAGTCAGACAGATAGTCGGGAACGGGATCTTATATGACTACTTATATAATTTAAATGAGATGCTCTCCACCATGGGCTGGGCCGGGTCAGACAGACAGACAGATAGATAGATAGACAGACAGACAGACAGACAGACAGACAGACAGACAGACAGACAGACAGTCGGGAACGGGAACTTATATGACTACTTATATGAATTAAATGAGATTCTCCCCACCAGGAGTTGGGCGATGCCGGGCCGGGTCAGACAGACAGACAGATAGATAGTCGGAACGGGAACTTATATGACTACTTATATGAATTAAATGAGATTCTCCCCATCAGGGTCTGGGCGAAGACGGGCCGGGTCAGACAGACAGACAGACAGATAGACAGACAGACAGACAGACAGATAGTCGGTAACGGGAACGAGAACTTATATGACTACTTATATGAATTAAATGAGATGCTCCCCACCAGGGTCTGGGCGAAGCCGGGCCGGGTCAGCTAGTAAGTTATAATTAATCAATACTTGCAGACATGTGGCTTGTAGTAATCGTATTTAACAATTGAATTAATTCCAGTGTGTGGACATTTAACTCTAACATAAGTGATAATATAGCCGGCTCCCTGACCGAGGGGTTAGCAGCTTTCTCCGTTAACCCCGAATACTCTCGTGGTTGACGTGAGCGCACGAGAATTAGAAGTGGTTCGAGTCGCGCCAGTGACTTATAAGAGTATGGAGCCGGTCGCTCAGAAAGTCGTGGCGTGCTGATGAGCGTGATCTAACGTAGGAATCAATATACAGCTGAAAGATGCTGACTTTGACCGTAATATCCTGAAACAGGATGAAAACGCGAAAAAAAAAAATAAGTGATAATGTAATTACATGAAATTAGCAAGCAAGGGGCGTGAAGTAATCGTATAGAACATTGAATTTATTCCACATTGTGGATAATTAATTTTACAAGTAAATGTAATAATAGTTATAACGAGTTTTCTAACCCCACCGGAGTTAGCATTCTACCACATTAAATAACTGAGCTCTAATGATGTTACTCGACCTAGAGAGCCAGTTCTGTCTCTCTTGTACTCGCTCAAGCTATCAGTCGTCAGTTATCAGTTATCAGTTGGGGTATCTTCATTGCACTCCGGACAGGTCCATAGGTGTTCAGATCCTCTCCCCAGCATATGCATCAGCGTCCGGTGGCTAATAGTGCCAGTTCTGTGTTGGTTGACGAGGCACCTCGTTTTCCCGATGTACCTCTCGCGTCTGGCCGTGCCGATTCTTACTCCCAAGTCTTTCATCCTGGACAGCGATGTGGATTCACTGAAGTCAAAGTCCTCTGTTCTCGACAGTAGTCTTTAAGGACGTTAATAACATCGGCACGATCCATGGGCTGGCCATCTGCAGGGGGTGCAGAGCCAGCCAGTTTATCAGCTCGTTCATTTCCCTCGACTCCCACATGTCCCGGGACGAAGATGAAGGTGACTTTACGGACAACAGACTTCTGCAGCGACTCAGTCCACTGTCTACGTACAGATCCAGCTTCGACCTTCTGAATCATGCTCATTGAGTCACTTAGTACACACACGTTGGTATAATGCTGTGATTCCAGCCATATGAAAGCCTGTGTAACTGCCATCACCTCCATCGTCATGCTGCTCGTGGTCATAGAGTGGGCACCACTGGATTCTTGAACGGTTCGGCCATTTGAACGGGCTGTAAATGCCCACGCACTTCTCTGCTGCTTTACAACAGATCCATCTGTATAGATGAGCACTTCGGGGCTATCTGAGTGTTCATAGATGAGCGCGTTAACTTCTGCATTGACAGCAACAGGGTTCTGCTCTCTGCGCCGTCTGTCAAGTGTCATAATGCAGGAGAAAGTGCACTTAAAAGCTGGAGGCACCGGCACCCATTCCTTGCCGGGGTTGATACTGGTAAGACTGCAGACCTGTCTGATGACATCTTCCGCCCGACCCATCCATGATTTGCATCTCTTTAGCCTGTCACCCTTTTCTCTGAATATAGCGTCATGCAGAGGGTGCTGCTCATCTACACTTATTTTTAAGTATGCACGAGCTCTCCAGATCTTGATCCTGTGTTCCATTGTCGGGAAAGTCAGGGAGGTATCTCATTGCTACACAGCTGGTGTCTTTCGTGCAACCCAAAATGATGCGCATGGCTTCGTTTTGTACCTTTTCAAGTCTTCCAATCTGTGTAGGGCTGACAGTGAGGATGGCCAGGGCATACTCGATGCGTGAAAGCACCAGTCCTTGGAACAGAAGTATTAGCAGTCTTTGCTCGATATTGGCAGTCGCCATGACTCTCATTGATGACAAACCTTTTCGAGCTTTCATTATAACACAATCGACATGATCTCTGAAGGACAGGCTTCGATCAAGCCTCACACCAAGATATGTCATTAACTGGGTTCTACTCAAAAGGCTCCCATCCATTCTTACTGCCGGCAGGTCTGTGTTCACAATATGGTTGTTTAGGGAGAACCATGTAACCGATGCCTTTGCAGGGTTGACAAGGGCATCGGCATCAGCGCACCATGAGGAAATTCGATCTAGTTCGCCCTGCATATCAATGGCAACCGCCTGTCTATCTCCACCCTGTCGGTACACGAGAATGTTGTCAGCAAATGACAAAGTCCTACCCCTCCCGTCCAACCGTTGTTCAGTGATAGGCACCGTATACGTGTTGAATAGTACTGGTGACAGTGATGAACCCTGCGGCAATCCTGGACATATCGTTATCGGCTCAGAAGACCAACTCTCGCATCTTAGCACCACCTTCCTGTGAAGCAGAACTGCAGCTATCCATCGTACAAGGTGAGGGTGCACTTTCAGTCTGAGGAGGGTTTGCATCAAGTGCTCGAAGGATACTCTATTGTATGCGTCCTCTAAGTCTATGGCGGCCGCACATGTCTCTTCTCTGACCTGAAATCCTTCGTAAACATCTTGAGCAAAGACCGCCGCATTCAGCCATGACTCTTTGTAAGCTTTGAGAATGAAGTAACAGATATTGTAACCATTTCCAGTACGCGAGTTTTTCTGGCGTGACCACCGTTGTCTACGTTGACTGGTTGACCTTTGCATATCGGCCACACTGGCTGTTGTAACATATGTTTACCCCCTATACTGTCGTATACAACATCTTACTTATAATAAATTGCATTTATATTTTAAACATTATGATAATGGGTCGTCGTTTGTCATTAGCTAAGGTGAGGCGCCCCAATTAAACTCACCCCACTTTTGATTATTCTCTGGGCATTGCTTTGGAGACTGTAACTTGTGAAATATATACATTACCAACTAAGGTCTTCTCCCAGGCAGCACGTACATACTGTGTGAATCATGACCTGGTTACAGTGTAATATGCATACTGATAGACACGAATGTAGAGTGAGCTAAATTGATGGAGATGCCGAGAGAGTGCGCAATTTTGATGGACATGGCGACAATGTGGGCAGTACTTGTAGGAATGAAAAGAATGGCGCATGTTGATGGGTATGCTGAAAAAGGGACCCATATTGTTGGTAATGAAAAGAATGAGCCATACTGATGGGAGTGACGAGAACGAGCCATTTTGATTGAGATGCCGAGAAAGTGATATGAATCATTAGTGTAAGTAAAGTGAATGTACGCCAAGGTCTCCTTTTAATACTATGAAGTTAATGGGCTAGCTCCGTATTTTTAAACCAATCGGAACTAGATGAATGATATCACACCGACCGCAGTTGCGTCCAATGCAATTTCCCGATACTCATTCTAGGCCGGTGGACTTGGGAGTCTGGTGAATGGAAAACAAAAATATCCCACAGGATGTTGATTCGAAAACATAAGGGCCGGGTCGGACGCTAGCCTGCTAGCCACTCTACCATTACTATTATATTATTTGATGTAAAAAACAAAATAAGAAAAGTTTCTCATATTTATACTCCTTGAGCTATTTGAGCATTTTGTGCTAGTCGCATCTGTCTAGATACCGATCAACACTCCAGGACTGATATGATCAATATCGCGCCGGCCGCCTTTACTCCTCCATACATTTCCTGGTACACGTTTTCACCCAGGTCAGGTTTATTAGGTCTAGAGTTCGAACCTGTGAATGCAGGGTAACCGAGTTGATAAATGTAAATACCTAGGGGTAGTTATAAAATCAGACGGAAGGTGCACCAGAGATTAACATCTCAATAGGTAAAACAAAAGTTGCATTCCAGAGAATGAAATATAGCTGAAACAATAAGTCACTCATATTGAATGCCACAAATAGAGTGCTGAAACATTATATAGAAACTGATTTTCCGTATGGGACGTTAATGAATTAATTATAAAATCTTGGATATAACGGGGATGTGGTTTCTGTAACGAATATTGCGAATACTTTGGACTACCAGAGTAACTAACAATGAATGCCTGGAAGTGGCTAACGAAGCTAGAACAATATATACAACTCTAAGAAATAGACAAACATCATTATTTGAACATGGGGTGAGAAGAGAAGCATTAGCAAATATCGTGACAACTGGAAATATCAGTGGGAAAAGAGGCAGAGGCAGACAACAAGAAGTGTTGCTGGGTGGACTGTGGCTTGGTGGAATATCATTAGCAGAGTTGATCCATAGCACCCAGAGCTGAGATCTGTGGAAAGACATGAACGCCTACGCCAGCTGGCAAGTCACATGGTGATGCTGGTGAATACCGCGTGATCAGACAAACTTGTTAGCCACTGTCTGGGTCCTCATATTAGTGCAAAGTCGCCCAAGTTAAATACTATTTTTTATAATTGACAAACTGTTGCCTTTCTTTTTCCAGCCCTGGACGCACGGTTCAGTGGTAAGTAACATTATCCAGCTCGGTTGTAAGTAAAATTATCCATGAACACAGTGTTTATGCTTTATGAAATGACTATGTGAATCTATATATATATAAGAGGCGATGTGTATATGTATGTATGTGGGTCCGTTCTTTATGCGTTCGCGAACGGTCCATCCGATTGAGATGAAATTTTCTACACGTCTTCTTCTCATTCCAGTGCAACCAACTGTCATAGTTTTATCTATCAGCTATCAGCTATTACCTTACTAAAATTTAATTTTGTAATTACATGACTGAACATAAGAAAATATAAAACAAGGGACATAACTTTTAGTAGCATTGTTATATCTTAAGTTAAGTCCCATGGCTATAGATAGATACGTATATAGACAGACAGACAGATCCCCGCCAGGGCCTGGGCGAAGCCTGGCCGGGTCGGTCAGACAGACAGACAGACAGTCGGGAACGGGAACTTATATGACTACTTATATGAATTAAATGAGATGCTCCCCACCAGGGACTGGGTGAAGCCGGGCCGGGTCAGACAGACAGACAGATAGACAGACAGACAGACAGATAGTCGGGAACGGGAGCTTATATGACTACAAGTTTACTTTAGATAGATCACTTCCAATCATATTTTCTACTATCAATCTATCTATTCTTCTATTCTATCTATATTTTTAACGGGAACGGGCCGAACATAGATAGATAGATAGATAGATAGACAGACAGACAGACAGACAGACAGACAGACAGACTGACAGATATATAGATAGATAGATAGATAGATAGATAGATAGATAGATAGATAGATAGATAGATAGATAGATAGATAGATAGATAGATAGATAGATAGATAGATAGATCGGGAACTTATATGACTACTTATATGAATTAAATTAGATGCTCCCCACCAGGGCCTGGGCGAAGTCGGGTCGGGTCGGACAGATAGATAGATAGATAGATAGATAGAGAGAGATAGATAGAGATAGATAGATAGATAGATAGATAGATAGATAGATAGATAGATAGATAGATAGATAGATAGATAGATAGATAGATAGATAGATAGATAGATAGATAGATAGATAGATAGATAGATAGATCGGGAACTTATATGACTACTTATATGAATTAAATAAATGAGATGCTCCCCACCAGGGATTGGGTGAAGCCGGGTCGGGTCAGAGAGACAGACAGACAGATAGACAGACAGACAGACAGACAGACAAATAGTGGGGAACAGGAGCTTATATGACTACTTATATGAATTAAATAAATGAGATGCTCCCCACCAGGGACTGGGTGAAGCCGGGTCGGGTCAGACAGACAGACAGATAGACAGACAGACAGATAGTCGGGAACGGGAGCTTTTATGACTACTTATATGAATTAAATGAGATGCTCCCCACCAGGGGCTGGGCGAAGCCGGGTCAGACAGACAAACAGACAGATAGATAGATAGATCCCCGCCAGGGCCTGGGCGAAGTCGGGCCGGGTCATCTAGTGTATTATAACACAACATTCCGAAAAACCAACAATTCTTTAATGTCGATATATATTTCGCCGAATTAAGTAAGGTAATGAGCACCTACACAATATGACAGAAAACGTATTAAACGATATAAGTATTAATACAGACTCGACAGCTAGGAAAATAAAGAATTCATTTAGGTAGTTCGAACACCATATTTGTTGCTTCACATATTCGATGCAAGTGCCTAATGATGTTGTTTGTAATGTATCTAATTGGTGCTGCAACATCCTATAAAGGATATGCAACTAACTTTTCATTAACCTATTCCATGCACTAGGTATTATTCAAGCTGCCTTCGATATTCGCAACATTCTTCCGAGAAGCCAAATCTTAGTTGCCCCCAAACTCGTCTTAATTTGCCTCTTCATATTCCAAGGCCCATTACCGCACAGCAGAGCGGATTCTGTGAAACATTTTAATACTGTCTTTCTGCCTATTAATGAGAGTGAAATATTACATCATAATATTTTTCAAACCTGAAATATTACAGCATTTAGTTGTCATATTCTGCTCTTAATCTGTGCCACTCATCATACATTTTCTCCTATCATGCCATGCGGCTTTTTCCTTATAATGGTAGGCCTTTCATATTTTATTGTTATCTATTTCTTTGATATTAATATTGTTTGTGTTTTATTGATATTTCAGAAAATTATTTGTGTTGCGCTTTCCATTACTATAATGAATGTTTGGGAAACAAAGAAATTAATTATCCACATTACGAACACTAATAGAGTGATCAATTAAGATACATACAACCTATCCTAGTGCTTTTCAAATAACACCACTTATTGTAATAAAGTGACTCACGATGAAATGATCAACATGTTGGATTATATTAAACTAATAGAAAAGATCTCAGAATAGTAAACACATATTTACTGGAAACAAGTAGAAGCGATTATGATCGGAAGTAAGGTTGGCATTTGTGAACGAATAAAGCAATGAGTAAGACATGGATGTGTTTATTCGCCGGAGCTTTGCTCTCTGTATTCATTCATTCATTTAGTAGCCTGCCCTTTGCAGAACTTCGCGCCCATAACAACCTTCTGGAAAACCTCTTGATCATTACCAAGATGTCCCGCGTCCGATACACCCATCTGGAGATCATCTGCAACATCCTGCACCCGTCTTCTCTGGGCCTTCCTCTTCCTCTCTTCCCAGGCATTTACCACTCCATTATTGTTCTCTCCAAACTTTTGTGACGTTTCAAGTAACCAAAATATTTAATTTTCTTTGATTTATCGTTTTTAATAGCCAACCTACATCAATATTCAGCTCGTGTCGTATGGATGCATTTGTTCTTTTCTTTATTTAAGATATTCTTAGAACTCGTCTATAACATTTATATTCAAAGGCATTTATACGCTGTTCAGCTTGTTTAGTAAGCGCCCAGGTCTCACAGGCGTATGTTGCAATGGGAAAGATGCATGCTCTTAAACATCTAATTTGTGTAGTTCTATCTGTCGCACTCCACAATTTATTCAGTTGTGTTAGTCTTTGAAGAGCAATAGATAAATTGTCTTTTAAATTATTTCATTGTGTCACCACTAATGAAACTAGCAATCTATAGTTATTCAGCTTTGTACGTCAACTGGCTGTTAAACCTGTTTGCATGTGCCCAGGTTTGTAGATCTCGTGTTGAGTTAAGGTGCCGGCATCTGGTTGCCAACAAAGCTGAAAATATAGGAAAACCCAGCATTAGCTAATGCTTTAGATTATTTCTCTCTCTCTACCCACTCGCATTTTCTTAGGCGTCAGTATGTGGGACCCCTCATGTTTATACTCTTGGCTATAAACGGAATAAGTACTATGTTGTCTGTTTTCCCTAGAAGCGGGATTATGGCCAAAATATTGCTTTATGCTTCTCAAGGGTTTCTGCCACGTGCGCTTGTAAAAACCTTCCTGTCAGGGTAAAGGAAGATTAATACCTTCTCCTTTCTTTAACGTAGAGAGTGGATACCCTAGAAAATGGATCCAAATAAAAATAGGGGAAAGTTTGTTACTAAAAGTCCACGTGAAAAATTCCCAGAACTCACCGGGGCTTGAACCCGCGACCTCCAGCACTCGAGGCGGATATCATACCTCGAGACCACTAAGCCCCCTAAAACTCATGAATGAAAACCAGTCTGATTTCCGACAATAACTGTGAACCGAATCAATCACGACGCATACTGAAGTCCTAACAATCAGTGGAATCATACTATAAATGAAATCATATAGATCACTGCGATCCTTATGATCAATGGAGACGCAGCGAATAGTGAACTCAAATGAAACTCTAGCGATCATGAAATCGCTACACTAACGGAATTAAGCAAGAAAATTATGTACTATTATAATCGTAATTTTACACGAAAGCGCATTTGCACGCACATGCAGCTTGCTCACGATCTACTTTAAATGTTGAGAACATTTTTCTGTAACTTGAAGATATTTGTCAAACATATGGCTTGAAAGCAATCGTACTGTAAGTAAATTATTTCAATATCAGCGATGTGACCTAACACACACAAACACTCAAACACACACTAACACACACTAACACACACACACACACACACACGCACATATATATATATATATATATATATATATATATATATATATATATATATATATATATATATATATATATATATATATATATATATATATCGTGTGCCATGCCGATAAGTGTGGGCAATGTCATGTTCTGCCATCTCACTCGATCACCAGAGTCGTGGATCAGCTCCGTATTCCTTTCTTGACCATAGCCGCGTTGCCAAGCCATTCAGGTATTTGCCTCTCGGTCTTCCCCTTAGTCTCTTTCCTTCGACCTTGCCAGTCGTCACCAAGTTCTCCATGTCATTTCTTCTCATAACATGTCCCCCCCCCCCCCCCCCCCCCCCAAAAAAAAAATAAAATAAAAATTTGACAGTCTACGTCTAATGACTCTAATCAGTTTACGATCTTTATTTGTTTCATATATAAGGGGCGTTGATGTGGAATCCGTTCGTGCCGCACCGTGCGTAATTGCGTACGTTGAACATGATCATGTCATGGTCATGTGATAAGTACTGACCAATGAATAAAAGAGCATGTGCTTATCGTTCCATGATGCATAGGTTCTGTTTCTGACCGTTGAGATTAAGGCCGGGTTGATTCAAAATCCATTCAAAGAATCTCAAAGAGCGCTGATTCAGTTTCTTTCATTTGAAGGATGTCGACCAGTGGACTTTCATCGAAGAATGCAGGCAACGGACGGTAACAAATGTGTGTTGAAGACAACAGTGACAGACTGGGCACCAATGTTTCGGAAAGGACGTCAGTTCACGACAGATCTTCAACGGCCGGGTCAAGCGCATATTGTTGCAACAGAAAGATACCATCGCCAAAATTGATGCAGCAGTACAGATGAACCATTGTCGAAGCAAACGTTCGCTAGCGAAAGAATTTGATGTGTCAATTGGGACAATTCAAAAGGTCGTTCGTAAGACACTGCAAAATCGGAAGGTGTGTTCACAGCGGGTAGTACCGATGTTGACCGACCACCAAAAAGAGGGAAGCATGGGATGGTGTTTGAACCATTTGCTGCGTTAAAGAATGGAGGGTGATGCATTTTTCTTCCGCATAGTGGCAGGCGATGAATCATGGTGTCACTACTTTGAGCCGAGCAGCAAACGAGAGAGAATTCAGCGGAAGCATGCTGGATAACCAAAAGCTAAAAAATTCAAGTTACATGTTTCGGCTAGTAAGGTTATGCTGAGCGCATTTTTTTTTACCATGAAAGCTGTTGTTGGCCGACTTTAAAGAGCCTGGTGTCAACATCAACTCTATCCACTACTTGCAAACACTAGACAAGCTGAAATAAGCCACCAAGAATAAACGACCCGGCATGCTTCCACGCGGTGTGATTTTGTTGCACGATAATGCTCGTCCGCATGTTCAAAGACTGTGCAGAAAGCATTAGCAAGGAAGAAAAGGGAAACTCTGCAACATCCAGCCTATAGGCCTGATTTGTCACCATGTGATTTTAATTTGTTCGGACCTCAACAAAAAGCTCTCAAGGGGCAACGATTTCACACAGATGCAGACTAATGAACGCGGTAAACACTTGGTTCAGTGAGCAACAACAATCCTGCTTTGCGGGCGGCATTCGCCGCCTACTTAAGCAATGGGATGCTTGCCTGAATGCCTACGGCAACTTCTTCTGACTAACCCATGGTGCATAATTCATTAACAATGAATGCTTTGTTTAATTCTACCACACCTGTAAATGTTTCTTTCATGCTTTTGTAATAAAGCAAGCCATTGGAACGGGTTTCAAATGAACGTCCCTAATATATATATATATGTATGCGAGTATATACGATACTAGCAAGCATTCGGCTTCAAGTAATTGTCTTGAACAATGAGTTAATTCCACTTCGTAAACCTCTGCGTTTAACATTTCTGATAATATAATTGAACGGTAATAGCAATCATGGGGCTTGCAGTAACCGCAGTGAAAAAAATTGAAATAATTCCACTTCGAGGACATTTAATTGTAACTTAAGTTATATTATAATTAAACAATACTTGTTGACATGTGGCTTGTAGTCATCCTATTTAACAATTTACTTAATTCCAGTTCGTGGACATTTAATGCTAACATAAGTGATACTATAATTACACGATACTAGCAAGCATGGGGCGTGAAAAACATCGTATAGAACATTGTATTTATTCCACATCGTAGACAATTAATTCTACAAGTAAATGTTATAATAGTTATGACGAGTTTTCTTACCCTAACGTAGTCAGCATTCTTATGATTTTACCAGACATACATAGCCAGTTCTGTCCCAGTTGTACTCTCACTAGCTGTGAGAATGAAAATACAAATATTTTAACCTATTCAGACACGCGGGTTATTCTCGCCTGACCTTCGTGGTCTATGATGATTATTTGACCTTTGGATCTCGGCCACACTCACTGTAGTCGTAAAATATGTTTACCCAGTCTATACTATCATCAACAACATATTACTTATAATAACTAGCATTTATGTTTTAAACATTGACAATTATGCTAATGTTTACTCCTTTTCAAAACAATGTTTTCCCGTGATGAATTTGAATACCGAAGACACAAACAATAGATTGCACGATTTATTGCCTGGCATATTTCGCTGCATCTCGTCAGGTACATACTGCAGAAATCACACAACTTACGTGAATTAATTAGATAAATCCTTCAAACTGAAATATACACATGTTCGCACAGTAATGTCGATTGTCTACCACGGTAATTTTAAACTGACTAACATGTCTTTCTGCTTACACAAGGACGGCTTACGAAGGTTGATTAGAATAGCTTCAGCAAACATTAACAATCGACTACTTTGTGTGTTGAACAACACACGGAAGGCAATTTTTACCAATTTTACCAATTTTTACCAAATTTTACCAATTTACATGCAGATGCGAGGCCATCTACATAGGCAGAACTGAGCGAAAGTTACATTGCAGGGTTTCGGAACATATCCCGAATCTGTTGGACAAGATACTACACACAGAAGATGGTAGCCTAGGCAGGCCGACACACCGGAAAAGTCTGGCTTCATCGGTCGGGAGACCCGTGTTCGAGAGTGGGCACATGGTTGAAAGAGACAGTGCCTTCCGTGTGTTGTTCAACACACAAAGTAGTCGATTGTTAAAGTTTGCTGAAGCTATTCTAATCAACCTTCGTAAGCCGTCCTTGTGTAAGCAGAAAGACATGTTAGTCAGTTTAAAATTACCGTGGTAGACAATCGACATTACTGTGCGAACATGTGTATATTTCAGTTTGAAGGATTTATCTAATTAATTCACGTAAGTTGTGTGATTTCTGCAGTATGTACCTGACGAGATGCAGCGAAATATGCCAGGCAATAAATCGTGCAATCTATTGTTTGTGTCTTCGTTATTCAAATTCATCACGGGAAAACATTGTTTTGAATTTCTGAAACGTCGCCTTCCATTACCAACAGTGAAGCGATTGGATGGATTACTCAAGCTGAAGTGTAAAATATTGGTACAGGAGTGTCGATTGAGATTTCTCGAGGAATGCCTAAAGACGGGAATATTCCCTCACCGGTATTTCAGATCTCTCAGGGCGGACAGAATATGTCCAACAAGAAAAAACCTGAGACGACTGACAAAAAACCAGATAGAAGAAACCCAGTCTAAACTGGCCAACCTCAAGCGCACACACAGTTCTGCCTACTACGTCACCAAAGAATTGAGCTTGTATGGCTACTTGAAGTTCACCAAATTCTGTACAGAAACAGTGTACAAGGTGAAAATCGCAGAGAATGCTCGCCTCAACAAATCACTGAGCACTGAAAAGATAACTACGTCAGTACTAGACAACCCAGAGAAATATGTGAGGAACTTATCGTCGTACGTACTCAACAACATTGAAACGGAGGCCCTTGCATACGGATTAAAATTCTGCATAAAGCCCAAACACATTAACCGTGTTGAGTCGCAAGCACAATTTGAAATGTTGTTTGATCAAGTCTCCAAGTTATCACCTACTTCTGCTGAGTCAGTCGGGTGGCTGAAGGCCAAACTGGTAGATTTAGAACACCAGTATCGCACAACCCCCTCTAAACAGACATGTCCGCTGACCAACGAACACCTTACTGCCTTAAAAGCGTTAAAGGCCAACAAAACCCTTGTAATATTGAAACCTGACAAAGGGAGTGGTGCAGTACTGATGGACATATCAGACTACCAGAGAAAAATGGATGATATATTATCAGACGCATCTAAATTCAGAGTAGAGCAAACAGTCAACAAGTCGGAGGACCTGGATGCAAAAATGAGGAAAGAAATCCAGTCACTTGTGAATGCAGGACTCATCAGTGAGGCCACTGCAAAAACGCTCACACCGCGTGGCTCCCAAACACCTCAGATGTACGGTCTACCCAAGCTTCACAAGCCCGGCATCCCACTAAGACCGATCCTTTCCATGGTTAACTCGGCACAACACCGAATGGCGAGATGGCTAGCTGAAATTTTAAAGCCAGTACGACAGTCCTTCGATCCAAGAACACTCAGGGATACATTCGAACTGGTGGAATTATTAGATACTATGGACATAAACAACAAACACATGGCATGCATGGATATTGCCTCTTTATTCACCAACGTTCCATTAGATGAGACCGTGAATATAATAAGCGAACGCATTAGAGACAAACAACTAAAACTAGGCATACCATCAGCTATTCTAGAGAGGCTATTAAAATTATGTACTGCCAACATACAATTCAACTTTCTAAACAAGTCATATCGCCAAATTGACGGAGTGGCCATGGGGAGCCCACTTGGACCTATTCTAGCGGACATCTTCATGGCACACTTAGAAGAAAAGAGATCCTCAGAAATCAATAACTTGGCCTTTTACCGTCGTTACGTGGACGATATACTAATTATCACCACAGACGAGCTACAAGCAACGTCGTTCCAGGCCACAATGAACGAGACACATATAAACATCTCTTTATCTATGGAACACGAACACAACGAAGCGTTGCCGTTTCTAGATATCCTAATGAGACGTAGAGCAGATGGCACAATTCAAAGATCGGTGTACCGCAAAGAAACATGGACTGGCCAATACTTAAATTTTCAGAGCTTCGCACCTGTCCAGTACAAACGGGGCTTAGTACGGACCCTGTTTGACCGTGCTAGGAAGATATGCACCCAGGACACACTGACAGAGGAATTTAAAACTCTGAAGAATGCCTTAAACCTGAATGGGTACTCCACAGGATTTATAAAGCGCCATTGCCAACAGCCCAAACCGAAATCAGAAGTAACTACAGTCCCTAAACTCAAAGTATTCATCCAGCTAACCTTCCGAGGAGATGACGTAATGCAACGTCTGCGGGACCGGCTCACCACAGCAGTCGAGCGAACATTCTGTGCTGCAGCTCTAGTCATCAGGTACAGAAACACACCAATCCCAGTCCCAGCAGTAAAAGAACCTGTAGCTTTGTACGCCAAATCAAATTGTATTTACCAATTTACATGCAGATGCGAGGCCATCTACATAGGCAGAACTGAGCGACAGTTACATTGCAGGGTTTCGGAACATATCCCGAATTGGTTGGACAAGATACTACACACAGAAGATGGTAGCCTAGGCAGGCCGACACACCGGAAAAGTCTGGCTTCATCGGTCGGGAGACACGTGTTCGAGAGTGGGCACATGGTTGAAAGAGACAGTGCCTTCCGTGTGTTGTTCAACACACAAAGTAGTCGATTGTTAAAGTTTGCTGAAGCTATTCTAATCAACCTTCGTAAGCCGTCCTTGTGTAAGCAGAAAGACATGTTAGTCAGTTTAAAATTACCGTGGTAGACAATCGACATTACTGTGCGAACATGTGTATATTTCAGTTTGAAGGATTTATCTAATTAATTCACGTAAGTTGTGTGATTTCTGCAGTATGTACCTGACGAGATGCAGCGAAATATGCCAGGCAATAAATCGTGCAATCTATTGTTTGTGTCTTCGTTATTCAAGTTTACTCCTTTGTCAAAGGTGAGGCGCGCTAACTAAACTCACCACATCTCTGATTATCCCTTGGACATTGCTTTGGAGACTGTAACCTGCGAGAAGCATTACCAACTTAGGCTTCTCCCAGCCAGCACGTATACCCTGTGTGAATCACGACCTGGTTACAGTGTATTATGCATGCTGATAGACATGAATGTAGATTGAGTCATATTCATGCAGATTCAGAGAAGTTGAGCCATACTGATGGAGATGCCGTTAAAATGAGCCATATTGATGGAGATGCCGAGAGAGTGAGCCATATTGATGGACATGACGACAATGTGGACAGTATTGTGGTATTGAAAGAGTGGGGTATATTGATGTGTATGCTGAGAAAGGGAGCCATATTGGTGGTAATAAAAAAAATGAGTCATATTGATAGGGATGACGTGAATGAGCCATTTTAATGCAGATGCCGAGCAAGTGATATGATTCATTAGAGTAAGTACAGTGAACGTACGCCAAGGTTTCCATTTAATACTAAGAAATGTACCGGGCTAGCCCCGTATCTTTAAACCAAACTGAACTAGATTCCACGAAGCCTTCCGACCGCAGTTGCCTCCAATAAAATTTTCCGATACTCATTCTAGGCCGATGGAGTTGGGAGTCCTGGTCAATGGAAAATATATACTACGGGATGGGGATTCGAATACATGACGGCCAGGACGGACGGCTAGCCTGCTAGCCACTCTACCAATGCTATTATATTATCTTAAATAAAAAAGAAAAACAATCAGTAAAGATTTCAGCTTTGAGCTATTTGAGCATTTTATGCTAGTCCTATTTGTCTATATACCAATCAATACTCCAGGACTGATATGATCAATATCGCCCCGGTCGCCTTTACTCCTCCATACATTTTCTGGTACACGTTTTCACCCAGGTCAGGTTTATTAGGTCTAGAGTTCGAACCTGTGAAAGCCGGGTAACCGAATTGATAAATGTAAATACCTAGGGGTAATTATAAAATCAGACGGAAGGTGCACCAGAGATTAACATCTGAATATGTCAAGCAAAAGTTGCATTCCAGAGAATGAAATATAGCTGAAACAATAAGTCACTCATATTGAATGCCACAAATAGAGTGCTGAAACATTATATAGAATCTGATTTTCCGTATGGAACGTTAATGAATTAATTATAAAATCTTGGATATAACGAGGATGTGGTTTCTGTAACGAATATTGCGAATACTTTGGACTACCAGAGTAACTAACAATGAATGCCTGGAAGGGGCTAACGAAGTTAGAACAATATATGAAAATCTAAGAAACAGACAAACATCATTCTTTGAACACGGGGGGAGAAGAGAAGCATTAGCAAATATCGTGAACACTGGAAATATCAGTGGGAAAAGAGGCAGAGGCAGACAACAAGAAGTGTTGCTGGGTGGACTGTGGCTTGGTGGAATATCATTATCAGAGTTGATCCATAGCACCCAGAGCTGAGATCTGTGGAAAGACATGAACGCCTACGCCAGCTGGCAAGTCACATGGTGATGCTGGTGAATACCGCGTGATCAGACAAGCTTGTTAGCCACTGTCTGGGTCCCCATTTTAGTGCAAAGTCGCCCAGGTTAAATACTATGTTTTATAATTGACAAACTGTTGTCTTTCTTTTCCCAGTTCAGGACGCAGTGAACAGTTGTAAGTAGCATTATCCATGAACATCATGTTTATGTTTTATGAAATGACTATGTGATTGTATTATAACACAACATTCCGAAAAAACCCACAATTCTTTAATGTCGTTAGATATTTCGCCGAATTAAGTAAGGTAATGAGCACCTACACAATGTGACAGAAAACGTATTAAACGATATAAGTATGAATACAGACTCGACAGCTAGGAAAATAAAGAATTCATTTAGGTAGTTCGAACACCATATTTGTTGCTTCACATATTCGATGCAAGTGCCTAATGATGTTGTTTGTAATGTATCTAATTGGTGCTGCAACATCCTATAAAGGATATGCAACTAACTTTTCATTAACCTATTCGATGCACTAGGTATTATTCAAGCTGCCTTCGATATTCGCAACATTCTTCCAAGAACCCAAGTCTTAGTTGCCCCCAAACGCGTCTTAATTTTCCTTTTCACATTCCAAGGCCCATTATCACACAGCAGAGCGGATTCTGTGAAACATTTTAATACTCTCTTTCTGCCTGTTAATGAGAGTGAAATATTACATCATAATATTTTTCAAATCTGAAATATTACAGCATTTAGTTGTCATATTCTGCTCTTAATCTGTGCCACTCATCATACATTTTCTCCTACAGTGTCATGCGGCTTTTTCCTTCTAATGGTCTCATCTCATCTCATCACGTTCCTCTTGTACCTTGCGGTGTCGAGGTGAAGTATAACCATCCTGAGAGTTCCCGATTATAGGCTTCATATATCGATATTCCCATGAACTCTGCTATTCCCTCCGTCCAAAGTTTACGTGGTCGGCCTCTTCCTCTATTTCCGTCTGGTCTGTACATCATTGCTTGTTGTGGTATGCTGTTGACTGGTAACCTACTTGCATGGCCAAACCATTTGACTTGCTGCTTTCTAATAAAATCTAATGCTGCTTTAACTCCCACTTTAGTCCTGATTTCTTCATTTCTGATCTTAACTCTTATTAATACGTTGAGTATTCTTCTCAGGAATCGCATTTCTGTTGTTGTGATTTTTCTTTTCTCATTTTTTTGTCATTGTCCAGATTTGGCATTGGTAGCATAGAGTTGGTAGGAAGATTGTGTTGTAAAGTGCTTTCTTATTAGTTATTGATACATGTTTGTTCTTTAGTATTGATTGGTGCATTTGTCCAATGAGTTGGTTTGCCTTATTGCACCTATGTTCGATCTCGTCTTCTGATCTGCCATTTGATGATATTATACTTCCTAGGTACTTGAAACCCTTTACTTGTTTCAAATGATGTTCGTTTAGGTGAATTATTGTTTGTTCTTCTTTAGTTATAGTCATTACCTTTGTTTTGCTTGTGCTAATTTTCATTTTATTGTCATAACACTCCCTGGTGTGAGGGGAACCTGCTATCACACTTTAATAACGGGATGTGTTCAGCCCCCTGGACATAGGTGCCCACTGTCTACAAAACCCCGCCAACCTTTGGATCACTATTTCTCTTGCTCTAAAACAAGGGACGTTACCCCTTTCAAACCTCGTCCTGAACACATGACACAACCCTGGTATCTAACTATGTTAACAAGATGGTGTATTATACAAAATGAGGATGATGGTGATGTATGTGAGATAGGCCTAGCGGCTGCTAGGCGAGACAAGATATGGACGTGCTGGAGCAGTCTCAGGGGAGAGGTGTCATCATCGGGACAAGTACAGAGGATCACGCTACAAGTCAACTCGAGTACAGCCTCACCGCGTATATCCAGCCTCCAGCCAGATCTCGTCTTCTTTGAGTTGACAGGACGGTGACCGTGTCGAATCAATGGTATGTGGAACCTCTTGCCTGTGACGACCTGAAAGACCGGCCCACATTATTCACTATATAAGTCCCAATGTCCTTAGTGTGGCCGGGGACCCGTAACACCCCAATGTACCCTAGCAACGTAGCACGTAGATAACTTTGGCAGGTGAGAGCTCTCTGTCTCTCTATATGCTGGCTAAAGTCAATAAAGTCACTGGAGTAGTAACCCTCCAGCATAATCATTCTCATGAGCCTGAGTGGCTGGGCACTTGGTAAAGGTGGAACAGTTCATTAACGGCGGTAGCTCTGTAGATAGTCTGCACATCTTGAACAAGAACGTGACAGGACTACTTGCCTTATGTTGGAAGATCATGAAACAAATAACAATAGAAGCCATCGTGTCAGATTCTGGTTACGTGACGTTTCGCTGGCAAAGTTGTAGCTGGTCCCATACTCCGATGTAGACTCTCGGGAGTAGGTACACTCTGAAGTAATTGCAGTGTCCCAATGACTGCTCACAACCTCTCTTGCCCTGGTCCGTCTCACTGGACCCGTCATCAGATCTTTACTTAGTTCTCCGGAAGGTAGGACCTTGGGGAGAACAATACTCGGTGAAAGTAGTGTGACTCAAGCTTACCTTCAGCGCATACACTCCTACCCATAGTCCCTCAGCAGGCGGATCCTTCCCATAAGGATCTCGACTCCCTCATTGGCTGCTCGCAGATGCCAGGGATAAACTGGGCCTAGGACTGGACCGGTAGCTGACTGAACGGCGTCATCTTCCCCGGACTGGAATAGAGTTGGGCCCAATTGTCTCTGTCCCCTGTCGCTGAGATGTGGTCCTATCCTGCAAAACTGCTACATAACATATAGGGTTAGTGAGTTAGTTGTACTCATACGCAGAATGGCCCTGAAGTAGGGCCGATGGCAGGGCATACGAAACCTTATCCTGGTTAGATCCACGCTCTGTGGTTCTTTTCCCTATTATCCGCCAGCGATTATGTCGTACCGTGATGCGGGTACAATATGTCCAATAGATCCAAGAGAATATATAGGGTGATCCCTCTTTAGCAGAAATTCACACCCCGTTCCCAGGTCGGGGCATTTAGAACGGTGTCTTGTTCAATATGAACAGCCCTGTCGCATCGGTCACTTCCCCCGTTGTCAACCTCTCAGGAATCCACTATATATTAAGCTGGTACTCCGTCGAGGGATATTAATTAAAAGACAGATGTGAGGAAAGCCAAGAAGAAAGCCAGTGGTCGCCCCACCACGTGACACGACCATCGACTCACGATACGACCTTCAAACTACCTCGGAGGTTTCTGCCGACCGGTGCATTAGCTTTGTCTTACACGCCTGAGTTCATCGATATATCGCATGCCATAGAATATGCGACTCCTTAATCCAATTCCGTTTTCCCATCCGGTAACTCTTCCGCCACGCCGACGCCGCCGACGCTAGAGTACCTAAAGCTGACCATGTGTGAACTCAAATTACAGGCCTTGTTTCTCTGAACCCGATGTGCCCGATCTACAGTGGCTGTGAATAAGCCGCGCGCTGCTAACCTAATAAATATCTTTGCCGTACAAAGCTGGTAAACACGCGTTTGCAACAGGCTTCAAATACAGGCTCACTACAGTTCACACTTGACCCACTTCCAGGCGCCGGTCAGTACCCGCGGCCTAGCAATCTCGCGTCACGGCTTACCGACACTGTCACTGTCATTTACTGCCAATATAGTACCTTGCAGTGTATGGCAGAGGGGTCTTTGAGATTGAGGAATTAAGGCCGCCTGGCTAGTGCAGTCGCCGCGAACTGTACAGGTTAGGATTTTATGTTTGCCCCCGATAGAAAAAAATCCCACACCTTACCGAGGGATCGATCCCGGGTCTCCCGAATGAGAGTCCGGCATTCTAGCCACTCGGCCAGCCGCTCCTATCTGCGTTAATTAAATAAACAGTTGCACATACCTTCAACTACATAAATAAACACACATAGTATTATTTGGCGCTCACAGAAGGAGAAGAAAGAAGTAGAGATTAGAAGACGCACTCATCATCATCAAGTGCTGTGTCAGCTGGCGTAGGCGTTCATGGCTCTCCACAGATCTCGGTCTTTGGTTTTCTGGATCAACTCTGCTGCTGATATTCCTCCATGCCACCGTCTCAATCCATCCAGCATCATTTCTCTTGGTCTGCCTCTGCCTCTCTTCCCCTCGATCTTTCCAGTTGTTACGATGTTCTCCAATGCCTCTCTTCTCATCACGTGACCGAAGAAAGATGTTTGTCTCTGTCTTATTGTTGTATATAATGTTCTAGTTTCATTAGCCTGTTTCAGGCAGTCATCGTTAGTTACTCTGGCAGTCCAAGGAATTCGCAACATTCGTCTCAGGAACCACATCTCTTGTGACAAGACCGCCGGGGCTTGGACTGGTTTGCCACGATAGATACTATCCCCAGCCTTTGCTCCAACCACCTCAATAGCACTCTACATCTACCAGGCCCCACACAAGCCGGGACAGCTGGACCTCCCCTCCCTCACCTAGGGTTCCCTACCCCAAGGGGGCTCGGACCAGACACCAGTCATATCACTGCACAAAGTCATAGCTAAGAGAACAAAATTTTAATTCTGAACTAAGTCAACCACAACACAGACAAGGATGGCTGAAAGCCAGACTAGAAGAACTATGTACAAGATCAGATATGCAGATGAGTATTCTTCATCATGGAGGCGGACGATAGCTCGTGCGGTTGTCCAGTCGTTGTAGCGACTCACCCAGGCTCCTCCAGTGGATCGGAACTCCAAGTTCTGCTGCCTCTCCAAAGTTCCCTCTTCACACAGAGAACCAATCACGGGCTGATCAAGCGCAGTACCACTGCCTGACTGACACTGCACCGATGAACAAGGATCCTTCCTTGCAGTCGTACTATTCCACCTGTCACACTCCTGATGAAGTCTGGGCCGACCCTAGAATATTAGCGGTCTCCCACTTGCAGAAAAAGTACATGTAGCACCGTATCAAAATACACAAGAGCCTGGTCACTCTTCTATCTCATAAGTGACCCACACACTGATATGTCACCTACAAAATGAGCGGTTGCTCCACATGAACACAAAACGTCACTGGCAAAGTCTATCAGGTGACTAAACACTTCACCTTATTTCCATGTCCTTGGACCAATAGATCTTCACACAGTCTCATGTAACTACCCTGATCGATGGGTATAAATCACAACCTAGCATACACTGTCAACAGTTCACCACGTTGGCATGAGGTAGCTCCCTACCTTAATAAACCTTGTCCCTCTGGTGTTCCCACCACTTATGTAATCAATGTCTTAGGTCACTGGACCACGTGTTGGCTTCATAAAGGTAAACCAATGTAGATATACTATTCAAGCACACAATTATACACGGTGTCCCATGACAACCCAGCCGGGCCGGAAGCATAGCACAGGTCATGGTGACCGTTAACAATGATCACTTTGCTCAACTTGAAAGTTCACGACCTTGCAATCACCAAGGTTTACACTGAGTTTGAATTTCACCAGTGCTTCACTGGCTAGAATCACCAGACGTTTCAGTGTTGGGTCCTCTCAGGATCGGATGACACTCGTCGGACTCTTGGCGGAGGTCCTAACCTAGACCTACCGATATATTCAGCACTCAGCTCCTTCCAACATTGATCTCGCAGAATCAGACGACCACTCCCAGTATGGCCTCAATCAACTTCTGGATAGGCACTGGAATGAGTGGGCCCATAGAGCTCATGGTGAAGCTCTCGAATCTTCTTCTGTATAGTAATAACAGATCCTGAAACACGGAGAGGTTGGTGTGAGTACTCAACTACAACAAAGACTAACAGCATCTCCACCATGTCACCTGCCTCTCAGACATTCCTCATGTCTACCAACATGAGTATGAAATCATCACATCATAGATCTACTATTAACCATAATGTATAGGCATAATGATGTTAGAGACAGCAATAGCCCACCTGTTCAGTTAAGTAACACTTCTGGGCTACAAATAACCCCTAGCACCAGAGTCGACTGTATGACTCTGTCAAAGCATCTTTCGCCTGGTGCCAGTCCATTCCGGTTTCATCTTCCATCATCAATCAACATATACACCTACTTCCCTTTCAGTGTAGAGATTACTTTATCGAGAAGGTGTCCAGCCGGACATCTCCTTCCTGACAGACTTATCAATTCACCAATCCGTTAACCCATGGACTGATCAATTACACATATTAATAACTATATGACCATAATGAATTATACTCCTGATAATTCATTACTATAGCATTAACCAAGGAGAACTCATGAATTGTTACACTTAAATAACAAACTCATATCACAGCCATAGTGTCAGTTCTGGGATCCCTGTCCCAGATCCTGAGTTGCCCTTTTATTCACTGACTATCTTCCAGGTCAGTCATACCTGTGCCGGATATGCACGATCGCTTTGGGTCGGACCTGTAACCTAACGGGTTGGGCGTACCGGCCTACCTCCCAGTCGGCTGCCTAGACACACGTACGATGGAACACGCACGGTCATTCTAGCGGACGGACATGACAACAAGCAGTAACCATAGTATCATCAATACTTTCTATCAACTGTTATCCTATCGATGCATCACTATTCGGCTTACGCGGAATAACACTGCTATCTTCACACAGCAAATACATCACGGCCGATCTCACCTTGATTCCTCGAAAAATCACCACCACTTAGAGAACAACTGCGTTCCAATTCTAATGTCACGAAGCACATTACACATCTATAATAATAAGATCTACCTTATCATTATTTACAGCGTCTAGCATGTCCATGTAATGACTGACAAACTTTCTGCCTTGCATGCGTAATTAATAAACCAAACAAGTAACTGCTACACACTTTCTAAAGAACCGGGATCTCCCTAGCACCACACAGGAATAATATACCTATCACTGTCCCTGCAACACATTTTTAAACAATCCGTTAACAAATATATCTATCTGAACACATGGGATTTTCACCCGTCCTCGAAAGCACATCGTTCGGCCTATTTTATTTACACACTTCTCGCTATGGAATAAGGCTTGTTCCGTCAGGTAACACATTACGTCGCTGATCGATAAAAGCTAATTAAATATGCAGACAGCCAGCTGTAAATTGTAACGCTACGCGACTACTCATTTCCGACGGCAATTAATTCGTTCGGGGAGGTCGGCACGGCATAAAGACAACAGTTAAACAATAGAATAAGTATTCAACTAACCTGTGATTGAACAATCACAAACTTGACTGCAGATGTCCGCTCTGGCCGCGCATATTGACATCAAAATTACAGCAGCCCTGTGGCTGTGATCTGTCTTACGCTGAGGTCCGGCTGGCGACTGAACACGACTAACTCAGTGCGCCTTCAACTTGCCTACACGGGCCGCGTGAATTCCCTGATCCATGGAGAAAACCAGAGTCACGATATGTTCTACCAACCCGTGCTGCATGAAACACTCGTGAACCTAGAGATCTCGACCACGTACGCACTTGGGGGAACATTCTAGATGTCTCTATAAATAACTAGTATAGCTCCGCCACGCACTACTTTACTAGGGATATCCCCTATTAATTGATATTAAAGTCAAGGGAGACCAACGCATCGCACTCCCTTCAAAGGGATATTATGCAGAGATCTGCCGATCTGTAGGCGTTTCGTCACATCTCTGTTGCTTCTAAGAATACGCACTAGACAACATAAAATTTGAAAGCTATAATAGTTGGTCGTGCGTCGAAGTACACTTGTTCCTGCAGCGAGGCGCCGTCGTCATTTGGAGGCGATAGGTTCCATCCCGGTTGGTAACTATTATAGCTTTCAAATTCTATTGCAGACAATGAACGGGACCTGCAAAATTTAGTAGATGCGGTTGTTACACACAGTGAACAACTAGGATAGAATTAAATTGTAAAAAGTCACAAATTATGGTCGTCACTAGGAAGAACGAAATACCACAACGTAAAATACAAGTAAATGGGAATATTCTTCAACAAGTGAATAGGTACAATTATCTCGGAACAATAATAACATCTGATGGGAGATGCCTTGAAGAGATTAGAACAAGAATCGCCACGGCAAAGGTAGCCTTTAGCAAGATGAAAAACATACTGACCAATAAAAAGATGTCAACTGAAACGAGAAAAAGAATGTTGAGATGCTACATAGAACCTGTACTTTTATATGAATGTGAAGCTTGGACAATGAGCAGTCAGGCTGAAAAACATCTGATGGCTGTAGAAATGTGGTTTCTGAGGAAAATGCAAAGAATACCATGGACAGCCAGAAAGACCAATGAACAAGTCCTTCAAGAAACAAATGAAGATCGTAAACTGATTAGAGATATTAGACGTACACAGTCACAATTTGTTGGGCATGTTATGAGAAGAAATGATTTGGAGAACTTGGTGACAACTGGTAAGTTCGAGGGGAACAGACCAAGGGGAAGGCCTAGAAGCAAGTACCTGGCTGGCTTGGCCTTGTGGCATGGTCGAGACAGAAACACGGAGCTGATCAACAACTCTGGTGATCGAGGGAGACGGCAGAGCATGACCGCCCACGCTTACCGGCATGGCACATGATGGATGGATGGATGGATATATATATATATATATATATATATATATATATATATATATATATATATATATATATATATATATATATATATATATATATATATATATTGTTAGTTAGTTGTTAGTTAGTCACAGTTCCAACTTCACAGCAACGGGTCGTCCCCATTATGCTCCGTTCCTGTGCCAGTGAATATCACATAAAACGCTCCTCACTGCCCAATGTGAAAAGTGGAAAAGACAGGAGTCTCGACAAACAACAGCCCGCACAGATACAGTGTGCATAATGCCACCGTTAGAATGTCAACACAATAGTCCCCCACGAAACATCCAGTTTATCTCTGATGGAATCGGCAGTCATTTTCCCATCTGGATGTTTCCTAGATGTTCACCCACACAGTCCACGAAAATACAGTTCATCGTCGATGGCAGTGGCAGTCAACCAGAAGCCCAGCAGCCACGCATTTCTGCATAAGGCAAAAACCGGTCAACTCTGAGACATAACCAGCTGCCATCGCTCCGAACATGCAGTCACGTTCCAAATATTCTCGGGCAGATTCAAAAGCATTTCACACGAAACTCACAGCTCATAGTGTCGCGCCACGCACTCACTCAGTAGCAGGGCGACGGAACCATAGCCTTCTTAGTCGCCTCTTACGACATGCGTGGTAGGCTACAGCGTTGCTATTCTTTGCTTTCCTTATGGGCCCCGGCAACACACGGGAGGGATATATATATATATATATATATATATATATATATATATATATAAGATCATGAGGGAGAGAGAGAGAGAGAGAGAGAGAGAGAGAGAGAGAGAGAGAGAGAGAGAGAGAGAGAGAGAGAGAGAGAGAGAGAGAGAGAGAGAAAGCGATGATAGGGAAGCGAGCTAGAGGTTATAATATAACCTAATTTTTTACGTATTTCTTGGACTGCCAGAGAAATTAAAAACGAATGCCTGAAAGAAGCTAATGAAACTAGAATAAGAATGAGACAAACAGCTTTCTTTGGTCATGCTATGAGAAGAGAGTCACTGGAGACATCGTGACGAATGGAAAGATCATGGGAAACAGAGGCAGAGGCAGACAAAGGTAAATGATGCTCTGTGGACAGACGTTGGCATGGAGGAAAATGACTACTAGTGTTGATCCCGATCACCAATGACCGAGATCTGTGAAGAGACGTGCACGCCTATTCCAACTGGCCAGGCACTTGATGATTATGATGATGACGTCACGTATATTCTTGTTCGTTCTCTGGCTTTGAACTCAAGCGTGGTTCACACGGGACTGATGTTTACGTGCGTGCTAGCGTTCCCTATTCCAAGTGTCCCTCGCCACCAGGCGAAACAATTCCGACTTCTGAGGTACTTGTAATTTACGTCCTCAAGTCAAGGAGGTGAAGTCAACATACTAGTTAACATGATCATTGTAGGGGTTGAACCCGCATCCTCACCATCATCACAGCGGAAGTTTAAGAAGTAGATAATAATGTACTGATAGTTGCAAATACAAAAAGTCTAGAGTAAATGTTGGGCACTGTAGTAACAGGGAGTGCAAAACTTGAATTTCCTTGACTGCCAAGTTAACAGAAACAATGGTTATATCAATGTAAATGATAAAAACAAAATGTGATAATACTATAAAAGTGGGATACCTATCCGATCCAATACATTTAAATATCAAGGGGCAATAATAGCATCAGATGGTAGATACACGATGGAGATTAAAAACAGAATAGGTCATGCAAAAGTCGCGTTTTAAATGATAGAACGTATCTCATGTAATAAGTTTTTCGCATGAAATGTTAGAAAGATGATAATGAAATGTTAGATAGAAAACATATTTTGCTGTGTATTTTAAATTGTGAAAGAACAAGTTATGTTGAGATTGGAAGCAAAGAAAATGTGGGTTTCGAGACGAATGTTGCACTTATTTGTTGCGTGGTCTTCGGTGAGAGAGAAACAGAGAGAGAGAGAGAGAGAGAGAGAGAGAGAGAGAGAATTAGAGAGATCCCCACGTGTAACAACGTTACCGATTAGACTATCCCTATTTAGACAGTATCCCCACAGAAGGAATAGCCGATGAAATTGGCTCGTTAAATAATAGGTAGGTATGAACACACGTTCCTAAAGAAAATCAACTATCATTACAGTGGTGCAGGACTGGAAGGTTAGACTGGACGCTGTGTAACAGTCTGAAGACAGCTGGTCTGGTTATAAGGGCCACTATTCCTGTAATATGTAATATAACGCCCAATGCTCTGTCATACACCTGGAAAATAGAGACACAAATCATCACAAAACATCACTCGCCCATTAAATCTTTTAAAATGCTGCTAATCTATGGATTAAAAAGGCTAATTCATTTGTGTAAAATATATATAAAAAGTGATAACACTATTGCTCATTAAACACATCTCTAGAAGGGAGGTTACAATTAATGGAAAAAAAAATAATAAGCCAGTATGTGCCTGGAGAAATAAAAATGTCTTTTCCAAACAATGGAGACAGTTAATCAATGGGCTACTGATGTCAGCCATATTCAGGTCGTGGAGGTGGAAGGACATTATTACACAAAGCGATCTTTTATTGCATGCTCCCTACGAAGACGGCCTCTTAATTCACCGACTGGCTTCCCCCCTCTCTCTCTCTCTCTCTCTCTCTCTCTCTCTCTCTCTCTCTCTCTCTCTCTCTCTCTCTCTCTCTCTCTCTCTCTCTCCCTCTCTCTCTCTCTCTCTCTCTCTCTCTCTCTCTCTCTCCCTCCCTCTCCCTTTCTCACTCTCTCTCTGGGTGATGCCTGGTTCAGGGTTTCCAACTGCTCCCTGTCATCTGGTGTGAGGTATCTTAGACTCGTCTCACACCTCAAGCAATCTATAGTCATCCAGCTTTGTACGTCAACCTGGCTGGTAAACCTGTTTGCATGTGCCCAGGTTTATAGATCTCGCGTTGAGTTAAGATGCTAGCCTCTGGTTGCCAACAAAGCTGAAAATATAGGAAAACCTCGCATTAACTAATGCTTTAGATCATTTCTCTCTCTACCCACTCGCATTTTCTTAGGCGTCAGTATGTGGGACCCCACAT
Organism: Cepaea nemoralis; assembly: GCA_014155875.1. NCBI lineage: Eukaryota > Metazoa > Mollusca > Gastropoda > Stylommatophora > Helicidae > Cepaea > Cepaea nemoralis. The sequence goes on along the minus strand of JACEFZ010001142.1, from coordinate 309,526 downwards.
GTTTATTATACTCTTGGCTATAAACGGAATAAGTACTATGTTGTCTGTTTTCCCTAGAAGCGGGATTATGGCCAAGATATTGCTCTATGCTTCTCAAGGGTTTCTGCCACGTGCGCTTGTAAATACCTTACTGTCAGGGTAAAGGAAGATTAATACCTTCTCCTCTCTTTAACGTAGAGAGTGGATACCCTAGAAAATGGATCCAAATAAAAATAGGGGAAAGTTTGTTACTAAAAGTCCACGTGAAAAATTCCCAGACCTCACCGGGGCTTGAACCCGCCACCTCCAGCACTCGAGGCGGATATCATACCTCGAGACCACTAAGCCCCCCCCCCCCCCCAAAACTCATGAATGAAAACCAGTCTGATTTCCGACAATAACAGTGAACCGAATCAATCACGACGCATACTGAAGTCCTAACAATCAGTGGAATCATACTATGAATGAAATCATATAGATCACTGCGATCCTTATGATCAATGGAGACGCAGCGAATAGTGAACTCAAATGAAACTCTAGCGATCATGAAATCGCTACACTAACGGAATTAAGCAACAAAATTATGTACTATTATAATCGCAATTTTACACGGAAGCGCATTTGCACGCACATGCAGATTGCTCACGATCTACTTTAAATGTAGAGAACATTTTTCTGTAACTTGAAGATATTTGTCAAACATATGGCTTGAAAGCAATCGTACTGTAAGTAAATTATTTCAATATCGGCGATTTGACCTAACACACATAAACATACAAACACTCAAACACACACACACACACACACACACACACACACACACACACACGTGCACACACACACACATATATATATATATGTATATATATATACACACACACACACATCATGTGCCATGCCGATAAGCGTGGGCGGTGTCATGTTCTGCCATCTCACTCGATCACCGGAGCCGTGGATGAGCTCCGTGTTCCTTTCTCGACCATGCCACGTGGCCAAGCCATCCAGGTATTTACCTCTCGGTCTTCCCCTTGGTCTCTTCCCTTCGACCTTGCCAGTCGTCACCAAGTTTTCCATGTAATTTTTTCTCATAACATTCTTCTTCTTCAGCGTACCGAGCCATTGAGGTTCTTTGCTGCAGACACAATCCGTCTCCATAACATGCCCCCCCCCCCCCCAAAAAAAAAAAAAATTTGACTGTCTACGACTAATGACTCTAATCAGTTTACGATCTTCATTTGTTTCACAAATACAAGGGCGTTGATGTGAACTCCGTTCGTGCCGCACCGTGCGTAATTGCGTACGTTGAACATGATCATGTCATGGTCATGTGATAAGTACTGACCAATGAATAAAAGAGCATGCGCTTATCGTTCCATGATGCGTAGGTTCTGTTTCTGACCGTTGAGATTAAGGCCGGGTTGATTCAAAATCCATTCAAAGAATCTCAAAGAGCGCTGATTCAGTTTCTTTCATTTGAAGGATGTCGACCAGTGGACTTTCATCGAAGAATGCAGGCAACGGACGGTAACAAATGTGTGTTGAAGACAACAGTGACAGACTGGGCACCAATGTTTCGGAAAGGACGTCAGTTCACGACAGATCTTCGACGGCCGGGTCAAGCGCATATTGTTGCAACAGAAAGAAACCATCGCCAAAATTGATGCAGCAGTACAGATGAACCGTTGTCGAAGCAAACGTTCGCTAGCGAAAGAATTTGTTGTGTCAATTGGGACAATTCAAAAGGTCGTTCGTAAGACACTGCAAAATCGGAAGGTGTGTTCACAGCGGGTAGTACCGATGTTGACCGACCACCAAAAAGAGGGAAGCATTTGATGGTGTTTGAACCATTTGCTGCGTTAAAGAATGGAGGGTGATGCATTATTCTTCCGCATAGTGGCAGGCGATGAATCATGGTGTCACCACTTTGAGCCGAGCAGCAAACGAGAGAGAATTCAGCGGAAGCATGCTGGATAACCAAAAGCTAAAATATTCAAGTTACATGTTTCGGCTGGTAAGGTTATGCTGAACGCATTTTTTTTACCATGAAAGGCTGTTGTTGGCCGACTTTAAAGAGCCTAGTGTCAACATCAACTCTATCCACTACTTGCAAACACTAGACAAGCTGAAATAAGCCATCAAGAATAAACGACCCGGCATGCTTCCACGCGGTGTGATTTTGATGCACGATAATGCTCGTCCGCATGTTCAAAGATTGTGCAGAAAGCATTAGCAAGGAACAAGTGGGAAACTCTGCAACATCCAGCCTATAGGCCTGATTTGTCACCATGTGATTTTAATTTGTTCGGACCTCAACAAAAAGCTCTCAAGGGGCAACGATTTCACACAGATGCAGACTAATGAACGCGGTAAACACTTGGTTCAGTGAGCAACCACAATACTGTTTTTTCGTGCTTCATTCGCCGCCTACTTAAGCAATGGGATGCTTGCCTGAATGCCTACATCGACTTCTTCTGACCAACCCATGGTGCATAATTCATTCAAAATGAATGCTTTGTTTAATTCTACCACACCTGTAAATGTTTCTTTCATGCTTTTGTAATAAAGCCATTGGAACGGGTTTCAAATGAACGTCCCTAATATATATGCGAGCATATACGATACTGGCAAACATGCGGCTTCAAGTAATTTTATTGAACAATGAATTATTTCCACTTCGTTTACCGCTGCCTTTGACATTTCTGATAATATAATTGAACGCTAATAGCAAGCATGGGGCTTGCAGTAACGGCAGTGAAAAAATTGAAATAATTCCACTTCGAGAACATTTAATTTTAACTTAAGTTATATTATAATTATACAATACTGGCTGACATGTGGCTTGCAGTAATCGTATTTAACAATTTACTTAATTCCAGTTCGTGGACATTTAATGCTAACATAAGTGATACTATAATTATACGATACTAGCAAGCATGGGGCGTGAAAACATCGTATAGAAAATTGTATTTATTCAACATCGTAGACAAATAATTCTACAAGTAAATGTTACAATAGTTATGACGAGTTTTTTTACCCTACCGTAGTTAGCATTCTTATGATTTTACCAGACCTACATAGCCAGTTCTGTCCCAGTTGTACTCTCACGAGCTGTGAGAATGAAGATACAGATATTGTAACCTATTCAGACACGCGGATTTTTCTCGCCTGACCTTCATGGTCTACGATGATTATTTGACCTTTGGATCTCATCCACACTCACTGTAGTCGTCAAATAAGTTTACCTCTCTATACTATCATCTACAACATATTACTTATAATAAATTGCATTTATGTTTTAATCATTTATAGTTATGCTAATGTTTACTCCTTTGTCAAAGGCGGGGCGCTCTAACTAAACTCACCATATCTCCGATTATCCCTTGGACATTGCTTTGGAGACTGTAACCTGCGAGAAGCAATACCAACTTACGCCTTCTCCCAACCAGCACGTATATCCTTTGTGAATCACGACCTGGTTACAGTGTATTATGCATACTGATAGGCATGAATGTAGAGAGTCATATTCATGGAGATTCAGAGAAGTTGGGCCATACTGATGGAGATGCCGTTAAAATGAGCCATATTGATGGAGATGCCGAGAGAGTGAGCCATATTGATGGACATTGACGACAATGTGGGCAGTATTGGTAGTAATGAAAGAGTGGGGCATATTGATGCGTATGCTGAGAAAAGGAGCCATATTGGTGGTAATAAAAAGAATGAGCCATATTGATAAGGATGACGTGAATGAGCCATTTTAATGCAGATGCCGAGAAAGTGATATGATTCATTAGAGTAAGTACAGTGAACGTACGCCAAGGTTTCCATTTAATACTATGAAGTGTACCGGGCTAGCGCCGTATCTTTAAACCAAGCGGAACTAGATTCCACCAAGCCATTCGACCGCAGTTGCCTCCAATGAAATTTTTCGATACTCATTCTAGGCCGGTGGAGTTGGGAGTCCTGATCAATGGAAAATATATACTACGGGATAGGGATTCGAATACATGACGGCCAGGACGAACGGCTAGCCTGCTAGCCACTCTACCACTGCTATTATATTATCTTAAGTAAAAAAGAAACAAACATCAGTAAAGGTTTCAGCTTTGAGCTATTTGAGTATTTTATGCTAGTCCTATTTGTCTATATACCAATCAATACGCCAGGACTGATATGATCAATATAACCCCGGCCGCATTTACTCCTCCATACATTTTCTGGTACACGTTTTCACCCAGGTGAGGTTTATTAGGTCTAGAGTTCGAACCTGTGAATGCCGGGTAACCGAGTTGATAAATGTAAATACTTAGGGGTAGTTATAAAATCAGAGGGAAGGTGCACCAGAGATTAACATCTGAATAGGTCAAGCAAAAGTTGCTTTCCAGAGAATGAAATATAGCTGATACAATAAGTCACTCATATTGAATGCCAGAAATAGAGTGCCGAAACATTATATAGAATCTGATTTTCCTTATGGAATTAATTATAAAATCTTGGATATAACGGGGATATGGTTTCTGTAACGAATATTGCGAATACTTTGGACTACCAGAGTAACTAACAATGAATGCCTGGAAGTGGCTAACGTAGCTAGAACAATATATGCAACTCTAAGAAACAGAAAAACATCATTCTTTGAACATGGGGTGAGAAGAGAAGCATTAGCAAATATCGTGAACACTGGAAATATCAGTGGGAAAAGAGGCAGAGGCAGACAACAAGAAATGTTTCTGGATGGACTTTTGCTTGGTGGAATATCATTAGCAGAGGTGATCCATAGCACCAAGAGCTGAGATCTGTGGAAAGACATGAACGCCTACGCCAGCTGGCAGGTTACATGGTGATGCTGGTGAATACCGCGTGATCAGACAAACTTGTTAGCCACTGTCTGGGTCCCCATATTAGTGCAAAGTCGCCCAGGTCAAATACTATTTTTTTAAATAATTGACAATCTGTTGTCTTTCTTTTCCCAGCTCTGGATGCAGCGATCGGTAAGTAGCATTATCCATGAACACTGTGTTTATGTTTAATGAAATGACTATGTGTATGTATTATAACACAACATTCCGAAAAACCAACAATTCTTTAATGTCGTTAGATATTTCGCCGAAGTAAGTAAGGTAATGAGCACCTATACAATGTGACAGAAAAAGTATTCAACAATAAAGTATTAATACAGACTCGACAGCTAGGAAAATAAAGAATTTATTTAGGTAGTTCGAACACCATGTTTGTTGCTTCACATTTTCGATGAATGTGCCTAATGATGTTGTTCGTAATGTATCTAGTTGGTGCTGCAACATTCTATAAAGGATATGCAACTAACTTTTCATTAACCTATTCCATGCACTAGGTATTATTCAAGCTGCCTTCATATATTCGCAACATTCTTCCGAGAAGCCAAATCTTAGTTGCCCCCAAACTCGTCTTAATTTGCCTCTTCACATTCCAAGGCCCATTACCGCACAGCAGAGCGGATTCTGTGAAACACTTTAATAATCTCTTTCTGCCTGTTAATGAGAGTGAAATATTACATCATAATATTTTTCAAATCTGAAATATTACAGCAGTTGTCATATTCTGCTCTTAATCTGTGCCACTCATCATACATTTTCTCCTATCATGCCATGCGGCTTTTTCCTTATAATGGCATCATTTTTTTATCGTTATCTATTTCTTTGATATAAATATTGTTTGTGTTTTATTAATGCTTCAGAAAATTATTTGTGTTGCGCTTTCCATTGCTACAATGAATGTTTGGGAAACAAAGAAATTAATTATCCACATTACGAACACTAATAGAAAGATCAATTAAGACACTTAAAACCTATCCATGTGCTTTTCAAATAACACCACTTATTGTAATAAAGTGAAGCACAATGAAATGATCAACATGTTGGATTATATTAAACTGATAGAAAAGATCTCAGAATAGTAAACACATATTTACTGGAAATAAGTAGAAGCGATTATGATCGGAAGCAAGGTTGACATTTGTGAACGAATAAAGCAATGAGTAAGACATGGATGTTTTTATTCGCCGGTCTCTGTATTCATTCATTCATTTAGTAGCATGTCCTTTGCAGAACCTCGCGCCCATAACAACCTTCTGGAAAACGTCTTGATCATTACCAAGATGTCCCGCGTCCGATACACCTATCTGGAGATCACCCGCCACATCCTACACCCATCTTCTCTTTCGGCCTTTCTCTTCCTCTCTTCCCAGGCATATACTCCTCCATTGTTGTTCTCTCCAAACTTTTGTGACATTTCAAGTAACCAAAATATTTTAATTTTCTTTGTTTTATCGTCTTTAATAGCCAACCTACATCAATATTCAGCTCGTGTCGTATGGATGCATTTGTTCTTTTCTTTATTTAAGATATTCTTAGAACTCGTCTATAACATTTATATTCAAAGGCATTTATACGCTGTTCAGCGTATGTTGCAATGGGAAAGATGCATGCTCTTAAACATCTAATTTGTGTAGTTCTATCTGTCGCACTCCACAATTTATTCATTTGTGTTAGTCTTTGAAGAGCAATAGATAAATTGTCTTTTAAATTATTTCATTGTGTCACCACTAATGAAACTAGAATAAGAATGAGACAAACAGCTTTCTTTGGTCATGCTATGAGAAGAGAGTCACTGGAGACATCGTGACGAATGGAAAGATCATGGGAAACAGAGGCAGAGGCAGACAAAGGTAAATGATGCTCTGTGGACAGACGTTGGCATGGAGGAAAATGACTACTAGTGTTGATCCCGATCACCAATGACCGAGATCTGTGAAGAGACGTGCACGCCTATTCCAACTGGCCAGGCACTTGATGATTATGATGATGACGTCACGTATATTCTTGTTCGTTCTCTGGCTTTGAAATCGAGCGTGGTTCACACTGGGACTGATGTTGCGGTTGTGCTAGTGTTCCCTATTCCAAGTGTCCCTCGCCACCAGGCGAAACAATTCCGACTTCTGAGGTACTTGTAATTTACGTCCACAAGTCAAGGAGGCGAAGTCAACATACTAGTTAACATGATCATTGTAGGGGTTGAACCCGCATCCCTCCCCCGATGTGTCTCCACCTTGTCGTGGTGGGGGAGCTTGAGTGTCCCGTTGACCCTATGTGCTTGCCGATGGGTGAAAACTACGTATCGGACAGCGTATGGGATAGGGACCAGACTAAGAGAGACACAACCTGCTGCTCTGCAGGAGACTGAGGATAGCAGTCAAAAGTTTAAATCAGGCGCATGAAGGCAGTTCTTGTTTCGGACAATACTCTAAGGCTCTCTGTCGAGGGTTTAGGCTGAACGCCTCTAAGCCACAGACCCTCGGATCTGAGAGTCGGGCCGATATCCACCTACCGAAAAATTGGAATCGGGATACTGAGCAAGCTACATGCCCAGTTCTGACACTTGTTTGAAGGCTCTCAGCTGAGGGATATGTTGGATTCCCGGATGAGATGGCCTGGCCGTTTCTCACTGACTGCTGCACGAAGGTAAGGTGCTGAGCCGGCAGCACATGTAGCCTACCTCGTGAGCGAGTACAAAAAGTCAGTAAAATGCCTCAGTCGAAGGAAATGGTTACGAAAACTGTCTGTATCTAACTCATAGAGAGTGTAGATAAAAGTGGAGAAACGTCTCAATAACGCGAAATGGAACGCACGGCGAGCGAACCTATTGCGTGGTCCAAAGTCAAAAGCAAAAGCTTACCGAGTGGATGTCGCCCGCAGTCTGACCGCCCCTGGAGCTCACTTGAGCGACCAGTGGCAAGCGAGATGCCCAACACATGGAAGTGAGGAACTAAAGCAGCCATGAGCAGGACGTGGCAACTCCTCGGGTGAGCCCAGTCTCGGAGCAATATGTGCCGGCTCTGCAATTATGGAAGCCTCCTTGGATAGCGAGGGACTGCCCATTGTCTGCCCCTGCCTTCCCTTGAGGGCCGACCGCGATGTCGTTGGTCGTTCTATCTTGACCAGCTGAGATGTGGGCGACATCACAACAGTCTAACGTGCCTCGAAATCAGAGGAAGGTTAACCTCATTAAAAAATGCCCGCCGGAAGTCGGAAGTGTCGTCCTACGGGTGGCAAACTAAAAATTGACACTACGCAATTACGTCCGAGTGAAATGTCTCGTCCGAATGTCTCTCGTGCTAGGAACAGCTCTGACTACCTAGTTTCCGAATGCCGCTCTTGTTCGGAACAGCTCTGACTAGGTAGTTTTCCGAATGTCCGCCGTGCCTGGAACAGCTCTGATGGGTACAGGGACAAGCACATGTCCGAAAACTCGCTTAGTGGAAACCAACCGCAGAGCTGACTGGTTTGTGCAGGAACGGCCCAGGGCGAGCGAAATGCCCAATATATTGAAGTGAGGAATTAAAACAGCCATGAGCAGGACGTGACGATTCCCTCGGTAAACCCAGCACCAGAGCGTTATGTGCCGGCTCTGCAATTATGGAAGCCACCCAGGATGGCGGAAAATGCTATGGACTGTCCCTGCCTTCACTTGAGGGATGACCGTGTAGTCTTCGACTGTTCCAACTTGACCAGCTGAGATGTGGACGGTACCACAACAGTGAGAGTCTCCCAGGATTGCTAACCTGGTCAAAAATGCACGCTAAAAGTCGGATGTGTTGGCCTGAGGGTTTCGACCCGAGGGTGCCTAACCAGACACACCGCAATCACATCTGAAAAAATCACTCTGGATGAACGCAAAGAAGAAGAGAAGAACCCGCATCCTCACCATCATCACAGCCGAAGCTTAAGAAGTAGATAATAATGTACTGATAGTTGCAAATGCAAAGGGTCTAGAGTAAATGTTGGGCACTGCAGTAACAGGGAGTGCAAAACTGGAATTTCCTTGACTGTCAAGTTAACAGAAACAATGGTTATATCAATGTAAATGATAAGAACAAAATGTGATAATACTATAAAAGTGGGATACCTAGCCGATCCCATACATTTAAATATCAAGGGGCAATAATAGCATCAGATGATAGAGACGCGATGGAGATTAAAAACAGAATAGGTCATGCAAAAGTCGCGTTTTAAATGATAGAACGTATCTCATGTAATAAGTTTTCCGCATGAAATGTTAGAAAGGCGATAATGAAATGTTAGATAGAAAACATATTTTACTGTGTATTTTAAATTGTGAAAGAACAAGTTATGTTGAGATTGGAAGCAAAGAAAATGTGGGTTTCGAGACGAATGTTGCACTTATTTGTTGCGTGGTCTTCGGAGAAAGAGAGAGAGGGAGAGAGACAGAGAGAGAGAGAGAGAGAGAGAGAGAGAGAGAGAGAGAGAGAGAGAGAGAGAGAGAGAGAGAGAGAGAGAGAGATCCTCACGTGTAACAACGACAACGATTAGACTGTCCCTGTTAGACAGTCTCCCCACAGAAGGAATTGCAGATGAAATTGGCTCGTTAAATACTAGGTAGGTATGAATACACGTTCCTAAAGAAAATCAACTATCATTAATGTGATGCAGAAATGGAAGGTTAGACTGGACGCTGTGTAACAGTCTGAAGACAACTGGTCTGGTTATAAGGGCCACTATTCCTGTAATATGTAATACAACGCCCAATGCTCTGTCATACACCTGGAAAATAGAGACACAAATAAATAAACATCACTCGCCCATTAACTCTTTTAAAATGTTGCTAATCTATGGATTAAAAAGGCTAATTCATTTGTGTAAAATATATATATAAAAGTGATAACACTATTGCTCATTAAACACATCTTTAGAAGGGAGGTTACAATTAATGAAAAAAATAATAAGCCAGTATGTACCTGGAGAAAAAAATGTCTTTTCCAAATAATAGAGTCAGTTAATCACTGGGCTACTGATGTCAGCCATATTCAGGTCGTGGAGGTGGCAGGGACATTATTACACAAAGCAATCTTTTATTGCATGCTCCCTGCGAAGACGGCCACTTCCATCACGGACTGGCTTCCCTTCTCTCTCTCTCTCTCTCTCTCTCTCTCTCTCTCTCTCTCTCTCTCTCTCTCTCTCTCTCTGTCTCTCTTTCTCTCTCTCTCTCTCTCTCTCTCTCTCTCTCTCTTTCTCACTCCCTCTCTCTCTCCCATTCTCACTCTCTCTCTGGGTGATGCCAGGTTCAGGGTTTCCAACAGCTCCCTGTCATCTGGTGTGAGGTATCTTAGACTCGTCTCACACCTCAAGCAATCTATAGTCATCCAGCTTTGTACGTCAACCTGGCTTGTAAACCTGTTTGCAAGTGCCGAGGTTTATAGATCTCGCGTTGAGGTAAAGTGCCGGCATCCGGTTGCCAACAAAGCTGAAAATATAGGAAAACCCCGCATTAACTAATGCTTTAGATTATTTCTCTCTCTCTCTCTACCCACTCGCATTTTCTTAGGCGTCAGTATGTGGGACCCCTCATGTTTATATTCTTGGCTATAAACGGAATAAGTACTATGTTGTCTGTTTTCCCTAGAAGCGGGATTATGGCCAAGATATTGCTCTATGCTTCTCAAGGGTTTCTGCCACGTGCTTGTAAAAACCTTACTGTCAGGGTAAAGGAAGATTAATACCTTCTCCTCTCTTTAACGTAGAGAGTGGATACCCTAGAAAATGGATCCAAATAAAAATAGGGGAAAGTTTGTTACTAAAAGTCCACGTGAAAAATTCCCAGACCTCACCGGGGCTTGAACCCGCCACCTCCAGCACTCGAGGCGGATATCATACCTCGAGACCACTAAGCCCCCCCCCCCCCCCCAAAAAAAAAAATCATGAATGAAAACCAGTCTGATTTCCGACAATAACTGTGAACCGAATCAATCACGACGCATACTGAAGTCCTAACAATCAGTGGAATCATACTATGAATGGAATCATATAGATCACTTGGATACTTATGATCACTGGAGACGCAGCAAAAAGTGAACTGAAATGAAACTCTAGCGATCATGAAATCGCTACACTAACGGAATTAAGCAACAAAATTATGTACTATTATAATCGAGATTTTATACGAAAGCGTATTTGCATGTACATACCGATTGCTCACGATCTACTTTAAATGTAGAGCACATGTTTCTGTAACTTCACGATACTTGTCAACCATGTGGCTTGAAAGCAATCGTAGTGTAAGTAAATTATTTCAATATCGGCGATTTGACCTAACACATACACAAACACACACTCACATACTCACGCACACGCACACACACACACACACACACACACACACGTGCACACACACACACACACACATATATATATATATATATATATATATATATTATATATATATATATATATATATATATATATATATATATATATATATATATATATATATATATACACACACACACACACATCATGTGCCATGCCGATAAGCGTGGGCGGTGTCATGTTCTCTGCCATCTCACTCGATCACCGGAGCCGTGGATGAGCTCCGTGTTCCTTTCTCGACCATGCCACGTGGCCAAGCCATCCAGGTATTTACCTCTCGGTCTTCCCCTTGGTCTCTTCCCTTCGACCTTACCAGTCGTCACCAAGTTCTCCATGTAATTTTTTCTCATAACATTCTTCTTCTTCAGCGTACCGAGCCATTGAGGTTCTTTGCTGCAGACACAATCCGTCTCCATAACATGCACCCCCCCCAAAAAAAAAAAAAATTTGACTGTCTACGACTAATGACTCTAATCAGTTTACGATCTTCATTTGTTTCACAAATACAAGGGCGTTGATGTGAACTCCGTTCGTGCCGCACCGTGCGTAATTGCGTACGTTGAACATGATCATGTCATGGTCATGTGATAAGTACTGACCAATGAATAAAAGAGCATGCGCTTATCGTTCCATGATGCAGTAGGTTCTGTTTCTGACCGTTGAGATAATGGCCGGGTTGATTCAAAATCCATTCAAAGAATCTCAAAGAGCGCTGATTCAGTTTCTTTCATTTGAAGGATGTCGACCAGTGGACATTCATCGAAGAATGCAGGCAGACGGACGGTAACAAATGTGTGTCGAAGACAACAGTGACAGACTGGGCACGAATGTTTCGGAAAGGACGTCAGTTCACGACAGATCTTTCGACGGCCGGGTCAAGCGCATATTGTTGCAACAGAAAAGAAACCATCGCCAAAATTGATGCAGCAGTACAGATGAACCGTTGTCGAAGCAAACGTTCGCTAGCGAAAGAATTTGTTGTGTCAATTGGGACAATTCAAAAGGTCGTTCGTAAGACACTGCAAAATCGGAAGGTGTGTTCACAGCGGGTAGTACCGATGTTGACCGACCACCAAAAAGAGGGAAGCATTTGATGGTGTTTGAACCATTTGCTGCGTTAAAGAATGGAGGGTGATGCATTATTCTTCCGCATAGTGGCAGGCGATGAATCATGGTGTCACCACTTTGAGCCGAGCAGCAAACGAGAGAGAATTCAGCGGAAGCATGCTGGATAACCAAAAGCTGAAAAATTCAAGTTACATGTTTCGGCTGGTAAGGTTATGCTGAACGCATTTTTTTTTACCATGAAAGGCTGTTGTTGGCCGACTTTAAAGAGCCTAGTGTCAACATCAACTCTATCCACTACTTGCAAACACTAGACAAGCTGAAATAAGCCATCAAGAATAAACGACCCGGCATGCTTCCACGCGGTGTGATTTTGATGCACGATAATGCTCGTCCGCATGTTCAAAGATTGTGCAGAAAGCATTAGCAAGGAAGAAGTGGGAAACTCTGCAACATCCAGCCTATAGGCCTGATTTGTCACCATGTGATTTTAATTTGTTCGGACCTCAACAAAAAGCTCTCAAGGGCAACGATTTCACACAGATGCAGACGTAATGAACGCGGTAAACACTTGGTTCAGTGAGCAACCACAATACTGTTTTTTCGGGCTTCATTCGCCGCCTACTTAAGCAATGGGATGCTTGCCTGAATGCCTACATGCGACTTCTTCTGACCAACCCATGGTGCATAATTCATTCAAAATGAATGCTTTGTTTAATTCTACCACACCTGTAAATGTTTCTTTCATGCTTTTGTAATAAAGCCATTGGAACGGGTTTCGAATGAACGTCCCCTAATATATATGCGAGTATATACGATACTGGCAAAGCATGCGGCTTCAAGTAATTGTATTGAACAATGAATTATTTCCACTTCGTTTACCGCTGCTTTGACATTTCTGATAATATAACTTGAACGCTAATAGCAAGCATGGGGCTTGCAGTAACCGGCAGTGAAAAAGTTGAAATAATTCCACTTCGAGGAACATTTAATTGTAACTTAAGTTATATTATAATTATACAATACTTGCTGACATGTGGCTTGTAGTAATCGTATATAACAATTTACTTAATTCCAAGTTCGTGGATATTTAATGCTAACATAAGCGATACTATAATTACACGATACTAACAGGCGTGGGGCGTGAAAACATCGTATAGAACATTGTATTTATTCCACGTCGTAGACAATTCATTCTACAAGTAAATGTTATAATAGTTATGACGAGTTTTCATACCCTACCGTAGTTAGCATTCTTATGATTTTACCAGACCTACATAGCCAGTTCTGTCCCAGTTGTACTCTCACGAGCTGTGAGAATGAAGATACAGATATTGTAACCTATTCAGACACGCGGGATATTCTCACCTGACCTTCATGGTCTACGCTGATAATTTGACCTTTGGATCTCGGCCACACTCACTGTAGTCGTAAAATATGTTTACCTCTCTATACTATTATCTAGCAACATATTACTTATAATAAATTGCATTTATTGTTTTAATCATTTACAAGTTATGCTAATGTTTACTCCTTTGTCAAAGGCGAAGCGCTCTAACTAAACTCACCATATCTCTGATTATCCCTTGCACATTGCTTTGGAGACTGTAACCTGCGAGAAGCATTACCAACTTACGCCTTCTCCCAGCCAGCACGTATATCCTGTGTGAATCACGACCTGGTTACAGTGTATTATGCATACTGATAGACATGAATGTAGAGTGAGTCATATTCATGGCAGATTCAGAGAAGTTGGGCCATACTGATGGGGATGCCGTTAAAATGAGCCATATTGATGGAGATGCCGAGAGAGTGAGCCATATTGATGGACATGACGACAATGTGGGCAGTATTGGTAGTAATGAAAGAGTGGGGCATATTGATGTGTATGCTGAGAAAGGGAGCCATATTGGTGGTGATGAAAACAATGAGCCGTATTGATAGGGATGACGTGAATGAGCCATTGTAATGCAGATGCCGAGAAAGTGATATGATTCATTAGAGTAAATACAGTGAACGTACGCCAAGGTTTCCATTTAATACTATGAAGAATACTTGGCTAGCCACGTATCTTTAAACCAAACGGAACTAGATTCCACCAAGCCATTCGACCGCAGTTGCCTCCAATGAAATTTTCCGATACTCATTCTAGGCAGGTGGAGTTGGGAGTCCTGGTCAATGGAAAATATATACTACGGGATGGGGATTCGAATACACGACGGCCAGGACGGAGGGCTAGCCTGCTAGCCACTCTACCACTGCTATTGTACTATCTGAAGTAAAAGAAAATCAGTAAAGGTTTCAGCTTTGAGCTATTTGAGCATTTTATGCTAGTCCCATTTGTCTATATACCAATCGATTATGTGGTTGTTTCGGGATTTCAAATTTAAATACTGAGCACAACCCACTACTGGCAACGCTGATCGCATTCTGGTATGAACCTAAGGCCTATCTACGTCAATATGGAAGCACTATACTCGAGTTTCGCCCTCGTTTGAGCTCGTCAGTAGTGCATATCCCTGACCGGATCCGGAATCATACCAATCAACACTCCAGGACTGATATGATCAATATCACCCCGGCCGCATTTACTCCTCCATATATTTCCTGGACACGTTTTCGCCCAGGTCAGGTTTATTAAGTCTAGAGTTCGAACCTGTGGTTGCCGGGTAACCGAGTTGATAAATGTAAATACTTAGGGGTTATTATAAAATCAGAGGGAAGGTGCATAAGAGATTAACAACTGAATACGTCAAGCAAAAGTTGCATTCCAGAAAATGAAATATAGCTGACACAATAAGTCACTCATATTGAATGCCAGAAATAGAGTGCTGAAACATTATATAGAATCTAATTTTCCGTATGGAACGTTAATGAATCAATTATAACATCTTGGATATAACAGGGATGTGGTTTCTGTAACGAATATTGCGAATACTTTGGACTACCAGAGTAACTAGCAATGAATGCATAGAAGTGGCTAACGAAGCTAGAACAATATATGCAACTCTAAGAAACAGACAAACATCATTCTTTGAACATGGGGTGAGAAGAGAAGCATTAGCAAATATCGTGAACACTGCAAATATCAGTGGGAAAAGAGGCAGAGGCAGACAACAAATAATGATGCTAGATGGACTGTGGCTTCTTCGTCTTCTTCTTCTTCTTCTTCTTCTTCTTCTTCTTCTTCTTCTTCTTCTTCTTCTTCTTCTTCTTCTTCTTCTTCTTCTTCTTCTTCTTCTTCTTCTTCTTCTTCTTTCTTCTTCTTCTTTCTTCTTCTTCTTCTTCTTCTTCTTCTTCTTCTTCTTCTTCTTCTTCTTCTTCTTCTTCTTCTTCTTCTTCTTCTTCTTCTTCTTCTTCTTCTTCTTCTTCTCCTCCTCCTCCTCCTCCTCCTCCTCCCCCTCCTCCTCCTCCTCCTTCTTCTTCTTCTTCTCCTTCTTCTTCTTCTTCTTCTTCTTCTTCTTCTTCTTCTTCTTCTTCTTCTTCTTCTTCTTCTTCTTCTTCTTCTTCTTCTTCTTCTTCTTCTTCTTCTACTTTTTCTTGTGTGTCTCGTTATGCACCCTTGGGCCGAAACCCTTAGGCCAAGACATCCGACTGTAGCGTGCGTTGTTTAGCCAGGTTAGCATTCTTTGGGGACTCTCACTGTTGTGGTGCCGTCCACATCCCAGCTTTTCAAGTTAGAACAGTCGAAGACTTCACGGTCAGCCTTCAAGGGAAGGTAGGGGCAGTCCATGGGTATTTAACACCATCCAACGAGGCTTCCATAATTGCAGATATACATTTCGCTCTGGTACTGGGCTCATCCAAGGAATCGCCACGTCCTGCATATGGCTGCTATAATTAATCACTTCCATGTATTCAGCATTTCGGTCGCCACAGGTCGCTCCCCGCACAAACCAGGAACGGCCGGTCTGCAGACGGCATCCACTCAGCGAGCTTTCAGTTCGGACATTGCTGGACGCTGTACCCGGAAGACGAAATAGTCAGAGCTGTTCCGGATATGAAGGACATTCCACTCTCACTCGGATGTCTTTGCGTTGTGCCAATTTTATTTGCACCCTTAGGTACGGCACATGCGACTTCTGGCTACTTATGTGGAGCAAGGCAGATGATGAGGGGGTAGTAGTAGAAGACTCTATATTTAAAACCACATTCTGAATATTTTATATTTATCTGTTTTATATTTTCATACAACAGCTGGCCAGGGTAAGTATTAATCTCTACAAAGCCAGTTTCACTTATATTATGATGTTCATGTCAACTGGCAATATTTCAAATTTCAACAACCCTAAAAACATCTGTGTTGATCAGCTTTGAAACGATATTCTTAATGCATAATATGTTACGTCAAAAAACGATTTACATTATACTGAAGAACAATCTGAAGCTTGAATTGTGAATCGTGCTAAAGAAATATCTTATTCAGATCTATACATACAGCTATAAGAACGGATTGGTGTGAAAAATGTTAATGTTAATTGGTTACCCAAAAGATCATCCCCGTTGCACATCAAATTATTACTCCATTAGTGCTGTTAGATTTCTCCTCAGCACCTCCTTCAGTATGGTGTCTATAACCATGCAGTGATTGATTGATTGATGTAGGAACCGA
Organism: Cepaea nemoralis; assembly: GCA_014155875.1. Lineage (NCBI taxonomy): Eukaryota > Metazoa > Mollusca > Gastropoda > Stylommatophora > Helicidae > Cepaea > Cepaea nemoralis. Next base: position 292,669 of record JACEFZ010001142.1, on the reverse strand, counting down.
CATCACAGAATTCGAGATATTCCCATAAGCGCCCCGTCCCCATCCCCAGCAGCCAGCGAAGAGTTCCAACACTAATAGTTCCAGTAGCAATCTGATTATATGTCCGTCTCGCCTTTCCTCTGAGCGTCGAGCGTCGGCCAGATCCCCTCGTCACACCTCGCTGTCTCATTCTTACCAGACTATGGTGATCCATCTGCTCCTCCGAGGTGTACACGTGCTCCCACAAGGCCGCAACCACGTCTGCCTTGTCATGCATCAATACTCCACCAAGTTTTGCCGAGCCAGTGCAGTGAAAGAGCAGTAAGTTAGATAGTTAGTTAGTCGACAGATCATCCTCATTGCACATCGAACCATTCAGTCCATAAGTGCTCGGATCCCCTCCTCAGCAAATCCCGCAGCGCTGTAGCGGCTAATGACACCAGTTCTGTGTTGGTTTATCAATCTTCTTTGGCTTCCTGCGTAGTGTTCTTGTTTGGCCACCCCTCTTTTAATTTGCTGTTCTCGCAGTCTGGCCATGGTTGTAGATTCACAGTCATCACTTGGTTCACGCAAAAGTCTTACTTCTCTTAGAGTCTTAGAGCATTCAGAATGTCAGCCTGGTCCATGGCGCGTCCGCCCTCCACAGTAGCTTCACCTGCGAGCTTGTCAGCCCGCATCATTTCCTTGTACTCCCGCATAGCCCTGGCACGAAGATGAAACTAATCTTTGCCAGCCGAGGCCGCTCCAGAGACAGCAACCATTCTCTTCGGATCGACCCCTCTTCTATCCTCTTGATCATGTTCATTGAGTCGCGAAGGAAACATGCCCTAGTGAATGTCTGTGTCTCAAGCAGTGTTATTGCTTTACTTACTGCCATGACTTCCTATAGTCAGGCTACTTGTGGTTTCAGTGAAAGCACCAGAGTCCTCCTTCACAATTCTCCCTCCTGGCCCGAGCCGTAAAGGCCCATGAGCTTCTCACATGTCGGACGACCGACCCATCTGTGTAGATGACAGCATCACCGTCTAGCGAATTCTCGAAAATCAACGCTTGTACTTCAGCCTCCACAGCAGCCGGATTTTCTTGTCTGCATTTTCTATCTAGTTGGATGCAAACTGAAAAGGATGTGCAGAAATCTGTTGGCACTTGTACCCACTCCTCGCCAGGCTCAAGTGAACACACCTGTTGAAGAATGTCTTCGGCTTGACCCATCCACGACCGTCCTCTTTTTAACCTGCTGCCCTTCACCTTCATAATTTCACTATGCAGTGGATGTTGTGTGTTTGCGTTAACTCTGATGCAGGCGCGTGCTCTGCAAGCTTGTATTCTGTCTTCAATGGTTGGAAAATCATGAAGGTAGCGCATCGCCCTGCATGCTGTATCTCTAGTACATCCAAGAATAATGCGCATAGCTTCATTCTGTATCCTTTCCATTCTTTCTATCTGCTTACGGCTGAGAGTCAGGATTGCCATTGCATACTCAAAAACAGACATTACCAGCCCCTCGTACAGAAGACATAGATAGCGCTGCTCACAGTTTGCATGCCGTCCATCACCCGCATCGCAGCAAAATCCCCGCTTGGCCTTTGTTATCACCTGGTCTATGTGCTCATTATAAGCAAGGCTTCGATCAAACCGTATCCCCAGGTAATTCATTGCCTGCGTTCTTTCCACCGTCTCTGAACACAGCTTTACAGTTGGTGTTGGAGTGTTGACAATATGATTATTCAACGAGAACTAAGTCATGGTTGCCTTTGTTGGGTTGACCATTGTCCCAGCTTCATCACACCAGTACTTATGCGATTGAGTTCGGTTTGTAGTTCCACAGCAACCTGCTCTCTACCCTTACCCTGACGATACACTAAAACATCATCGGAATATGACAATGTCCTGCCAAGTCCAATGATCTGCTCACTGGTGATTCTCACTGTGTAGGCGTTGAACAGTACCGGAGATAATGGTGATCCCTTTGGTAGGCCAGGAAGAGGGCTGCAGCGATCCAACTAAGGAGGAATGGACTTACTTTGAGTTCAAGAAGCTGAAGCATTAAAAATCCAATGGTACTCTGTTGTACGCGTCCTCAAGATCAATCGCTGCAGTAAAGGTTTCAATGCCTGAGTGGAAACCTTCATAGACATCATGGGCAAAAACTGCTGCATTGGTCCAGGTTTCTCTTTTTGGACGGTACCCACCCAGGGTAGGTGGGAAAACACCTTGCCTCTCTAGCTGGCTTGATTAAGTAAGTCAAGATAGGTATGTCAGATAGGTAGGAGATGACAATGGCGACCATAGACTACAATAGACCACACTGAATAAGTTAGACAGACAAAACTAACCAGCCGTGGAGCACATCACATAATCACTTTTATTTAGATGCTGAATATATCAGACCAACATCAATATCCACGCAGTGTGGGGGCACGCAAGCAACACTACAACACAAAACAGCAGACTAATAAATAGTGATGTGTATATCAGCACTTCGCACTACCGATACTACTGTAGAATATGGCTCTACTTAGAAGCTGTTCTAGAACTCAGTCAAAGATAACCTGTGCCTAACTGTAAACCTTTAATAGACACCCAAGAGATTCCAACTGTTTGGATACAAGCCTACTTTTCGCAACAATACATTTGACTTTGCTCAGCCAATTCAGAAGTGCGGCCCAAGGCCAGGTGTTGACAGATCCGTCCAGATTGACTGTTAACCAGAAAGTGATTATTGTCCTGTCAGAGCCCATTTCTGACCCTTGTGAGTCAATTGCGGGGTAGTTGCTAGAACTTTCGGTACTCTTCCGCGTGAAACACTGCAAACCTAAACCAAAAATGGTACCGAATGGCATTGTGCCAATTAGTGGAATTACTTCCCAGCTTAACTGCTACACTGTATACTAGTGTCTATTCGCGCCAACTATAATAATAGTAATAATAATAATAATAATAATAATAATAATAATAATATCATTGGCACCTTGCCGTCTTGACAGACGCTAGTTTGTGCTTTAAAAAGGCACAATAACTTTTACCTATGGCGGTAGCGCATGTGACTGATAAGGCCAATTTGCGCTGTAAATGTCCGTTCACAGTGGGTGCATGTGAACACGTGGTCATTTCCACCATCATGCACCATCTTACGTCTCAAACGCTCGGTGTGTGACTTATCTGCAATAATTTTCTCCTTTGTCTTTATTCCATTTCTGATGTTTGCCCTCCATGCAACACGTTCAGCGGCGACTTGCTCCCAATGTGCATTATCAATGCCTGTATCAATCATGTCCCGCTTACACACATCTTTGTATCGTAGTAGAGGCCGACCCTGAGATCTCTTACTCATCTGTAATTCACCAAAAAAGATGTCCTTTGATATTCTACCATCATCCATCCTCCTAAGATGTCCTATCCATCTAAGTCTACGAAGACTGAGCATGGAATAAACTGTCACACAACCTGATTTTTCCAATACTTCAGTATTTGTGATTTTGTCTTGCCACTTAATACCAAGAATTCTTCGCAGACACCGCATATGAAAGCTGTTTAAATGTTTCTCTTGGTGTGAGTAAGTTGTCCAAGTTTCACTGCCATAAAGAAGAGTACTAAGGACACAGGCTTGATAGACAAGGACTTTTGTTTTGGCAGTAAGCTTCCTGTTCTCCCAGACTCTTTTTCTTAACCTGTTCATTGTTGTTGCTGCCTTACCAATCTGGATGTTGATTTCCTGATCTAGGGATAATTTGCTATTTACCACTGATCCTAGATATGTAAAATGGTCTACCATCTCTTGTTCGGCGTCGTCAATAAAGATTGATGGTACCCCATGTGCACCTTGTGACATAATCTGTGTCTTCTTTTTGCTAATTGTTAAACCAAATTCAGAACAAGCATTGGAGAATGCAGATAGTAGACATTGCAATTCTTCCTCAGAGTGGGTCGTAACCGTAGCATCATCTGCAAAAAGCAACTCTCTGATCAGTAGCCTCCTAATTCTGGTCTTGGCCTTCAATCTTTGAGCATTGTAAAGGCCGCCATCTGAGCGTGAGTGAATGTCTATACCACCATCCTGATCACGAAAGGCATATTTCAGTAGAAGTGAAAAGTATATTCCAAAGAGGGTGGGAGCTAGTACACAACCTTGCTTAACTCCACTCTTGATTTCAAATTCTTCAGAAGTTGCACCATCAAACTTGATTATACCCTTCATGCCTGTGTGGAACGATTCCACAATGGACAGAAGAGTTGGTGGGCAGCCAATCTTCTTTAGTGCCTTGAATAGACCCTCACGACTGACCAAATCAAATGCCTTTGTGAGGTCGATGAAGGCAATAAACAGTGGTTGATTCTGTTCACGGCATTTTTCTTGCATTTGTCGCAATGAGAATATCATATCAATGGTAGACCGGTTCTGTCGAAAGCCACACTGTGATTCGGGGTAGACTTGATCTCCTAGGACTTGAAGTCTGCGCAGAACAATTCTGGCAAATACTTTTCCAACAATACACAGAAGTGAGATACCCCTATAGTTGTTGCAGTCGCTCCGATCGCCCTTGTTCTTGTACAGTGTTATGATGCTTGAATCTTTGAAATTCTGTGGGACTTGTCCTTCTCGCCAGCATAGCTCTATTAGCTGGTGGATCTGTAGTGTGAGTGTGTCTCGCCCAATCCTTATAACCTCTATTGGAATCCAATCCTTACCTGGAGCCTTGCCAGATGGAAGTTCATTTATAGCACACTTACTTCTGTTATGGTGGGAAGTGTGTCCAGGTGGTCAAGAGTTGGTAGAGCCTCTATGGCGTTGAGGGCATCATCCGCTAGTTTGGTCTCACTTGAGTAAAGCTCCAAATAGTGCTCTACCCATCTGACCATCTGCTGTTTCTTGTCAGTGATGATTTCTCCAGTCAAGGTTTTCAATGGTGCACTTCTTTTGATCGCTGAACCACAGGCTTTGTTTATTCCTTCATACATACTTCTGATGTTTCCCTTATCACTTGCGATTTGAATGGACTCACATAACTTGATCCTATAATCATTTGCACACTGCCTGGCAGCCTTTTGCACATCCTTCCTAGCTTGCCTTAGTTCACTCAGAGTGTTACGCTTTGGTCTTTCCTTGTTTCTTAAGAGAGCTTTCTTCTTCTTATCAATCAAGGGCTGCAGAGTCTCGTTGTTGGCCGCAAACCAGTCCTGCCTCTTATGATCCACAGTGCCGTAAACCCCTACGGCAGTTTTATCAAGAGTTTCCTTAATTTGACCCCACTTTTCATTTACTGTACAATTTTCAGGTGTATCAGTGAAAGCGTCTTCAAGTTGCTGTTGAAACTGGAAAGCACTTTTCAGGATCGTGAGTGTTAATAATATTAATCCTGGAGGCTAGATTTATGTTTAGCTGTGTAGATTCTCTTTGGTCTCAGTCTAACCCTTGCAACAACCAAAGAATGATCCGTATCATAGTCAGCACTGTGGTAACTTCCAGTCAATGATATATGGTTCAGATGTTGTCTCCGTGTGATGATGAAGTCCAGCTGGTGCCAATGGCCGGATCTTGGATGTTTCCATGTGACCTTATGCAGCTCTTTTATTTAAAAAAGGAGTTTGTAATACATAGGTCATTACTGGTGCAATGCTCCAGCAGCCTTTGCCCATTTTCATTCATGCGACCGTTGTTGTATCTTCCAAGGCACACTGGCCATGAACTCGAGTCCTTGCCCACACGAGCATTGAAATCACCGAGCATATAAATGTAGTCAGATTTTGAAACTGCCTTGATCACGGAGTCTAACTCCTCATAGAACGAATCCTTCACATCATCAGAGGAATCGAGTGTCGGTGCATATGCAGTAATAATGGTGGCAAACCCACAAGAAGTTGCCAAGCGTGTCGTATATTCTGAAGGGACTGGGTTCACTGCTGTGCCTCACCCATATTCTAATTTTAGAAGTTGGGCCCCATCTTCTTCCAATATATAAATAAACCAAGAATACGACCCTTGATCTTTTACAGACTCATTTTCGGTTGTTTTGTCTAGGAGTAAGTGGTCCTCTTATTGGGAAACAATGAACAAATAGATCTGACTATGCCCTTTTCACCTGAAATATAATAGCTCTCGAACCCCCATTCAATCTGTGAAAATGTCTAAAACGATTTCCTCAGGGTGAACCAGGTGCAAGGAAACACGGGTCATGAACAGTTAAAAGATCCAGAGTCTCCTCTTTACCCTTTTGTTATAGAATTCATTTTTGAGCTAGTTTGTCAGATACTTAAGTATTTCACAACAATGAAAAACATTGATGACTTGTCCACACAAACAAGACAGAGATTTCAACAGACAGGATGGACTGTAATGAAATTGGGAACTTCAATAACAGTGTATAAATTTATTGTCTGGCCTGATTTTCTTTTGGCCTATTGATTGATCATTCTACATTTTGGCACATCAGTTCATGGTGATAATTACACATGTGGCAATGCAAATCATGGTCAATAATCAGTCCATCAATAAAGCACAATAATCAAAATGATCACAATGTCTTATAGAAAAAGCATCTTTATGTGAGACTAAAGTTTTCTAATCATTCTTAGTACTCTATAAAAAAGGTATGTGTGTGTTGTCATCAGTCCTCTGGGTGGTTTTGGGTTTAAACATATGAAAGGTCGCCTATGAGTGGTTGGAGTGAGTTGAGCCTGGGTCCATCGACTGCTGGATCCCCTTCAGTCTGTGCCAAAGCTACTCTGAAGGCTTCTCATTCTCTGGTCAGGGCCTGAGGTCTCTACCATCTCATGTTTGGGACATCTTCTTTCATCTGCCTCCCTCTTCTGGTCTGGTTTCCACCGTGGACATCACTGTTTAAAATTTACAGAGGTATGTACAATCCTACCAAAGTAATTTTTGCAGCATGTCATAAGTATGAGAACAACATAACAGAAAGAATAAGATCAGAAGAAGTGTTGTTGTGTTAATTTGTGTGGGGTCAGACATCATTTCACTGCATGCACCTGCCATCAGTTGGTACCTGCTGTATGCATTCTCTCAGTGTACTTTTGGTTCAGTGAGAAGGGTACATTCAGACATAGATAAGAGTGAGGATGTGTTGTTCCTTGGGTCATTGAAGTCAAGCAAATAATGCAAGATCAAGACAAGGACAAGAGGCATTTTTACAAATGACATACATTACATCTTCATCACCTCCTTCAGTGTTGCATGGTGTGTTTAAATGTTTATCTGTACCTCCCAAATCAACTATTTGTCTTCTTCGTCCCATTATCTATCATGTTCCTGTTCCTGTTGTGGTTGTGGTGTTGGGTGGAGTGCTGTGTTGAGTATTGTGTTGAGTTAACTTCTGTTGTGTGGGGTTTTCATAGTTTGTACCATTTCCCCCTCCATCTTCAGCAGTTAATATGAGTTTAACTCATCAAGTGTGTTATTGTTATGCATGTCTGTCATACAGAATTTCTGATGTGTATTTATTACCAAAGTAATCTATACAAGATCATGACAACAATCCATTAGTAAAAAGGTTATTACGTAAAGTACCTCTCCTAATTCCCTCCTTCTCTTCGTCTTCATTTTATTCTATCACTACTATCACCAGTGCACATCATGTCCATTCTGTTGGCGATCACTATTTGACAATAGACCGAGGTTTTATTCACCTTGTGGTCTCGACAGATTAACCAAGCCGTCTGTCACAATGGCGTCTGGTGAAGCGTATCCTGTTTCTAGGCAATGCGTTTAGTGAGTGCTTTGACTAATTAAAATCTGTCACATACATACAATCAATTACTATCAAATACTATTATTTCAATGCGTAAAGAGGAAAGAAAAGATATAATCCATCTCTCAGCTCCTTAGATTGCAAATAGACAGAAATATGTACGTTTTCAAGTGAGGCAGTAGTTAATGTGCTCAAACTGACTTGTCTGCAGAAACAATTTAAAGTGGTTTTTGATGTAATGCATTAACGTGCGTTTGAATTTTCACCTCAAACATTTTCCTGTGATAGATTGATGTAGTATGCACATAGTAAAGTCAATAGTTGTAGTGAAGAATATCAGAGTTTGCAGTTTTGAGAAAGTTTGAGATGTCGGTTTCGCCGGGGAAAAAGGCTCAGTGTAGCTAGAAGTGGCAGTCGTCAATTTTTACACTTCAGAGAGTTATTTTATCACTAATACACTTAATTTTTACGCACAACACTGGATACCTCTGCTGCACATGTCTGGGTATCACACTGATATGAGGATTGTCAAGCTTACCTCAGGTTTTGAATCAAACTGCAGTCATTGCACTCAGAAAGGACAGGTCTCACAAACTATCTGACCGGTCGTCAGAGCTGAAGAAGTAGGAGTGCGCGGGTTTTGACAAAAGGGACGCTCACTTGGGCCAAAATTAAATCACGTGACTCCTTCTTACCACTAGTTTTGTTAGTTGCAGACGCTGTAATTTCTATTAATAGATGACATCCGTCTATCTAATGTGTCAACTGGTGTTAGATTCTCAATAGTGCATTCAAGTGTGTGACTTCTCTGGTTCGTGGTGCGAAATTGTTGACGCACTGTATAATGATGGTTGGTGAATATGTCACAAAGCGCAAGGATAATAGTCTTTCATTTCCTCCTGCTGGAATTTCAATCATTCCCAGTAGCGAATTCTTCACTGCAAAGCCCACACCGTGTTGCTTTTTTTCTGCCTGCCCTCTACCCTTCCAAAAAAAATGTGTAATTGTTTTCCCTGAGTGACCCTTCCTCAGCGAGGCGAGTCTCCTGCAGGCCAGCAATGTCAATGTTAAGACGATTGAGTTCGGCATCAATCACAGCCGTTTTTCTCACATCGTCAATATTGGTCAAGTGAGTGGAAAATTCTGGACACGTGGATCTCACGTTCCAGGTTGCAAGCCGTAGCTTGAGGTTTCTATTTTTATTTTTGTTTGTACCTGGTGCATGGTTTTACAGCTTGCGATTCATATTTTGTCCTAGCCCAAGCACCCATTGAAGCAGGCAGGCTGTGGCGGATCAGCACCCAATTGGCCGGGGGCTGCCCAGCTTGAGGCGGGCGGTAGCTGATCAGTGACACATGTAGGTGTCTCCCACCGTCAGAGGCAACGCGTGGCGCCCCATGTCTGCGTCAGTTGACAGGGACTTATAACCCGTAACAGTTGCCTCTCGCTTTGATTCCGAGACCAGTTAAGACCAGGGATGGAGTTATTGCCTCTCGATAGCACAAAGCCTGGGCTAAAATATAGAGATCATGTGTTGCCCATGCAGCATGATCCCTATCTCGGCCTGCCTAGTTCACTCCAGAGGAAAGGTAACACCCCTACATCTGGAACAAGACAAGCTGCAGAAGCTGCCGGATCAGCAAAGCAATGCTCTAACTGTCCGCCTGTCGGAGCTTCGATCCTAAACCAGCCGCCAACCAAGGCTTAGGGCCTGGTCTGCCCTGCCATGACATTTTGTCTTTAGCTTGCATTTCCTCGCACCAGGGTAAGGCTTGTACCCTCCCAATTGCGCTCTTCCGCCCGAAGCCGTTGGCACAATGTGGGGTGTCGGGTTTGGTAAGCGCCGCCCAACGTTCGGCGCTAACAGAAAGCAGGTAGTACCGTCTACTGTTATACGGTAGCTCAGAAATATCTGACTAAGACCTGACACACTAATAATAATAATAACAATAATAATAATAATAATAATAATAATAATAATAATAATAATAATAATATATGTTATATGTATTATCATGCTATTTATCAACACTATCTATGTACAAATCCCTATATACCGTGAACACGGTAAAGTCATCCACCCAACTACTTGAATCAATGAACATAGAACGATGTGACGTAACTGGAGACGCAGACACTCATTACAGGCAGTAGTGAAATACATAATGCTAGCGAATTAGTTCACAGAGTTTGATTTTACAACTGCTTTCTTATTTTGTCTTTGTTTTAATTGTTTCAGGTGCTAGTAGTAGTGCATTTATAATCAGTAAGTAGACAACTATATTTATTTCTAACTAAGCGCAGTAATATTACAAACGCTGGTCTCCCTGGACTAGGAGTTACACGACTTTCTCCGTAATCCCGTACTCTCGTGATTTAAGTGACGTGCGTGAGAATTGGTAGCGGTTCTCTCCGCGTTGGTAACTTACGGAGTATGTGAGCCGGTCGCCCAGAAAGCAATGGCAAACTACTGAGCGTAATCTTGCAAAGAAATCAACAATCAGCTAAAGATGCTGATGTTGACAGCGATGTCCTGTAAAGGATATGCGGGGAAAAAAATATTACAAACGCACACAAGCACTATGCAACATTCCAGAAATTCCCATTGATAGGGGAGACAAGACACAAAACTCCAGCTAACAGCTGACCATGATACAAATATGATACTGAAATGAAAGCAAAAATCAATAACACATTTTGTGCACTTTTTACTGGTTTATTTGGTTTATTCTTATTCAAAAGTAATGACGCTATATATTTACAAACACACCCATAGATGCACGAATACACCCATCTTGAGGATCAGCTCAGTGTTCCTGTATCGACCATGCCACATAGTAAAGCCATCCAGGTATTTACTTCTCTGCCTTCCTCTTGCTCTTTTCCCCTCAATCTTGCCAGTTGTCACCAAGTTCTCCAATTTATTTCTTCTCATAAAATTTTCAAAAATTATTGACTACCTATAATTACTCTAACCAGTTTATGATCTTCATTTGTTTCTTGTAGGACTTGGTCATTGGTTTTTCTGTCTATCCGTGGTATTCTGTTCATTTTCCTCAGAAACCACTTTTCCACAGCCAACAGATGTTTTTCAGCCTGTTTGCTCATTGTCCATGCTTCACATCCGTACAAAAGCACTGGTTCTATGTAGCACCTCAACACATTTTTTTTCCGTTGTAAATGACATCTTTTATTGGTCACTATGTTTTTCATCCTGCATAAGGCTACCTTCGCCATGGCAATTCTTGTTCTAATCTATTCAAGGCATCTCCCATCAGATGCTATGACTGTTCCGAGATAATTGTACCGATCCACTTGCTTGAGAATATTCCCATTTACTTGTATATTACATTGTTGTATTTCGTTCTTCCTAGTGACGACCATAATCAGTTAGTCTTTCCTCTTGAGCCTAAGGCGGCGCATAGGGCAGAAGTCCTGTCTCTCCATGCTTGGCGGTTCGCTGCTACCTGTTGTAGATCTTGGATATTTACTTGGCCATTGAATGAGCCTTCTCTAATGATGGTTCTACGCAGGGTCTCTCTTGGTCTTCCCCGTTTTCTTTTCCCTACCCGTGACCATATGAGGGCTTGGTAGGGGAGTCTTGACTTGTCCATTCTGAGTACATGGCCGATGTAGTTCCAACGGCGTCTTCTTATGAAATTGGATACTGTATCTTGCTTAGTCTCTTGTCTTATTTGCGAATTGGTTCTGAAGTCTGTCCAGTGGATGTTTAGAAGTCTTCTAAGACATTTGTTCTCAAAATTGTCTAATTTTTTATCTAAAGCTACCGTTGATTTCCAACTTTCACATCCATACGTTAACACTGGAATCACACAAGAGTTCCATAATCAGTGCCTTCTTATAATTTAATTATAACCTTAGTTGTTCACTGTGTGTAACAACCGCATCTACCAAATATTGCAGATGCTGCTCATTCTCTGCAATCAATACTGTATCATCTGCATATCTAATGTTATTGATGTTTCTTCCTCCAACGATGATTCCTTTCATTTCTTCTACATTTCTGAAAATATTGTCACTGTACAGGGAGAAAAGATCTGGGGACCTTACACATCCCTGTCGCACACATCTCTTAATAGGCTGATATTGACCTACTTCATTATTGATTCTTATGGCAGCTTATGGATTCCAATATTTTTTTTTTTACAAGTCTAAGATCTTTCCCCGGTTAGCGGGGTAGGGGTATCCCCTATCAAAGGAAATGTAAGACGTCTCCTTTCCTCCGTTAGTCTACGGGACACCCTTGGGCAAGGTGGAGTACCCGTTTAGCCCCCCGATCAGGGTTACGTGAAGCCATGGAAGCAGGTGGTGGATGGAGTGTGAGAGCAGCCGACAGATTGTTGTTGGTTATGGTCTTGCACTCTGCGGCGATAGGCAGATGATCTCATCAGTAGAGACAATAGCTATGGCCACCGACTAGTACAGTCACTGCCCAGAAGGAAAGCAATGACAAAATACCTTCTGCAAAACTTGCCAAGAAACCATAACAACTATGACATAAAACATAATAAGAAAGAGATCTGGTGGCGAGACCCTCAGGCCAGGCAGATCAGATAACACTGGGGAAGAGTGTGACACAGGGACCAGTACTAGTAATCGTGATGACGGAGTTAATCCTGACTGTGTTACCAAGGAAATCCCCTGTGTCAGACTAAGAAAAAGAGTGAGAATAGGAACGTGGAATGTGAGAAGATTGTATGAGGAGAAGCTTAAAGTAGTATGTGCTGAGATTGAGAGGTTAATATTCAAATTTTAGGAATTAGTGAACATCGCTGGAAAGGCAAGGGACATTTTACAACTGAAAATGGAAGTCTTTTCATTTATTCTGGTAGAGACGTCGGAGGCCAGAGTAGAGTGTCATTTTGTTTAGATAAAACAACTGCAAAAGCTTTACTGGGATATAAACCAATTAGTGATAGAATCCTCACTATTAGACTTAAAGGCCGTCCAAAAATCACAACATTCGTACAGATATATGCACCTACTTCAACAGCAGAGGAGGACGAAATTAAATATTTTTACAACACACTGCAAGATACATTAAATAAGATTGGTCACAATGATATAGCAATAAAACTGGGAGATTTTAATGCAAAAGTAGGTACAGGAAGAGCTGAAAATGAGAGACATGTTTTAGGAAAATTTGGATTGGGAAACAGAAATGATGCAGGTGACAAATTACTTGAATTTTGCACAGAAAATGAGTTAATGATAGCCAACACGCTGTTTAAACAACACCCAAGAAGACTCTTCACATGGAAGTCTCCCGACAGTATTACCAAAACTCATATAGATTTTATTTTAATACAAAGAAGATGGAGATCAAGCATAACATCTGCAAAAACCCTACGAACTGCAGACTGTGATATGGATCATCAGTTATTAGAAGCAGATCTGAAATTAAAACTCAAAAAGCGTATCCGAGGACCAAGGCCACTTCGTTTTGATCTCACAAAAATACCAGATGCATACACTGTAGAAGTTAGGAATCGTTTTGGGGTCTTGATGTCTGTACAAGAGGAAATTACACCTGATGAACTGGCAGTACAAGCTAGTGATATCTTGATAACTGCAGCCAAAGATTTAATTCCGACCAAGAAAAAACAATGTAAGCCATGGATTACATCATACACATTAGAAATAATAAGACAGCGAAAGGAACTGAAACAGAAAGGAGGTAAATCCGATAACAGCAGGATGAAGTATAAATCTTTAACTCGAGAAATAAGAAAGGACACAAGAAACGACAAAAATAAATAAATACTAGATTGCTGTACCAGAATAGAGCAATATCATAAGACTGGAAGAGATTATGAAATGTTCAAAGAAATGAAGTTATTGACAAGAAATGTTCAACCTCAATTGAATGTTATCTGTGACAAGATGGGATATGCCTTAACAGAATCTAGACAAATTCTAGAACGATGGCAGGAGTATTGCAGTGGAATGTATGATATGAGTGACAGTGAGGATATAAATGAGATACATGAGCCAACGACAGAAGAGACGGAACCTGAACCCTCATTAGACGAAATTGCATGGGCAATAAAGAACCTGAAGAATGGTAAATCACCTGGATGTGATGAGATACCAGCTGAGATAATTAAAGCGGGAGGAGAAGAAAGCATAAACATATATCATGCATTATGTACAAAGATTTGGAATTATAGTATATGGCCAGAAGATTGGAAGAGAACTATCTTCATTCGATTACCAAAAAAGGCAACCTGAAATTATGCACCAACTATAGAACTGTTGCCCTGATCAGTCATGCAAGTAAAATTCTACTAAACATCATAATGGGAAGACTTCGTAAGAAAATGGAAGAAGAAATTAACGTGGTTCAAGCTGGATTTAGACAAGGAAGAGGACAAAAGATCACATTTTCAAGAAGAAGAAATTAACGTGGTTCAAGTTGGATTTAGACAAGGAAGAGGACAAGAGAACACATTTTCAATATGCGTTTAATAATAGAGAAGTGCAGAGAATTTAATGTAAACTTATTATCATTTAGTAGATGCGGTTGTTGCACACAGTGAACAACTGGGATTAGAATTAAATTGTAAAAAGACAGATTATGGTCGTCACTAGGAAGAACGAAATACCACAATGTAATATACAAGTAAATGGGAATATTCTTCAACAAGTGAATCGGTACAGTTATTTCGGAACAGTCATAACATCTGATGGGGATGCCTTGTAGAGCTTAGAACAAGAGTCGCCATGGCGAAAGTAGTTTACTGTGTCTAGCATTATATTCAAACACCAAAGGTAATTTGGGGCATTCCGATGTAGGATTTTGTGAATTAGTTTGGCCTTATTGAAAAGCAGACGTTTGCGGAGTGGTAGCAACTGAAGGCGTTTATGCAGGCTAGGATTGTTGAATGTTTGCTATAAATTAAACTCATGGCCTGTTTCTGGAGCGAGTAAAGTCGCTTGGTGCTTGAATTTGAACAACCGTCCCAGATTGTAGAACAGTAGTTAAAATGTGTCTGTATGTGAGACGTATAGAATATTTTCTTTGTACCTCATCTTCGTAAGGCCTTCGTAAGAAATTTGAGGAAGAAATTAACGTGGTTCAAGCTGGATTTAGACAAGGAAGAGGAACAAGAGATCGCATTCTCAATATGCGTTTAATAATAGAGAAGTGCAGAGAATTTAATGTAAACCTATTCTCATGTTTTGTGGATTATTCAAAGGCATTTGACTGTGTACAACATCAGAAACTTTGGGAAATCATGAGGAATATGGGCTTTCCACCACATGTAATACAACTCATAAGAATGCTCTATCTAGACCAACAAGCAGCGGTTAGAATAGATGGCGAGACATCAGATTGGTTTGACATCAAGCAAGGAGTCCGTCAGGGATGTGTGCTGTCCCCCTATTTGTTTAACCTGTACACCGAAAATATAATGAGAAATGTAAGGGATGATATAAATAGGGAGCTATATGATGCCCTAAATATCGGTGGTCTTGACATACCAGAGTTTCGGTATGCTGATGATACAGTATTGCTATCCACAACACAGACTGGTATAGAAAACCTAATAGCCTCAACCCAATTGAATAGTGAAAATCACAACTTGTATCTTAACATTGCAAAAACAAAGATAATGCATACAGATAAAACCACTATGGAGAAAGAAATATATGTTAATGAGGAAAAATTGGAGGTGGTGGAAAATTTTGAATATCTTGGGTCATTGATTACCAACAACGGTGACACAATGAAAGAAATTAAACGACGACTATCAATTGCTCTTCAAAGACTAAAACAACTGAATAAATTATGGAATGGGACAGACAGAACTACAAAAATTAGATTTTTAAGAGCATGCATCTTTCCCATTGCAACATACGCCTGTGAGACCTGGACACTTACTAAACAAGCTGAACAGCGCATAAATGCCTTTGAATATAAATGTTATAGACGAGTTCTAAGAATATCTTGGGTAAAGAAAAGAACAAATGCATCCATACTTCAAGAGCTGAATATTGAAGAAGGTTGGCTATTAAAGACGATAAAACAAAGAAAATTGAAATATTTTGATCACTTGAAACGTCACGAAAATTTGGAGAGAACACTAATGGAGGGGTATATGCCTGGGAAGAGAGGAAGAGGAAGGGCAAAGAGAAGATGGGTGCAGGTTGTGGCGGATGATCTCCAGATTGGTGTATCGGACGCGAGACATCTTGCTTATGATCGAGAGGTTTTCCGGAAGGTTGTTATGGGAGCGAGGTTCTGCAAAGGACATGCTACTGAATGAATGAATGAATGAATGAATGAAGTGCTTTCCCATCAATTTGTAGATATGCAAGCATTCCTATCATATGGACATGACTTACTTTATCGAGAGCCTTTGTGTAGTCAATAAAGCAAAGATGTAAATCTTTGTTTACTTCTACAATTAATGTTCTCAGCATACATACAGCATTTAATGTACTCTTGCCTTCTACAAACCCACATTGTGCTTCTCCTATTTAGGCTTGTATTTTCTTCCTATTTGACTTTCTTTAATTGTATATGTATATCCGCAGAAGTCGGATGTGTCGGCCTAACGGCGCAAGAACGCAGCTCTGCTGTAAACAGGCACAACGCAATCACATCCGAAAAAAACTCCGGATGAACGAAGAAGAAGAAGAAGTATATGTATATTGCTTATGATTAATCTATGATCGCTGTAGCAGTCTGAGCTTGGTATAGTTCGATAAATTTGTATGCTTTCTTCTCCTACCGCGTTAATTAGTTCAGCTGGCATCTCATCACATCCACGTGATTTACCTTTCTTCAGGTTCTTTATTGTCTATGTACTTTCATCTAATGAGGGTTCAGGTCCTGTCTGCTGTCATTTGTTCATTATATCATTTATATCCTCACACTCATTCATATCTCACATTCCAGTGCAGGTTAATTGTTAAGGTATTTCCCAACTTATAACAGATAACATTAAATTTAGGTTGAACGTTTCTTGTCAATAACTTCATTTATTTGAACATTTCGTAATCTCTCCCATTCTTATGATGTTGTTCTATTTTAATACAACAATTTTGTGTATGTATATATATGTATGTGTGTTTGTGTGTATATGTGCGTGTGTGTGCGTGTGTGTATATATATATATACATATATATATATATATATATATATATATATAAGTTCCCTTCGTTGGTTTATTAATTCTAACGTGCCTGATATAATCCATGGCTTATTTTGCTAAGTTTTGGTCGGAATTAAATCTTTGGCAGCTGTTATCAAGATATCTCTAGCTTTTACTGTCAGTTCGTCAAATGTTATTTTCTCCTGTATAGACATCAAGACCCCAAAACGATTGTTCACTTCTACGATGTATGCATCTGGTATTTTTGTGAGATCAAAACGAAGTGGCTTGGTCCCAGGGTACGCATTTTGAGTTTTAATTTCAGAGCTGCTTCTAATAACTAATGATATGTATCACAGTCTGCACTTCGTATTGTGTTTGCCGACGTTATGCTTGATTTCCATTTTCTTTGCATTAAGACATAATCTACCTGGTTTTTGGTAGTACTTTTCGGGGACTTACATGTGTAGAGTCTTTTTGGGTGTTGTTTTAAAAGTGTATTGGCTATCGATAACTCATTTTCTGTGCAAAATTCAATTAACTTGTCACCTGCATCATTCCTCCTATTACTCAATCCAAACAACATCCACTGCATAATGAAATTAAGAAGGTAAAGGGTAGCAGGTTAAAAAATGAAGAAAATCGTCGATGGGTCAAGCAGAAGACATTCTTCAACAGATGTTTTCACTTGAGGACTTATAATCTGGCGAGGAGTGGGTACAAGTGCCAACATGGTTATTTACTTTCTTTTTAGTTTGCACCCAACTGGACAGAAAATGCAGACAAGAAAATCCGGCTGACGTGAAAGCGAAAATACAGGCTTTGAACTTCAAGAATCTTTAGAGGGTGGTGCTGTCATTTACACAGGTGGGTTGTTCGTTCAAGGTGCGAGACGTTCATGGGCCTCTACTGCTCCGGCTGTTGGGAGAATTGTGAAGGAAGATTCTGGTGCTTTTGCCTTGACCATAAGCAGCCTGACTAATGACGTCATGGCAGTAAGTAAAGCAATAACATGGCTCGAGACACTGACCTCCTCTCGGGCATGTTTCCTTAGTGTCTCAATGAGTATGCTCAGGAAGATACAGATAGGGTGGGTCCGAAGACAGTAGTTGGTGTCTTCGGAGCGGTCACGGCTGGCACTTAATTAGTTTCACTTTTGTCCCTGGGCATGCGTGTGTACAAGGAAATTAGCAGACCGACAGGCTTGCAGGTTAGGCTACGGTGGTGGGTGGATGAGCTATGGACCAGGCTGATATACTGAATGCTCAACGAGAAGTGAGACTTATGCGAGAACCAAGTGATAACTGCGAATCTACAACCATTGTCAGATTGCGAGAACAGTAAGTTAACAGAAATGTGACAAAACAAGAACACTATGCAGGAAGTCAAAGCAGATTAATTTAAAAAAAAAAAAAACAGAACTGGTATGTTAGCCGATACTAGCTGTGGGATTTAACGAGCAGGGGATCCGAGCACTTATGGACTGAATAGTTCGATGTGCAATGAGGCTGGTCTGTCGACTAACTAACTAACTAACTAACTAACTAACTAACTAACTAACTAACTAACTAACTAACTAACTAACTAACTAACTAACTAACTAACTACACCCGCCTCCCCCCCCCCCCCCCCCCGCTCTCTCTATCTTATACACGGATAGCTCTATGGAAAGAGACAAAAGAAGTGTCTGGGCGTTCTTAGTTGATGCCATTTGTGCCGGTAGGGGAGTTTCGTATATATCATACCACAACTTCTAATCTGAGAATGCAGGTGGAATCAGCAACTGCGGCGTCCCGCTGGCTGGGGTACACACAGCACACACAGGTTTTGATTGTAACGGACTCACAGAGCATCCAGTTAATGGCGAAGGCAGACATTCTTCGTGCAGAGTTGCCTGCTTCAATTGAAAATGTCAAAGATAGGGAGCATCTGGTGTAACTTTTCCCCAGGATTTGCTGATTTAGTGGGAAATAAGGAGGTTGACAGAGGGCCTGGATCTGCACCATTGGATGCGGTACTGGTGCACGATGAGGCAGACGTGGTCAGGGATCATGTGAATAGTGCGCAGGAACAGATGAACCATCGTGGCCTGGAGAGAAGGGTTGGGCATGGAGTGGTTTAAGGATTTTGTGGAAACTCAGTACTCCGAGACAACGCCAGATAGACACATACTCCAACTGCAGTGGGTATCATTAGCACTAGGACTCTTCGCTGACTGTTGAAGATGAGGACGGAGCACTTATGAGAATGTCCCGAGTGCTATGACATAAGTTTTAGATTCAACTCAACTCCAAATATAATGATATTGTATCTTCTAATGTTGTTTTTGCGTGGAATATCTTTTCTCATAACATCCACTTTATCAATGTCCCCAGTTACAGATGGTAAGTCACATTTGCTGAATGAAAGAAATATTTTTGTCTACTATTACATTACGGTATAACGTTGTTTACGCGACTAATGAATTATTATCATCATCATCATCATGTTCCGTGTCGATAAGCGTGGGCGGTCATGTTTCGCCATCTCATGCGATCATCTGAGTCGTGGATCAGCTCTGTGTTCTTGTCTCGACCATAGCACGTGGCCAAGCCATATCCTTCTCTGCCTTCCCCTTGTTTCTCCCCCCTCAATCTTTCCAGATGTCACCGCGTCCACCAATCGATTTCGTATCAAAAATTGTGACTGTCTACAACAAATTTCTCTAATCAGTTTACAGTTTTCATCTGTTTCTTGCAGAACTTGGTTATTGGGTCTTCTGTATGTCCATGGTATTCTTTGCATTTTCCTCAGAAACTACATTTCCACAGCCATTAGATGTTTTTCAGCTTGTCTGCTCATTGTCCACGCTTCACATCCATATAAAGGTACTGGTACTATGTAACACTTCACACTCTTTTTTTTTTCTTTGCAAATGACATCATCTTATTGGTTTAGTATGATTTCCTTCACCATGGTGATTCTTGTTCTAATCTCTTCACGGCATCTCCCATCAGATGTTATGACTGTTCCGAGATAATTATACCGATTTTCTTGTTGAAGAATATTCCCATTTAATTGTACAATATATTGTGGTATTTCCTTCTTCTTATTGACGGCCATAATCTGTGTCTTCTTAATTTTTAATTATAACCCTATTTGATCGCTATATACAACAACCGCATCTACTAAATATTGCAGATCTTGCTCATTGTCTGCAGTCCATACTGTATCATCCTCATATGTAATGTTATTGATGTTACGTCCCCAATGGTGATTCCTCTCATTTCTTCTAAATTTCCGAAAATATGTCAACAGTATAGGTAAAACGCCGGCTTCCTGCCTAGAGGTTAGCGACGTTTCTCCGTAATCTCGTATACTCTCGTAATAACGTGACGACGGTGAGAATCAGCAGTGGTTCGAATCGCGTCGGTAACTTACGGGGTAAGTGAGCCGGCCGCTCAGAAAGCAAGGGCAAACTACTGAGCATAATCTTGCCAAGAAATCAACAATCAGCTGAAAGATGCTGATATTGACAGATCAAGAGACATTACACATCCCTATCGCACACCTCTCGTTATAGGCTGATATTGGCTTACTTCATAATCAATCTTTATGGCAGCTGGGTGTTTCCAATATATGTTTGTTTTTTTATTAGTACAAGTTGGGGAAGTTGTCTTTCCCAACAATTTGTAGATCTGCAAGCAACTTTATCATGCTGATATGTATTACATTATCGAAAGCCTTTGTGTAGTGAATAAAGCAGTAGATCTTTATTTACTTCTATAGAACGTTCAATTAATGTTCTCAGCATATACACAGCATTTACTGTATTCTTGTCTTCTACAAACTCACATTGTTCTTCCCCTATTTTTTGTTGTATTTTCCATCTAACTCTTTGCATGATGATTCTCAGCAAAATCTTCGGGATGTGAATCATTATATAATCGTTTGATGTTGATCACATGTCTAGACTCCTGATTTGTTTGGGATTGCAATAAAAATAAAATTACATAATTCAGGAGGTATATCTCCGGTATTATATATCGTTTTCAGCAGTTTGGTGACATTCCATTATCATTTCTATCATTACTTTGGTCTCCAAATGCTACAAGATCTTTTTTTCATATGTCCGTTGCTTTAAGTCTTGCATTGAAGTCTCTCATAACTTGGATGTCGTCCTGCTTCACTATTTTATTTAGGATGTCATAGATGTCTTCGAAGAACTCCTCGCATTCTTAATCATTTTTGTTTGTATTACATGGTGCGTGTTGTGTACATATTTAGTAGTTGTCTGTTCTTTTATTCTCACGGTTATGATTTTATATATATATATATATATATATATATATATATATATATATATATATATATATATATATATATATATATATATATATATATATATATATATATATATATTGTTTCTAATATTCTTCCACATTCTTTCCTACATCGTGCCTTGTCCTTTCTTTCTTTTCCACTCCGGAGTTGACAAACGTATAACTGTGGTGGATCTCTTTGCGCCCTTTCCCTTTTATGCTGGTGTCCGCTATTCTCATCAGTCAAGTAGCCTCTGATATTAAATATTATATTTTCATTGAGGTGAATTTCTTGAAAGCAACATGCACATATTTGTTCTTGATTCAAGATGACATCTAGCTCTATTTTATGTTGCTGAATTCTTCCGCATTTCAGTGCATTATTTTAAGTCTTTGTTTGGTATAGCTAGTCGCTCTATTCTCAGGTCCCCTGGCTCCTCAGCACATCTGAGGACCTCCAATCGTTTTGGCCCGTTACTGCACCTGTCTGGGGGTCCATAGCAGGGCGAGCACCATAATGTTTTGCAGTAATCGACACATTTCATGGCGTGATTACCTGGTATCCTGATTTCTGTGGTGCGCCTCCCGCCTCCGTCTTCAGCGCCATTCATTTGCTGGAGTAGACCTAGGTCTTACTAGAGTTTAGATATGTATGCATTTATACACGTGTGTGGACATTATGTACGTGCATACATATCTAGAACATTCTGGTTATGTTTATTTCAGCCACTTGAAGGCCAGGAGTTGGACTTTAGCTGGTAGTGGTGCTGAATGCACAAGCCATGGGGGTATTTTGCAAGGCTGGCCGATCATCCCAACTCTGCGCCTCGGCTATATAACAGCAATTTGGAACCGTTAAATATTCTGTTTAGCTATGCTGTTCCTACTTCTCTTGCTGCTTTAATTAGTTCATATGTCGAGGGAGTGGGACACATCTCTTGTTTAAAACAAAAAAACATCTCTGCTTCCCAAATTGAAATTTACATGGAAGGGGCCTAGTATCAGACACCCAAACTTAAAACTGACAATATAGATCTACATCTTACCAATTACTGCTGTTCAAGTGACAGCCTACAGGCACTGGACACACTACCATTAAAGGAAATTAAAAAAATAAAAATAATTGTATGTGGCGTTTTCAACATAGCTGGGGCTATGACCATTTGGACCAGAGAGAAGAGAGACTGGAAGATTGACAGGATGAGAATAGATTCAACTTGATTAACAAGACGTCTGACCCAAATACCTTGTATTGTGGTAGTGAAAATCGGTCAGTCTTTCTAACTGTAGAAAATAAGCTTGTAAGTGAAAGCAGCACCCTCTCGAGGTGGAACTACAAGAAAGCGGACTGGGCAATGTACAAACATAGCACCAGTATACTGGTTAGAAATCTGAACACAGATAAAGACATCAATAAAGTAATTGACGAGTTCAGGAAATGCATACTACAGCAGCACGAGAAACAGTACCAAAAAAAAAAAGAGCTCGTAAACAATACGCTAATGGAGTAGTGAACTAGAATTGTTGTATAATGATGTTGAGGTGTGTAGAAAGCAAGCAGAGGTCAAACCCAGCCAAGAGCACCACAAAAAAATATCAGCATGCAAAAAGGCAAATTTCAAAGGGCCAGCTGTAGGCTAGATGACAAAGCTGGCAGGAGAAAGCAGTCACTGAAATTTGAAAGAAACGCAAGGAAGTTGTGGAAACTAGTAAAACAATTAACGATGAGGGCACGGGGCGAAATTAAAAGATTGCACTACATAAAGACAGGAACATCTTAACAGGAAATCAAGCAGCTGACCATTTTGAGAACTCATTTGCACAAGATAACAATATCAAAACTAGTCGAGGTAAACCACAAGAGATTCGAGGGAAGTGACAACATATAGGAAATAATTAAATAGTACATGAGGCGATGGAGGCACCTATCACAATCAGTGAACTGGAGCTAGCAATATCAAAACTGACCTTGGGAAAGTCACCATGAGTTGACGGTATCTCCAATGGAATTATCAAGAATCTAGGAACAATGGTCAAAACAAAGCTGCTGTAGGTAATCAACAACTCTTGGACTTGAGGCAGTGTTCCACAAGTCTGGAGAAAAGCAATCATGATAACTCTCCTAAAATCAGGGAAAGACAGTTCCAATTCCTCCAGCTACAGACCAATTAGCCTCACCAGCTGACTCTGTAAAACAGTGGAACACATCATCTAACACAGTTTGCAGTGGTACATTAAAAGTAAAACTATTCTTATGGCACAGCAAGCTGGCTTTAGGCAGTGTTACTCTACGGAAGATAAGACAACTTACCTCTCTCAAGAAATTGAAGATGCATTCCAAGAAAGGAAACTGGTGCTTGCGGCATGAATAGAACTAAAGGAAGCCTTTGGCAAAGTCTAAACATAAGGTCTGATGAAGAAACTGAGAAACTATAAAATCAATGGAAGACCGTACACATGGGTAAAAGCATAATTGTGCAACAGAATAGCCGGAGTACAGATAGACGGACTCAAGAGCAAGAAAGTACTATTGCGTCACGGTGTTCCCCAGGGCGGAGTCCTATTCCCCACACTTTTTCTAATCTTCATCAATGATCTTGTTGTTAAACTACCCTGTGGAATTAAAGTGGCAATGCACTCTGATAACCTGGTCCTATGGAGCACAAATAAACATACAACAGTTGCCGATAGATCATTACAAAGATCTGTAGATGCCTTAGTTGCATGAGCAAATAGATATGTCAACATAAACACTGACAAGTGCAGCAACACCCTATATACTCTCTTTCCAAAACAAAAGACATCATCCAGACAAATGGAATACCCCTGAGAGAATATAAATAATTAACATACCTTGGAGGAACATATGGTGGCAGGCTGACAAGGAGAAAGCACATCAACAAAGAAGTACCAAACGCCAGAAGGAAAATAGCCATCCTGAGAAAACTAAGTAGAACCACACGGGGAGCCAGTGGGAAAATACTTAGCAAAGTTTATCAACAGAGCATACGACCACACCTGGAATACGAATCAACTGCATGGTGTTCAGTATTAAAAAAACACACTACAAGAGCTGGAGAAGGTGCAACATTAAGCACTTAGAGTCACCACGGGAGGGATGAGATCAACCCCTATAGTGGAATATGGGGAAGATAGGGAGGACACAAGCACTGAGAGAGCGCAGAGATACGAAAACGCTAATACACGCAGAAAAGCTCCTCAGGCCACTCTATGAAGAACAGATTTGAAACCTAGTTATGGGGCAGTTGAAAAGAAGCAGTTTTGTCCACCAGGCCAAACGACTCTGCAGAGAAACCACTGATCTGCCCACAGTTGGTATACCCCTGAAAACTATTCCAGAAAGAACTCCATTGAAATGTGAACATAGACTATCACTTCAAATTCAGAAAAAGTGAAAGGAATATTTGACAAGGAAGAACATAACAGTGTACAGCGCAGAACAGCCACTCCCAGCTTCCTTGATGAAGAATACCCACAGGACCTTTGGATCCGATCTGACAGACGGGTCAGCACAAACTACTGTCCGAAATGGAGGAGCGGGAGTATGCATAGAATATCCAAATAATACTAGGGACACGGTGAAAGTGCCAACAGGAAAGTACTGCTATAACTATGATATAGAAATCCAAGCAAACAAGATAGCAACAGAGAAATTAGTAAAAACCAGCCATGATACACAACCTGTGGTGCTATTGACAGATGCAAAAGCAGTAGTTTAAGAGCTATTTCTGAACTTGGCAGCCAGGGTAAGTTCACCATATATTGGATACTATCTCACTGTGGAGAACCTGGAAACGAGATAGCTGAACGATTAGCTTAGGAAGGAGTAATAGAAAAAAACAGCATGATGTACCCATTACATACCACCAAGAGAAAATAATGATCAAATCAATCAGACAGCCGCCAAAAACTGCTCAGGACAGACCAGAACAAATCATTATTCTACTCCTCAGAACAGGAAACAATACATAACGCCATAACATGTATACTAAATTCAAGATTGGCAAATCAGCTAAGTGCGCATGTGAATAGGCGCCGCAAACAGAAGATAACATACTCCAAGACTGCCCAACATACGACAGATCAAAGCAAAACTTCTGGCCTGGAGAAACAACAGTGGAAGATAAACTATATGGACAACTGAGTGAACTAAAAAATACAGTTAAATTCACACAAGAGACAACATTGCAGTTATAGACACTTTTTAAGCGAACGAAGGAAAGAAAGAACGAACGAACGAACTTTATTTTCAAAGGGTAACAAATTGAGCACGCTTGCCCGTCTTACATTCGGCCCTTCCAATCACTCATCTTTCGTTCATCAGTGCATTCACATAGGAAAAGAAACCATTGTCAAATGAATGTTGTAAACAATGCATGTTACCATGTTATGAGACAAATCCCCCACCCACCCACCCACCCATCCCCTATCAATCCGCGTGTCCCCCACACACACATCCACCACCCAATCATACACATACCCACAGGCACATACATTCCCCCATTCATCTACCCATCCCCCAACCCTCACATCCCACACCCTCCCCCCACATAGACCATCTCCCCACCCACCACATATCCCTCCACACAACGAAAGGAGAAGAAGGAGAGAAAAAAAGAAGAAGACTATTTAACCATGTTTGGGCAGAACAACAGACACAAAGAGACTGGGGAAGCGAAATTATTATCACAGTTTGGAAAACCAAAGGCAGTAAAAGAGACTGCACACAATACAGAGACATTTCTCTTTTGAGTCATACTGGAAAATTATTTTGCAAAATTGTTGAGGAAATATTACAACCTACAATAGAACCCCCGCTAAGCAAAACACAACTTGGATCTAGGAAAAACAAAGGATGCACATATGCCATCTTTGACCTTTGCCAACTTATAGAAAAGTCAATTGAATTTAATGAAACACTTTAATTAGCCTTTGTCGACCAAGAAAATGCAATTGATCGAGTACACAGAAATAAGCTGTGAACAATTTTTAAACAATGTGGAGTGAGTACACATCTAACAAACCTATGTAGAAGCTTATACAACAACAGTGAATGCATAGTGAGAACAAATGGAGGACACTAAGAACCCTTCACCATAAGATCCAGAGTATGACAAGGCTGTGTCCTACCCCGCCGCTTGTTCATAACCAATATAGACAGCCTATGTAAAAAGTAACCAGCCAAACAGAGACCGTAACAACACCGCATGATGAACACAACACAGAAGAAGAACCAATAGAAAATTACACCATTAAATAACTTCTATTTGCGAACGACCAAGCACTAATAGCAAAATCAGAAGCAGAATTACAAGACCTATGAATATTTGTAAATGAAGTGTGTAAGTTACATAACAGGAACATTAGCACCAGTAAAATAAATATAGTGACTATAGCAAAAGAAGAACAGAAAAACAACAAAGATTCATCTAAAAGAACATCGTCTGAAACAAATAAAGAGTTTCAATTACTTAGGAAGTATAATATCATCAAATGGCAAATCATAAAACGAGATCGGAATTGAAATAAGGCTTGCCAACTCAGTGGACACTTGGCACCAATACTAAAGAACAAACGTGTACCAATAGTTACCAAGAAAGCTCTCTACAGCACAATCGTCCTACCAACTCTATGCTATCAATGCCAAACCTGGAAAATTACAGAAAAGGGGAAAAGAAAAATCACAAGAACAGAAAGAGATTCGTGAGAAGAATAGTCAATGTATCAAGAAAAGAGAAAATCAGAAATGAAGAAATCAGTATTAACTTGGATGTTATACCAGTGATAGATTTCATCAGAAACAGCAAGTTAAATGGTTTGACCATATAAGTAGATTACCAACTAACAGCATACCACAACAAGCACATGGAAACAGAAGAAGAGGCCAGTCACATAAACGATGGAACAAAGGAAAAGCAGAGATCTTGGGAATCTCAGATATATGAAGCCCATACATGTGAACTCTCCCGCTGCTTATGCTTCACCTCGACACCGCAAGGTACAAGAGGAACAAGATGAGATGAGTTGAGCTCCGGGATCGACCCAGCCTAAAATGGGGAACTGGAAATGTCTTAGGGTGAACAGGCGGTCGTCGTGATACTGACTGTATTGAAATATGTTAGCACCCACCGAGTGCAGACTGGCCTATGCAAGTGTGGGTCTAGCACCGTTTCCCCAGTGCGCTTTAAGACGTGTGAAGAGGTTGCTTGCATCACTTTCTTACAAGTGATATTGACTACAGGTCTTCCCTGAGGGATTTGCTAGTTACATCATTATCCTCTAAAATTACTGGAGAGTTTTGGCCATCATAGACGATAACTTTAGGAAGAAAAAATCCCAACTGCACCTTTCAGTGGTAGAGGATTGGAAACACGCCACGGTGTGCCAAACTTAGCTCTGGGGACCAGGTATCCACCGAGATAAGTTGATAACTCTGCAGTTGAGCAGAGCAGAGCACTAAATTGGCCTGACAGTAGGAAATGCCTGTCAAAGGCAGAGGTAAATTACCCACATATGGATGTGGAAGGCAAGGGGAATCCACCACATTATCTTCTCAAGTTTCCTAAGGCACTTTTTAGGGGCAGTGAATGATTTTAATGGCTGTCGTAGGACACCCACGTCCGGTAGGGACAGTCATGAGCTATTGATGACACCAGATTGTCATCCAGCTACTGATGACAAAACAATAACTAAAACGCATAAATTTCGAATAGGAACATAGAATACATGGACATTGAGTGAGTTGGGAAAGTTGAACATTACGAACACTAATACAAAGATCAACAGACACACATAAAGACATATAAATGTGCTTCATAGATTATACCAAGGCATTTGATAAGCAAATCATGATGAACTTATTAAAATGCTGGAAGATGTCAACACTAATGGGAACCATCTCATAATAATAAAGACTATTTACTGGAACCAAATAGAAGTAATTAAAATGGAAAATAAAGAGGGAAAGTATGAACAAATAAAGCTATGAGTACTTCAGGGATGCGTTTTGTCACCGGATCTCTTCTCCCTCTTTAGCGAAGTAATAATGAGAGAGGCCAAAGAAAAGCCAGGACTTCTAATCAGATGTTATAATATAAACAATATACGCTACGCAGATGACACAATACTGATGGCTGATAATGCAAAACATTTACAACTGTTGGACATTGTAGTAACAGAGAGTGCAAAGAAAGGATTCTCCTTGAATATCAAGAAAACTCTAAACCAAATTGATTATTATATATGCTCAGATCCTCTCTCTCTCTCTCTCTCTCTCTCTCTCTCTCTCTCTCTCTCTCTCTCTCTCTCTCTCTCTCTCTCTCTCTCTCTCTTCCCCCCCCCCCCCCCCCCAGCATAAGCATCAGCGTCCGGTGGCTAATAGTGCCAGTTCTGTGTTGGTTAACGAGGCACCTCGTTTTCCCGATGTACCTCTCGTGTCTGGCCGTGCCAATTCTTACTCCCAAGTCTTTCTTCCTGGACAGCGATGTGGATTCACTGACAGTCAAAGTCTTCTGTTCTCGACAGTGTCTTTAAGGACGTTAATAACATCGGCACGATCCATGGGCTGGCCATCTGCAGGGGGTGCAGAGCCAGCCAGTTTATCAGCTCGTTCATTTCCCTCGACTCCCGCATGTCCCGGGACAAAGATGAAGGTGACTTTACGGACAACAGACTTCCTCAGCGACTCAGTCCACTGTCTACGTACAGATCCAGCTTCGACCTTCCGAATCATGCTCATTGAATCACTTAGTACACACGTTGGTATAATGCTGTGATTCTAGCCATAGGAAAGCCTGTGTTACTGCCATCACCTCCATCGTCATGCTGCTCGTGGGCATAGTGTGGGCACCACTGGATTCTTGGACGGTTCGGCCCGCTGAACGGGCTGTAAATGCCCATGCACTTCTCTGCTTCTTTTCAACAGATCCATCTGCATAGGTGAGCACTTCGGGGTTGTCTGCGTGTTCATTGATGAGCGCGTTGACCTCTGCATTGACAGTGACAGGGTTCTGTTCTCTGCACCGTCTGTCAAGTGTGATAATGCAGGAGAAGGTGCACTTAAAAGCTGGAGGCAAAGGCACCCATTCCTTGCCGGTGTTGATACTGGTAGGACTGCAGACCTGTCTGATGATATCCTCCGCCCGACCCATCCATGATTTGCCCCTCTTTAGCCTGTTGCCCTTTTCTCTGAATATATCTTCATGCAGAGGGTGCTGCTCATCCGCACTTATTTTCAAGTATGCACGAGCTCTCCAGATCTTGATCCTGTGGTTCATTGTCGGGAAGTCAAGGAGGTATCTCATCGCTACACAGCTGGTGTCTCTCGTGCAGCCCAAAATGATGCGTTTTGTACCTTTTCAAGTCTTCCAATCTGTGTAGGGCTGACAGTAAGGATGGCCAGGGCATACTCGATGGGTGAAAGCACCAGTCCTTGGAACAGAAGTATTAGCAGTCTTTGCTCGATATTGGTAGTCGCCATGACTCTCATTGCTGACAAACCTTTTCGAGCTTTCGTTATGACATAATCGACATGATCTCTGAAAGACAGGCTACGATCAAGCCTCACGCCAAGATATGTCATCGACTGGGTTCTACTCAAAATGCTCCCATCCATTCTCACTGCCGGCAGGTCTGTGTTCACAATATGATTGTTTAGGGAGAACCATGTAACCGATGCCTTTGCAGGGTTGACAATGGCACTGGCATCCGCACACCATGAGGAAATTCGATCTAGTTCGCCCTGCATATCATTGGCAACCGCCTGTCTATCTCGACCCTGTCGATACACGAGAATGTCATCAGCAAATGACAGAGTCCTACCCCTCCCGTCCAACTGTTGTTCAGTGATCGGCACCGTATACACGTTGAATAGTACTGGTGACAGTGGTGAACCCTGCGGCAATCCTGGACATATCGTTGTCGGCTCAGAAGACCAACTCCCACATCTTAGCACCACCTTCCTTTGGAGCAGGACTGCAGCTATCCATCGTACAAGGTGAGGGGACACTTTCAGTCTGAGGAGGGCTTGCATCAAGTGCTCGAAGGATACTTTATTGTATGCGTCCTCTAAGTCTATGGCGGCCGCACATGTCTCTTCTCTGACCTGAAATCCTTCGTAAACATCTTGAGCAAAGACTGCCGCATTCAGCCATGACTCTTTGTTACGTCTGTATCCTCCAAGTGTGGGCGGGAAGCAGCCGAGTTGTTCCAAGTCACAAGCAAGTCTGTGTGCTACAATTTTCTCCAGTAGCTTGCCAGCAGTGTTCTGCATCGTAATGATTCTGTAGCCGCTTATCTTGGAATGGTCTTTGTTCGGTTTTGGCAGCGGCAGCAAGTAGCTGTGTAGCCATTCCTCTTTGATCTGACCCCTCTGGATACTGGTGTTGAATTCTCTGGCCAGTTCTTCCATGTCATCATCTGACATCACCAGTAGGTCACGATATCGGATGCCGTCTGGGCCTGGGGCGGTGTTAGGTGATTTCTTGAGCATCGCACGTATTGTCTCAGCTGTGATTATGTATTCTTCGTCTGTCCCGACCCCCTCGCACAACTGAGAGAGTGTCGTTGTGGTCCTCTGTCTGGCGGGCTCGTCTTTCTGGTCAGTCTGCTCTATGTAGCGTGCAAGAAGGGCCTTACCTTTATCCGCATCCGACTTTTTCCATGTGAGGTCTGTGCCTTGAAAGTCTGGAATACCCCTACGTTGTGCAGCACCGTTCATGCTCTTATGGAGGCGCCAGAATGTCGTAAGAGATCGCTCGGAGCACACCTTCATGCAGAACTCGCCCCATTTCTCGGCCTTGGCCTGTTTGGCGCAGGATTTGAATAAAGTCATCGTCCTATGGACCTCAGTCTTCAGGTTCGCCAACTCACCCTGTGGCATGTTAGCCTTTCTGGCTTTTTGCCAGTCTTTGACAGCCTGCCTCTTTCCCAGCCATGCCTTCTCGACCTCTCCATTCCACCATGGTGGTTGCAACCATCTTTCTTGTCTCCTGCGGGAGGAAGTTAGTTTTCTTCTTCTGATCTTGCTTATGGCGTCTTGACCAGTGTTGTCATACGGGAAGGCATTTGTCTTGTTTCCTTGACTCCTGGCCCTGTCTTTCTTGATCAGGATGACACAAGGGTCACTGTTAGTGGTATCCCAGTGTGCCCCACCGGCACCTTGGTGCGATGGTGGGCGACGCCAGGGCCGAGTCAATGACGCTTCAGTATCATCTGTTCGAGTGGCCATCCTAGTGACCTTCCCATCATGCAGACAGACTAGGGTAGCAAATGCCAGGGCATTTATAACATCTGATGGAAGATGCAAAACAGAGATTAAAAACAGAATTTGGCAAGCAAAAGCGGCATTTTAGAAAACGAAAAGTATCTATAATAAGTAATTATGCAATAAGTCAATATCATTGAATGTAAGAAAGAGAGTTCTGATGTGCTACTTAGAACTTGTTTTGTCGTATGGCAGTTAATCTTGGAATGTCATGTAAAAAAGAAAAAATGCCATTTACTGCCAATATAGTACCTTGCGGTGTATGGCAGATGGGTTTTTGAGCCTGAAGAATTAAGGCCCACACCTTACCGAGGGATCGAACCCAGGTCTCCCGAAGTAGAGTCCGGTGTTGTAGCCACACAGCCAGCCGCTCTTCCATCGGAAATCTTGTAATATAAATGAACAAATTAGGAATAACTTAGAAGCAACAGAGATGTTGTTCATGAGACAAATGTTCCGAACTCCCTGGACTACCAGAGTAACTAACAACGACTGCATGAAAGAGGCTAAAGAATTATATACACAATAAGAAAAAGATAAATAGCTTTATTTGGTCATGTGATGAGAAGAGAGGCATTGGAGAACACAATGACAAATGGAAAAGATCAAGGGGAAGAGTAGCAAAGGCAGACCAAGAGAAATGATGCTGGATGGATTGAGTCGGCGGCATGGTGGAATATCATCAGCAGAGTTGATCCAGAAAACCAAAGACTGAGGTCTGTGGAGAGACATGAACGCCTACGCCAGCTGTCAGGGCACTTGATGATGGTGATTATCATTATCAGATTGGCTTAAGATGTGTCTCATCCAGCGCTAGTGCCCATTCGTCACCTCTTATTTCACTGGCATTTGTTAGTTCTCACCACGAGCTCGACATTGATGGTTCTGTAAAACCATTTAGTCCTATTACTGTTCTCAGACACAAGTTAATGTAATGAATGTTTGTAGTTGACCAGGAACACTAAGCAATCAATGAGTGCAGAAATAAATATTAAACGATACCAAGGTCACATGAATGGATTGAATACTCTGCCGGAAATTATGTACGCGGGAAACATGCGACAAGAGTTAAGTCAACTCTTTAAATGAGAGATTGGCATCAAGTGAAGAGCTAGAAAGTGAATGCATGCTGAACCATTTTGGCGACAGGTGCAGAATACTGAAGGTCTATCACAAGCAGCTTTCGCTACAGGGGTGTCTTCTGGTCTTATTTAAGTCAACAAATATTTTATTAACTCATCAGAGGCGTGGGGTTTTCCTTTGTTCAATACTGGATTTTCTGATTCCTAGAGTTTCCATGCACAGTTGTAGTATAAAAAAAAGTAAGGGACAGACATTTCGCTGTAAGGTAAACTGACTAAGATGATTTGTTAATGTCGGATACTAAAATTATAAAATGAATGTATATTCAGCGACTTTTCTATACAAACAAACAATTTCAATACATTTGATGCATTTATCAAATCTACTTCAGTCAGTTAGTTTGGAAACAATGAAAGTCCAGTTGCAGTGAATGTTTTTCTGCCTTGGCCTGTAGCGTTAATGACGCAGTTCAACATCTTTCAAGTCAACCTTGTAATACGATCTAAGTATTTAAACTCGCATCGTTCTATCATCTGTGTGTCTTCCACTCTGACATTTATCATCCTTTCCGTTATGATATGTACTGGACATGCACCGTGTCGTGGGACGGGCGACAGTTTGTTAAACTGTGTTTTAAAAAAGGCATAATAGCTACAATTCATAGTTGGGACCAGGGATAAAGTTATAACTCTTCATTGCACACAGCCTGGGTTGAAATGTAGAGACCATGTGTTGTCCAGGAAGTATGATCCCTCTCTTGGCCAACCTAGCTTACTCCTGATTAAAGGTAACACCAATATATCTGGAACAAGACAAGCTGCGGAAGCTGCCGGATCAGCAAACCAATGCTCTTAACGGTCCGCACGTAGAAGCTTCGACCTTAGACCAGTTGCCGACTAAAGCCTACGGCATGCTCTTGCCTTGTCTTGCCTTGCCTTGCCATGACATTTAGACATTAGGTTGCACTAGTATAAGCGTGTATCCTCCCAGATGCACACCCCTGCCAGAAGTCATTGACACAATGTGGGTTGTCGGAATTGGTGAAAGCGGCCCAACATTCGGCGCTAACATAAAGGAGGTAGTAAGATCTACTGTAATACGGTAGCTCAGTCGTATCTGGCTAAGACATGAGACCTAAGGTTTGTAAACGTCACGATAATTACGTAAATATGCAATCCCCCCCCCCCCCCCCCCATCTTCCAGTAATGATATTTTTATGTCTAATGCGATTATGTGTTTGCGATGGCATCTGTGGCTCAGGGGTGGAGAACACGTTCGAAATCAGCCTCAAGCGATTTGGAAGCAGGCTGCCTATGTTGATTGTTTTATAACAAAGGAGTGAGCGTCGGTTGTTTAGACAGCAATGGCGAACTACTGAAAGAAACATTACCAAGTAACTGACAAACAGTGAAGTATGCTGGGGTTGATTGCGACCTCCTTAAAGAACAAGCAGTTTATTTTTTTATTTGTATGCAGTTTGGCATTTCCAAGACATTTCCTCTGTTGTAGCATATCTGGATTCAAGGATGGAGTGACAAAACATATGTGAGGGTCAAGAATGAACTGATAAAACATATGTGAGGGTCAAGAATGAACTGATAAAACATATGTGAGCGTCAAGTATGCGGGCCATAAAACATATATGAGAGTCAAGAATAAGATGATAATACACATATGAGAGTCAAGCTATGATAACAAAACACATTTGAGAGTCAAGTATGGGATGATAAAACACATCTGAGAGTCAAACATATGACGATATGGCATATCTGCCAGTTAAAATTGAAAAAATACAGCACAAACGAGCAGAAATGGTTATATCTCCCGTGTTAATAGCTACCCAGTAATGAGTGGAATGGGTTTCTACCACTTCCTTTTCTAAGGAAATATAAGTTAACATTGCTATGCTATTTTTTCCTCATATCAATAGGCAAAAGTGGGATACCTGAACAGACTTAAGAAATTCTTGGATGAATACGGTGTCAAGTGTATACATTTTAGTTTACACAAATGCCATGATTAAATAACATTAAAAGTTAAACTGTGTCTTTGTTATATACATTTATTATATAAGTGTACATGAAAGTCAAACCAATAGATATAAATAGTATACAAGTATATGCACCGACAACAAACAGAGATGATGAAGAAATGCAACACTTTTACGATGAAGTAGACAAGGCAATGTCTCACATAAGATCACAAGATATAAAAATGATGCTATGAGATTTTAATGCAAAAGTAGAAAACGTAAAAATTTAGGATGTAGGGGGGAGCCTTGGAATGATATCGACATCGAACAATTAGTATAATGAGCCACATTACGAAGATTCTGCTGAGAATTATCATGCAAAGAGTTAGGAAGAAAATACAACCCGAAATTGGAGAAGAACAATGTGGGTTTGTAGAAGGCAAGGGCACAGTAAATGCTGTGTATATACTGAGAACAGTAATTGAACGTTCTATAGAAGTAAACCCCAAAAAAACAAAAAAACTTTGCTTTATTGACTACACAAAGGCTTTCGATAAAGTGAGACATGTCGACATGATAAAGATGCTTGAAGATCTACAAATTGATGAAAAAACCTTAGACTTGTAAAAAAAAAAACATATATTGGAAACAACAAGTTGCCATCAGAATTGATAACGATGTCGATCAATATCAGCCTATTAAAAGAGGTGTGAGAGCTATGCTGGCGGTAGCGTAGCTACCAGCAGGGCCTCCCAAGCCGGACAGGTCAAAGGGTAGAGAACAGACAAAGAGAAACACCCTGGTCCTCCAGGTTGGGGGAATGAAGCGTGGGGTTAACATACCCACCTTTGTAAAAGCTATTTTGTTACGAAAGAGATACATAAGCCTCGAATTCGGACTGACTCATCTGGACAACGACCTCGGAACGTTAAAGACCCCCATGACTGGAAAGAGTCATTATTGATACCTATCTTTAAGAAAGGAGACAAGTTCCAATGTGAAAATTATAGAAGAATATCACTACTGTCCACAATCTATAAGATACTATCCGCAGTATTACTAAATAGACTAAAACCATATTCAGAAGACATATAAGGTGACTACCAGGCCGGGTTTTAGACAAAACAGATCAAAAATAGATCAGATATTTATCTTACGACAAATAGCCGAGAATAATTGGGAATATAAAAGAGATATCCATAACATTTTTGTGGATTTTAAAAAGGCTTATGATAGTGTCCATAGGAATAGTCTATGGAATGCTATGCAGGAATTTGAAATACCAGGAGTTCAACATCAACATGACCAGACTATGCATGGAAGATACTTATAATATAGTAACATATAAAGGCAGGAAATCAGACCCTTTCCAAATAACATCTGGCTTGAAACAGGGTGATGCACTATCGCTGCTACTCTTCAATCTGGCTCTAGAGAAAGTTGTAAGGAAGGTAAAGGAGGAATGTGATATTGAAGGAACATCCAAGCTGCTTGGTTATGCAAATGGTATAGATATTATAAGGGAAAATGAACAAAAGACATTGGAAATATTGACTCACTTAAAGGAAAAAGCCCAACAAATGGGGCTGGTTATCAACCAAGATAAGACAGAATATATGGTAATTTCAAGAGAAGGAATGGCTAAAAACTCTGGCCACATACAAATAGATAATATGACCATTAAAAGAACGGAAACATACAAATACCTGGGTACAATCTTCAACTGCTCCAACATCATAATGGAAGAAATACAAACTAGAATCAATTCTGGAAATAAGAGATACTATGCACTACAACATCTACTAAAATCAAATGCGCTATCTCGTAACACCAAAATCACAATATACAAAACACTGATCAAACCAGTTGTGCTGTATGGCTCTGAAACCTGGAGTACAACGAAAGGAGACGAAGCCTTGTTACAAACCTTTGAGAACAAAGTTTTAAGACGCATCTTTGGACCCATTAGGGATACACAAAGTGGAGAGTGGAAAAGAAGAAGTAACAAAGACATTTATGATCTGTTTAAGTCCCCGCTAATCACTGGTATCATGAAGGCTAATAGACTACAATGGCTGGGGCATATAGAAAGAATGGAAGACAATAGGGAAACAAAACTCGCTTACACTCAGGAAATAAATGACCGTAGACCCCGAGGTAGACCAAGAAGACGGTGGAGAGATAATATATATACAGACCTACAAGCACTTGGAATCAACGACTGGCAAGAGAAGGTCAACCAGAGAGATGAATGGAGACGGACTTGTATCTAGTTAGTTAGTTAGTTAGTCGCAGTTCCAACTTCATAACAACGGGTCGTCCCCATTATGCTCCGTTCCTGTGCCAGTGAATATCACACAAAACGCTGGATTGTATCTGAAGCAAAGAACCTCAATGGCTCGGAACGCTAAAGAAGAAGAAGAAGAAGCAGGGATGTGTAATGTCTCCAGATCTTTTTTCCCTGCGCAATGAAAATATTTTCAGAAATATAGAAGATATGGAAGGAATCAACATTGGGGGCAGATACATCAATAACATTAGATATGCAGATGATACAGTCTTGATTGCAGATAATGAACAGTAGATGCGGTTGTTGCACACAGTGAGCAACTAGGGCTAGAACTGAATAATAAGAAGACACAAATTATGGTTGTCACAGGGAAGAAGGTAATAGCACAATGTGATATAAGAGTAAATGGGCATATTCTTAAGTTATCTCGGCACGGTCATAACATCTGATGGGAGATGCCTTGAAGAGATTAGAACAAGAATTGCGATTGCGAAGGTAGCCTTTTTCAAGATGAAAAAGATAATGACCAATAAAATGATATCGATTGAAACAAGAAAAAGAGTGTTGAAGTGCTACATAGAACCTTTACTTTTGTATGGATGTGAAGCGTTGACAATAAGCGGTCAAGCTAAACAACTGCTGATGGCTGTGGAAATGTGATTTCTGGGGAAAATGCAAAGTATACATGGACAGACAGAAAAACCAATGAACAAGTCCTTCAAGAAACAAATGAGGATCGTAAACTGATTAGAGTCATTAATCTTAGACAGTCAAAGTCTTTTAGGCATGTTATGAGAAGAAATGAATTGGAGAACTTGGTGACGACTGACAAGATCGAAGGGAAGAGACCAAGGGGAAGACCAAGAAGTAAATACCTGGATGGCATGGCCACGTAGCATGGTCGAGACAGGAACACGGAGATGATCCACGACTCTGGTGATCGAGTGAGATGGCAGACCATGGCCGCCCACGCTTATCGGCATGGCACATAATGGATGGATGGAGTGGGGAATTATGTGTTGTTTTTTTTAAATTCGCATATCCTTTACAGGACATCGCTGTCAACAGCAGCATCTTTCAGCTGTCTGTTGATTTCTTGGCAAGATTACGCTCAGTAGTTTGCCATTGATTTCTGAACGGCCGACTCAGTTATCCCGCAAGTCACCAGTGGAGGTAGAACCGCTCCCAGTTCTCGCCCGCTACGAGACTATGCGTGATAAACGGGATTACGGAGAAAGAGTTGTAACCCCTCGGCCAGAGAGACCGGCCAATTATGGTTTAGGTACACAAAATAAAAGAGGTGAGAAACTAACAGAATGGGCAAATGTAGATGAAATGATAATTAAACACCATACAAGACGGCTTATACATACTTAAGGGCATTTATGCTTTCCTGCCGATAAAATGTTGTCGAGAGGGAAGGGGAGGTCCTGGCCTTCTTGTGGTTGGATTTAGGTTTGAACAGCCCCTCTAGCCGTGGCTGCAACGATTAGAGAGGTAGATGTAATGGCGGGCCCAGCATTTATAGTGCCGCCTAGAACAGCATCCCATCATCCTCCGGGACTCTCACAATGCACTGTGGGATAGGTTCTATAGGCCTCTTCGGAGCTATGCCGCCACATACTTCTCCAAAATTTTGCTGGACCCCATCAAAAAGCAAGGTTTGCATTTTTGGGACTACTGGTAAATTGTTGGTAAACTCGATCTTGATTGTGCAGATATTGCCGAGTCAAGGGAGTTAACATTTCAGAGAAACTCTGCCCATAAGTTAACCATCGATTATATCCCTTTGATGTCATTTCTAACGTAGAACGAACACAAAAGTACCTCTCCTATCATCAAGCAGCCATAATTCCCCATCGCACAACAAAAAATGAACACAATCCTCGCCAGGATGGTTGAAATAACAAACAAATCAATCACTAACACAGGGGAGCAAATTATCCAGCTGCAGACCCCCCCCCCCCCCCCCCCCCTCCCTCCCAACCCAAGTCACCACCATTCAGTAACTTTGACATCAGTAAATAAAACGTGTTATCTAGCCTTACATAAATAGACACACATAGTATTATTTGGCGCTCACAGAAGAAGAAAGAAGGAAATTGAGATTAGAAGACGCACTAGACAACATAAAATTTGAAAGCTATAATACATACCGACTGGGATCGAACCTGTCGCCTCCAAATGACGACGGCGCCTCGCTTAAGGAACAAGTGTATTTCGACGCACGACCAAATAGACACTCCAAAAAAAAATGTCTTCATTGGTCGTGTCTATCATACACATGAACCAAACAACTATGGAATACGGACAGAATTCGTATCAAACCATTGAGATATCACCATAGGTCTCATAATTTATACTAAACCAGCATAGGTCAAATAAGTGTCTAATTGTATTAATTTCGATTCCGGGATGATAATAGAAGATATAAGGTTCCAATCCCCCTATTGAAATCAGAGAAGAAATGAAGGTTACGTCACTTGAGCAAATAAAGTACCTACTTAGAACCAACAAGAACATAGACATGTTTTAATATGAAGAAGTGATAACGTAACGTCAAATACAGAACACTGTATGCTCAAACGAATATACAACTAAAGCCTTTAAAAGGACAAGACGTTAACCTGTGGCAAGCAGGGATACTTAAAACGGCATGCAATTGCACTGTGCAGACACATTAAACTTTATTAACAAGAGACATTGTGTAGAACATTTATAGTAACTCTAGACAATGTTGGATAGTGGTGGTGTGTATTCAGAGGTGGACTATAATACCTTCCAAAACGGGAAATATATGAATTTCAGTGACTTACCAAATCGGATTATTTTCTGGTGATAAGACATTGAACAGTTGTTTTCTTCAAGAATTGGATTAAGTCCAGACTCAAGCAGGAGGAGATCATCCAGGGTGAGATCACTCCATTTCTATGTGTGCTGTCCTGTGTTTTAGCCGACAGAAGAGGCGAGAAAATCTACGGCACATACGAAGTCAAAAGTCCTATCTTGCATTCACACTAGTAGACAATACCAACTACATATACACAGTCCATCCATACACCAGACATAGTTTTATTTAATAAATAATTTATTAATTGTTGAAAGAAACTGTTGTCGGAGTATGTGATGAAGGAACAATAGAGAGAGAGAGAGAAAGGAATAGATATATGGAAGGGAAGACAGAAGGGAGGAGTGTAGACAGAAGTCAGTCGAGAATCCCAAAGAAGAAGAAGTAATAAGGTGTGCTTGTTCATTCCACGTTCCTCCCGGGACGACAAGCTACACCCTGTCAGTAACTACTATAGCTTTCAAATTTTATTATGTGCTTTCCATATTTTGTGCGTATTCTCATGTTCATATTATCATTTTGAATGCCAATTGATGTTATAATTTATAATATGAACACATGTACATCACTGTAGAGTGAGTGAGGGAGAGAGAGAGAGAGAGAGAGAGAGAGAGAGAGAGAGTTAATGAGCGTGTGTGTGTGTGCCCGTGTAATAAAGAGAGAGAGAGAGAGTTGAGTGCACGCATGTCCTGTAACATACCATTCCATATTTTTTGTGTATTTCATCTTTCACATTATCATTTTGAATGCCAGTTGATTTTATCAAGTATAATATACCATTAGTGAGTGAGAGAGAGAGAGAGAGAGAGAGAGAGAGAGAGAGAGAGAGAGAGAGAGAGAGAGCATGTATGTGAGATAGAGAAAAGAGAGAGAGAGAGAGAGAGAGAGAGAGAGAGAGAGAGAGAGAGAGAGAGAGAGAGAGAGAGAGAGAGAGAGAGAGAGAGAGAGAGAGAGTTCAATTGCATCACCAATTTTTTACACCACACAATGTATATGTACAAGTTTTTTCTCAATTTCTTAAAATTTTTGCGAGAATGCTCACGACAATCGTCAGTGTCTCAATTGTGTGTAAATTATGGGAGTTTGTCCTTATTAGTTTCACTGATCTTGTGAGGAGGCATCATGTATGTGTCTGTCGTGTCCTCCTTTAAAGTGTCGTCCCTGGAGTGAGGAGATCCGACACCCACATTATAATATTTTTTTCCTCTCAATATTCTGGAGAATCCACCAGCTTCCGTCCAACACACTCCATCAGCCTATGGACACCTTTCCCTATCACTCGCACACTGTCGTACTATGCCCCCTTCTCATACTTCCCCAACGCAACATACTCAACAACTCTTGCTTCTAAAAATTAATAAAGAGTAATTTATTAAAATAAAAGTGTAACGTATATGAGACGAGTATGTGAAGAAAATGTGTGACGTGTTCTATAAAGGGTGTAGACTCTGACTCTCAGACAGCAACCCAGTCAGCTGATCCCAGCAAAGATAGACCACAGCACGGTACGTCAGAACATGTACTTCTCACCCGTTGCCGAAACCATCTTGCCGGATACTGCTTTGCCTCTGTAGACCTCTGGTAATCCAATTTCATGAACATCCGAAATAGACACCGGTGGTATTAACAGTTAATCATGGACCGGTTGCACTCTACACAATGTCCGTTCCTAACGTTCCTTAACAAACTGCACAAGTCTTTTGTAGTGTGTACGCAGTTAGTTCGTTAGTTAGTTAGTCGACAGATCATCCTCGTTGCACATCGAACCATTCAGTCCATAAGTGCTAATTACTAATGTTAATTGTTACTGTACTAACACTAGGTACTCTTAGCCGGTTCTCGGTTCGTTACTACTGTCTGATGCTGTGTGGTGCATCAGTATGCATCACTCTCTTTGATGAATCAATTTCCTTCTAGCGTAAGTTACGTTTCTGTATGCAACTTTATTGACTCTTGAACTGGTGTTCTTCAGAATGGGTTTTTTAATTCTTT
Organism: Cepaea nemoralis; assembly: GCA_014155875.1. Classification (NCBI taxonomy): domain Eukaryota; kingdom Metazoa; phylum Mollusca; class Gastropoda; order Stylommatophora; family Helicidae; genus Cepaea; species Cepaea nemoralis. Next base: position 251,091 of record JACEFZ010001142.1, on the reverse strand, counting down.
CCCAAAACTTGTAGAGTTTCCTTGGATCTGGTAGGGAACCTAGGATAGAAACAACACATCTGGTGATAGTACTAGTCACTGATCCCTTCGGCTGAGTGTAAGCCTATCTCCTTGCTTAATGATCTTTAGCTAACTAGACTTAGTCATAGAGCAGATTAGCTACCCACCTAGAGCCGAATCAGGCTATGACAAAGAAAAAATATCAGCAAACAGAATGCGGAACCCCGCCCACCAGGGACACCTACGGGAAGATCCCAATTATCCCTCATTGCTCAATTCTCAACTAGTAAAGCTTATCAACACTTCACTAATCTATTTTAGCTAACAGAGCCAAGTATCACTTCACTACTCTAGCTAGTTTCCACTAACAGTGCTAATCATCACACTATAGTTTAACAAGGCCACAGTCTATAGTAATTATAACGAATATATTATAATAAGTTATACCTTAAATGGCACTACTGCAGTCCTATAAATCATATCTACATCTGCCATATAGGCACGTGTAAAATTAAGTCACTAATTAACACACGGTAGATATTATTTCCACTGGCACTGCAGTGCCCTGCACTCTGTCTAGAGCATTATTCAAGTCCACCCTAGTTGATCTCAACTCGAGTTTATATGGCAAACTACCAAAGTTGTCCACGTGACGTTATCCTTTACTCCCCCACACAGGTGGCACAGTGGCAAATCATCCCCTGTCAAGAACTATTTTCCTGGCTTAAATCCTGTCAAAGTTGTCAGTAATTGCCTAGATTCTCAAAACAAGCCAGCTAGTTTCTGTAAACTCCCAACAAAGAGTTTCGATACCAAGCTGCCAATCATCTTGATGTTCCGGAAACCAAGAATTGACAGATGCACTGTTTTCCGTACTAGGTACTTCCGTTTTACATCTGCCCCTGTGATCTCACGGCTTCCATCTGCATTCAAATGTTGACAAACTTGTCACTCTTCTGTTCCGTGGTGACAATCCCAGCAGCCATTTCCGTCTGATGTCCGGCCGTATAGATGACAAACGGAACCATTCCATATCCTAAGCTGACAATATATGTGATTCTACTTGTTAATGAACTGCCAACTCTGTGTATCCATTCCTTCTCACTCACCACCAAATGTGTTTATGGGCTGACACGATGTAACCTGTGCAGCTGTGTTTACTCTGTTAGTACGACTGTTGTGGCCCAGAAAATATACGCCACGCAAACGTCGGTATTATTATCTGGGTTAACTCAGGGCGCTCGTGACAGTGTCTAGATGTGAGGATGTGTGTGTGGGTGTGTGTGTGAGGGATGTGTGTGTGTGGGGGGGGGCGTGGGGGTGTGGGAAATGTATATGTGGAGGGGTTGTGTGTGGGGGATCTGTGTGGGTTTATGCCTGATGTTTGGATGGGTGTGGTCGGTGAGGGATGTATGTGTGTGAGGGATTTGTGTGTGGGTGGGGATATTTGGGAGGATGGTTGGAAGTATGTGGGTGTTGGTTGGTTGGGGGTGTGGTTAGGGAATGTGTATTTGGGTGGGTAAATGGGTGTGTGGGAGATGCGTTTGGGTTGGGGGATGGGTGTGGGGGTGTGTCTGTGAATGGGATATGTCTTTGTGGGTCTGAGTAGGTGTGTGGGTGTTTGGGGAGATGTGTGTGTGTGTGAATGTATGGCTGGTGAGATGTGCAGTTAAGGGATGTGTGATTGGGGATTGGAGATCGGGGGGGGGGGGGGGGGGGTGGTTGGCGAGTGGGTGGGTGGAGGATGTGTGGGAGGGTGAGTGTGTGTAGGTTGGGGTGGGAGGGGATTGTGTGTGGGTGCGGGATGTGTGGGTGGGGGAGATTGTGTGGGTGAGTGATATGTGTGTAAGTGGGGGATGTGTGGGCGGGTGCAGGTTTTGTGTGTGAGTAAGTGCAGGATATGTGAGTTGGCGGGAATATGTGTGTATGGGTGTTGGATATGTGGTTGGGGGATGTGTGTTTGGCTGAGTGGTTTGGGTGTATGGGTTGGTGGTGGACGATATGTGGGTGGGTGAGTGTTGGTAGGTTATGGGATAGGTGGAGGATGTGTGCGTGTGGGTGGGGAGATGTGTGAAGTTCGGGGATGTGTGGGTAGGTATGGATGGGTGGTTGCATGCATGTGTGCCTGGGTTTGTGTGTGGGTGAGTGGGGGATGTGTGTGGGGGATGTGTGTGGGGGATGTGTGTGGGGATGTGTGGTGGGTGGGAGATGTGTGTGTGTGGCTGTGGAGATGGTGTATGTGGGGGTGTGTGTGGGATAAGTGTGGGTTGGGTGATGGATGGATCGATGGGGCATGTATGTGCCTGTGGGTATGTGTGTGGTTGCGTGGTGGATGTGTGTGTGTGGGGGGTGTGTGTGGGGGACACGCGGATGGATAGGGGATGGGTGGGTGGGGGATTTGTCTCATAGCATGGTAATATGCATTGTTTATGCTTACAACATTCATTTGACAATGTTTTTCCCTATGTGAATGCACTATGCACTGATGAACGAAAGATGAGTGATTGGAAGCGCCGAATGTAAGACGGGCCTGCGTGCCCAATTTGTTACCCTTCAAAAATAAAATTCGTTCGTTCGTTCGTTCAGTAGTTTGCCATTGATTTCTGAGCGCCCGGCTCACATACCCTAAGTTACCGACGTGGAGAGAACCTCTACCAATTCTCGCGCAACGCCACGTTACTTACGAGAGTATACGAGATTACGGAGAAAGTCGTGTAACCTCTAGACCAGAGAGACCGGCTAATGAAGTATATACAAAATTAAAATCCGTAGTTCCTCATCTGGTACTAGTTAGGTGTGTATGTCATTCCCTTCAGCTGGCAGTGTCACAGGCTGCAGCTGCTTGTCTGCCGAGAAACATAGAGTTCATGATCAGAGAAATATATAACTGGTTTTCTCACTCAAGTCTTCGTCAAGCAAAGTACAGGGAGATTTTTGCTTCAATAAATGATGGGCAACATCGGCTGAAGGTTGTTCAATTAAGCCAGACACGCTGAATGTCCATTCAATCTGCTATTGTCAGAATATTGCAGCAGTGGGTCGAACTCAGAACTCATTTTGATATAGCAAGACTCAACGAGCGCTGTTATACAGCAGAACTTCTACATTCTATGTTTAGTGACATGAAACACTATGTGTATCTCATATTTCTCAAGCATATTCTCGGAGAAGTTCAAAGTGTGAATATGAAATTCGAAGCAGATATACAGGATCCAACAAAACTACTCAGCGATTTTGTCCAACTCAGTGATTCTATTAGTTCAAAGATTGCTATTCCGGGGTGGGGGGGGGGGGGGGGGGGGGGGGGACAGAAAGTGATGCTATTCACGATTATTTAGATCCTAATCCCAATCTAGGTTATGAGTTTGAAAGAAATAGCAGGCTACCAGTTTCCTGATGAGAAAGAAATTCGTGGAAGGTGCATCCAGTTTTTAATAGAAATGTTACCACAGCTGCGTTTAACGTTTGAGCGATAACGTTCGAGTGTTGCAGTCCATGTCATGTCTTAGTGGAAGTGAATGTCTAGAGCCAATGAAGCCCTGTATATTGGATGTTGCTAAAATGTTTGTAGAAGATGCAGCTACTCTCACCCGCATCGATTTCCAGTGGAGAAAACTTCATCATATGCAGTTGACACAGACCTCTGACACACTTGGACTGTGGGCAGAAATAGCCTGATACAGGGATGCCACCGGTGAAAATCCTTTCCAAGATCTTACAGATTTAACTTTAACTGTGCTCATTTTACCTCATTCTAATGCGGACGTGGAGCGTATTTTCAGTCAGATGGGAGTTATAAATCAAAATTGCGGAACAGATTGAGCATCATGAGTTTGACAGCTGTTTCGACTATTAGATTTGTAATGTAAAGATATAGCAAATGCTGTCATGATTATAAACTTTTTTTTGTTGTTGCATATCCTTTACAGGACATCGCTGTCAACACCAGCATCTTTCAGCTGTATGTTGATCTCTTGGCAAGATTACGCTCAGTAGTTTGCCATTGCTTTCTGAGCGGCCGGCTCACATACCCCATATGTTACCGGTGCGATTCGAACCACTGCTGATTCTCACCGTCATCACGTCACCGACGAGAGTATACGAGATTACGGAGAAAAGTCATAACCTCTAAGCCATGAAGCATAAACTCTTTTTTTTTTTTAAATTCGCATATCCTTTACAGGACATCGCTGTTAACAGCAGCATCTTTCAGCTGTCTGTTGATTTCTTGGCAAGATTACGCTCAGTAGTTTGCTATTGCTTTCTGAGCTGCCGGCTCACATACCCCATATGTTACCGGTGCGATTCGAACCACTGCTGATTCTCACCGTCATCACGTCACCGACGAGAGTATACGAGATTACGGAGAAAAGTCATAACCTCTAAGCCACGAAGCATAAACTCTTTTTTTTTTAAATTCGCATATCCTTTACAGGACATCGCTGTCAACAGCAGCATCTTTCAGCTGTCTGTTGATTTCTTGGCAAGATTACGCTCAGTAGTTTGCCATTGCTTTCTGAGCGGCCGGCTCAGTTATCCCGCAAGTCACCAGCGGGGGTCGAACTGCCTCCAGCTCTCGCCCGCTACGAGACTCTGCGTGATAAACGGGATTACGGAGAAAGTGTTGTAACCTCTCGGCCGGAGAGACCGGAAGCATAAACTACCTAAGGATATTCTACGAAAAATTGGACCACAGGAGGCATATACACGTTTCTTTCAATCATCACCATCATCATCGCAGGAGCAAACACAGCAGGAAATAGCTACAGAAACTGAAGAGGAGTTGTTTGACTGGGATTTGGCAGATCTGGAATAAACTTCATTCTAATATTCAGTGATAATAATAAATTATAATGTGCTACTTTATAACATTTTGAATGAATACCGCCAGTGCTTGTTTTAGTGCTTTCCCCGAAAAAATATTATTGCAATTTAGTGCTTTTCTGGCTCGAGAGTAGTTCTGATTGGGATTTGGCGGATCTGGAATAAACTTCATTGAAATATGAAGTGATAATAATAAATTATAATGTGCTACCTTGTTACATTTGTAATAAAAACAGTTGGTGTTTTTTTTTTTTTTTTAAATTTTTTTGTGCTTTCCCAAAAAATGTGGTGCTTTTTGGTACTTTTTTGGGGTCGATTTTGGTGCTTTTTCATCAAAGGGAGATGGCAACACTGGTTACGCAGGCAGGACAGATACTCAGTCAGCCAACTCCAACTTTCCGTTCCCCATACACACGGAGAATAAACCGCCCACAACACCCTCAGGTGGAAAAATCGTCCCAAATCATATGTACAGAACAGACAGGGGCACCTGAAATAAAAGGTTGCTTGAAGTGTTGGTTGATTTCACCCCATCTCATCTCATCTTAACTCATCTCATCATCTCATCTCATCATCCTATCTAATCGCATTATATCATCTCATCTCTTCATCTCATCCCATCATCTTCTCCCATCTCATCATCACATCGTGTCTCATATTATCATCTCATCTCATCATCTCGTCTCCTCTCATTATCTCATCTCATCATCTCGTCTCCTCTCATTATCTCATCTCATCATCTAATCTCTTCATCTCATCTCATCATCTCATCTCATCATGTCATTCCATCATCTTATCTCATCATCTTATTATCTCATCTTGTTCCTCTTGTATCTTGCGGTGTCGAGGCGAGGTATTAACAGCGGGAGACTGCCCGCTTATGGGCTTCGTGTATCAAGATTACCAGCTGTCCCTCTGTCCATTGTTTATGTGGTTGGCCTCTTTTTCTGCTTCCAATTGGTGTGTACATAATTATGTGTTGTTGTATGCTGTTAGTTACATGGCCAAACCGTTTTACGTGCAGTCTTCTAATAAAATCTAGCTCTGCTATAACCCCAACTTTAGTCCTGATTTCTTCATTTCTAATTTTCTCTCTTCTTGATACATTGAGTATTATTCTCAGGAATCTAATTTTAGTTGTTGTGATTTTTTCTTTTAAGCGTCGGTTTATCTACACAAATATATAACACCAAAAGAAAAGCGCCAAGTCAGGTGCCAAGTCAGGTTCCAAGACAGGTGCCAAGACAAGCGCTAAGAAAGGCCCATTTCTTTCTTGCAATTTATGATTTTCATGTGATTAAATTGTCTGTTTCACAGCGTCGCGTAGAAATTTAATGAAATCCAATTTGAAGGAAGCGATACAAGATACGGCGAAATAAGTAATATAAATATGCAGTATAACAAGAACATAGTAATGTGGTAATGTCTGACCTATTGTATGACCCAGAGATGAGGAACAGAATCGTCGTATCCAAAGATTCTTTTACAAGAACAAAGACTGAAGTGAAGCTATCCATCATGTGCCATACCGTTAAGCAATGAGGGGGGGGGGGGGGGGGGGTCATGTTTTGCCATCTCACTCGATCACCAGACTCGTGGATCAGCTCCGTGTTTCTGTCTCGACTATACTACATGGCCAATCCATTCAGGTATTTACTTCTTGGTCTTCCCCTTGGTCTCTTCCCTTCTCTCTTGCCAATTGTCACCAAGTTCTCCAATTTATTTCTTCTCATAACATGCCCAAAAAATGTTGACTGTCTACATCTAATGTCTCTAATCAGTTTCCGATCTTCATTTGTTTCTTGTAGGACTTACTCATTGGTTTTTCTGTGTCCATTGTATTCTTTGCATTTGCATCAGGAACCATATTTCCACAGCCATCAGATGTTTTTCAGCTTGTCTGCTCATTGTTCACGCTTCACATCCATATGAAAGTACAGATTCTATATAGCACTTCAACACTAATTTTCTCGTTTTAATTGATATCATTTTATTGGTCAGTATGTTTTTCATCTTGCAAAAGGATACCTTCGCAATGGCAATTCTTCTTCTAATCTCTTCAAGGCATCACCCATCAGATGTTAAGACTGTTTTGAAATAGCTGTACCGATTCACTTGTTTAAGAATATGCCCATTTACTTGTATATTACATTGTGGTATTTCTTCCTTCCTAGTGACGACCATAATCTGTGTCTTCTTACAATTCACTTCTAACCCTAGTTGTTTACTGTGTGCAACAATCACATCTACTAAATGTTGCAGGTCCTGTTCACTGTCTGCAATCAAGACTGTATCATCTGCGTATTTAATGTTATTGAAGTATCGGCCCCCCAATGTTGATTCCTTCCATATCTTCTACATTTATGAAAATATTTTCACTGTACAGTGAGAAAAGATCTGGAGACATTACACATCCCTGTCTCACACCTTTCTTAATAGGCTGATATTGACCTACTTCAGTACCAACTCTTATGGCAGCTTGTTGTTTCCAATATATGTGGAAGTGAAGAAACTGAAATAAAACTTTATTGTTGTTGTTGCATATCCCTTACATGACGGTGCAGTCAACATCAGCATTTTTCAGCTGCTGTTGATGTACTAGGCAAGATTATGCTCAGAAGTTTGCCATTGCTTTCTGAGCGACCGGCTCACATACCCCGTAAGTTACCAACACAGTGAGAACCGCTACCGATTCTAGCGCAGGTTACGTTATTCACGAGAATATAAGGGATTACGGAGAAAGACGTTAACCCCTTGCCAGGGAGACAGTTGACAAATTTACTCGCTGAAACTTGTATGGTTTCTTCTTATGTATGGACGGGAATGTTGGACCACGAGCAATACAACTGTTTTTTTTTTTTTTAATCAGAAGAATGGTGAGAATATCGGGGACATTGAAGAAAACAATCAGTAAGATGTTGAGATCTGCAGGTATTACAAACAAGCACGGCACATTCATTAATTAAACAATATTTGTAAAGCAACAATTAATTTAAATAACAATAATTTATATGATGTTAATAAACAATAGTTTATCAGGTTAGTCTATTAACGTTAGATTAGTCAGTCTGAAGACTGGGACTGAAATCATCTTATCTTCGATCTCCACGGCCTCCTGTTCTAAACAACTCTTTTCAGTCCAACACAAGTCTATGACTCCAAATCCTGTGTGGTGAATTATTCTCCCAGCAACACCCTTAGTTCAGCATAAGTCTGTGTCCTGATATCCCTGTGTAATAAATTATTCTCCCAGCAAATATCTTAGTCTGGCATAAAATCGTGTGCCAAGATCCGTGGTTGCTTGTGAGATGTATTTTTCCCCAGGCCGTGTTCTTCTCCTCTTACCCTGGATCTTGACCTCCACAATGTCCAGTAACAAATATCCATGTCTCATTGTGTTACCTAGACAAGATAGACTTAATTTTCCTGTGACATTCAAAAGTGATTTATTTTCTCCAAAATCTTGTAAAATATAAATATCTGAAATCTTCATTCTCCAGCCTATTTTTTCTCTATCTTGCAATAACTTCGCTTCTCATGATTGATTGATTGACTGATTTAGGAACCGACATCACAGCATTCAGAGCATTCCCATAAGCGCTCCGTCCCCATCCTCAGCAGCCAGCGAAGAGTTCCAACACGAATAGTACCAGTAGCAATCTGATTATATGTCCATCTCGCCTTTCCTCTGAGCGTCGAGCGTCGGCCAGATCCCCTCGTCACTCATCGCTGTCTCATTCTTGCAGACCATCTATATGCTCCTTTGAGGTGTACACGTGCTCCCGCAAGGCCGCAACCACGTCTGCCTTGTCATGCATCAATACTCCACCAAGCTTTGCAGAGCCAGCCAATCTGTCCCCCTGTTCACGTCTCAAAACAGCCTGTGAGTATCACGTCTCAAAAAGTTCCCAAGCTACATCTTTTATGTTTAGAATCCACGTTTCACATCCCTAGAGTACAACGGGCCCGATACTTGAACAGAATATTTATTATCGTAATTTAGTATTCCCCTTACTCTATCGAATATGTGTAGATTACTTTAACGGATAATTCTTCTTCATGAATAATAAATAAAATTATTCATGTGTGTAGACTTGACCAGTGTCATTCATTGAATTATACATACTCAAGGAGTCTCCGTGGCGCAGGCGCTACCACCCGTGTCTACCGACCCGTGGTCAGATGTTCGAATCCCAATCTGGACGGTGATTATCTTATATAATGTGACCGGTATCGCAGGTGGATACAGCGACAGGTGTGCGTAATAGGAGGTGTTCTGGGAAGGAGAAGCTGTCGGTGGTAGGTTGACCAAATCATGCACGGACTGGTCAACAGTATAGGGACAAAACACGATAGCCCCGTACGCACACATGAAAATGGTACTTTCATGCATTCTAAGTAGTCCTTCAGTAGTAACGCCTATGCTGCTACATTGCTACACGCGTTGTGTGTCTGTACAGCAGCGTCTATGCTGCTACACTGCTACACGTGTGTCTGTACAGCAACGTGTATGCTGCTACATTGCTACTCGTGTGTCTGTACAGCAACGTCTATGCGGCTACATTGCTACATGTATGTCTGTACAGTAACGTCTATGAGGCTACATTGCTACACGTGTCTAATGTCTGTAGCAACATCTTTTCATGGCCATCAGTGTTGCGACCATGGAGCTGTAGAATTCCTTGTTCATGTACGTGTAGATGAGGAAATTGACTGCTGAGTGGATGGGTACCAGAGAGAAGAAGCCTACATAAATGTTCTCCGAGACGTTGTGAATGAAACTAACAGCTGTAGACACGAATGGCGGGCCAGTACACACGAAGAAAACACCGAACATCAGCGCGAAAAACCGGACACTTCTGATGGCCGCTTCCAGGTTAGCTCTGAGTTCCACATCAGCTGGTGGCACATTCAAGTGGAGTCTCCGGGTGTTGGCTGACTGCTTGTGTTTGAAAGCCACATGGGCGATTTTGAAGTAACAGATAAACACCACGATCAGATTGACAAAGTATAGAGAGGTTGCCACAAAACAGTAGACTTCCGGTTGGTGTAATATGATACAGCGTCGGTGATACTTATCGTCGTAGAAAGCTGTCGGTGGGATAATGATGAAGATAAAATCAGTTATCCACAGGCCTAGCAGAATGATAAAAGTTCGCCTCTGGGTCATCTCTTTCATGTAATAAAACGGATGGAGTATTTGAATGTAGCGGTCAACTGCTATGACTGCCATGTGCAGCACAGAGAGATTGGTAGCTCCTGAACTGACTCCATATATAAAACACATCAACATTTTTGATTTCGTGAGATGCGACAATCCAAGCGGCACAGTCATGATCTGATTGGCAACAAATGCTATTGCTAACAACAAATCGTTGACCGCCAAAGACGCAACCAAAACAGACGTGTTTCCGTGTAAGGTGACGTTAAGCCACGTCACAAAAATCACCACCAGACATTCACAGATAGACACACAACTGATCAATACCGTAATGTATACAAAATACGGGCCGAAGGCGTCGATACTGCAGGCATCTGTGCCATTGGAGGTCGTGTCTGAAGATAGATTCATGGTTACCCTGCTCCTGTTGTCTAAACAAACTGCTTCTACAGGCTGGCACTTGTGTATCCGTCCGTGTCTTAGTTTATGAGGTCACGATTGTAATCTGGCGCAGATAACTGCGCTCACGTTAAATCTCAACAGAGATCTCTTCACAATGATCACTTTAATAGTGTCTCCGTCTGTTTCTTAATGATATTGACTGCTGATTCACAGTCTCGCATACTGGACTCGAATTAAGGAAAAGTTTTTTTTTTTTTTTTTTTGGAGCGCTAACTTCCAGAATAGTATGAGTATCGGCTGTTCAGATCACATAGAAAATCACATACAGCAAATCAATGTTGCCGTTAATTGCGATATCTTGTAAAAGACATTAATTGTATCCTTCTCGTCGGCTTGATAATTGATTGTGTGGCGTAATAAGCAGATGCGACAACATTGATTCAGGTGTAATTAATCGTCGTTAGATGTGTGTACTCCTCGTGGTGCTGACGTCTTGAGATTCGGTTTATAAAGTCTGACTTATAATAAAAATATAACAGGACCTCGTTTGTGAAACACCGAAATACGGGACAATAAGCTGAGACTTAATCTAGTCAACGGTACAGGACACTCCTGTTGTATAATCCACTCTTCTCCACTGGTCCCTCCCACATACATGAATGGTGGAAATCACAGATCAAGAGCCACCGGTTGGCGTGCGGACGTCACACGTGATCACATGAAAGAGTCGTGACCAGGTAGACAAATACTGCACTGAAACGTGTGGTAGACACAACACTTGAATGCTGTAGGAGATATTAGACACTGTTTGTATAGCCTGTATCTCTTGGCTGTCTGTGATAGTGTTCAATTAGGGACAGCTCGCTGGCACTGACTGCATGAAGTTGGACAGTAAAGAATTAGAAATGTCGTAGATTGTGTCCGGATTTTGAAGTTGAAGATAAACACAACATCTCTGGCGTTTGATGAAAAATATGGCTGGACTAATGGAAACAATAAACATATGGCTGAATAGATTGTTGAATCTGATGTCGTCGTCCTGACATCGCTGTAATCATTATAGTATTACAGGCGGTGTTCCTCGAATCAGGTTGACTTAGGACAGCTTTCATATAGAAGGTCACTTGATAGTTGTTATCAGGGGGTCAGCTTGGCCGAAAGGATAAGAGCGCACTCACTGAAACTTCTGGTGCGTTGATGGCTAGGTGGTGGGTTCAAATCTTACACCGGACAGTTAGACTAAGACGTTGACTTCTCGTCCTTGGCTTGGGTTAAGTAAGTTACTGCTAGCTCAGAAGTCGAAGTGGCTTCGCCTGATGGCGAGGGCCACTGGCGAAAAGGAAAGAATGAAGATATATTTGTTATTATTTCTCTGATGAATAACTCTGCACTCTATGTCTTTTTATGTTTTAATACTATGATTATTTAATATATTAATTATTTTCTGCGAAATCCCATAATACCTGATTAATTTCCGAAGTGATCTCTGCCAATGATACCAAAGGTCTTTTCGTAGTTGATAAATCCAATAGAAAGTGTGAGTTCAGCTCAATGTTTTGCTCTGATGACAACGATGGATTACACCCCATACTTAGTTCGCCTCCATTATTTCATCAAAATACATCATCATCTGTCAACATTTCTCTGTTTATCTTCAACTACCTCTAAGTTTATGTTCACCTTCAAACTGAGATCGCGGTACATTCAGATCTCCAGTTATGCACTATTGGTCCGAATGTGTGAGTGTCTGTTATCTAGGCACTACGTTTTAGGCTTGCTGTATTTTACCGGAGATGTGTTTGAGTTAATGTCTGGTTTCTTGTTTTTGTCTTTCCGATTTAAGGATATGTAGAGTATTGGTGACATTAAATTCCCCGATTATTTCAAGATCGCACTAAAACAGAAACCAATTACTGGATATTATGTTTGCCTCCACGAGCTACAAATCTATACCTCTCGTCTTCATAAATCCGTGTCCTGGACAGAAGTACAGACTGACTTTATAAGACGTAATTACACCCGTCAATTCCGTTTTAATTAGACTTTGTGCATTGTTCTAGTATGTTTGTTAACTTTATCATCCAATTTTACTATGATTATGTAGTTATCGACTATTAGAGTTGGCAATCTCATATCAAACTGAAATGATAAAGATGGCATGCTTTATATTGTGGTATTTCAATGGCGGGACATGGCAGTTGTCATCCAACTATGAACATTTAATATTGTTATGGAATATTCATGGCAATTGCAATGCCAATGATTGCATGTTTGCATTCAACACCCATTATAGCATTTATGTGTTAATTTTTATCACTCTACATGGACCACATCATTGATAATTTTGCATCTTTCCAACGGGACTTCTTTTGTCAAAATGCATCTCCGCCGGCGGTCTAGCGCTGTTGACAAGACCGCGCATGTTAGTCACGCGCTGCGTCTGACGTCATCAATGACGTCGAGATGTATATATTTGTGTTCGTGTGTGTGTGTGTGTATATATATATATATATATATATATATATATATATATATATATATATATATATATATATATATATATATATACTGGCAGAGTTATTTTTCCTTGAGTTAGACAGGTAACTGTGTTAATCTCCCTTGGCGACAGTGTAAACTGACAGTTGTGTGAGTGTGTAGGTAGGGTCTCAAAAAGTGAAAGGTCAAAATCGTTTTTCTTCTATATGTCCTTTTTAAATGATAAACTTACACACAAACATTAATATCTCGGCTTAAAATTGCCCTACAGACTTGAATAAGGTACCGTTGGATATCTTTTTTCAAGAGCTATCCAACTATGCAGGTTATATAATTTAAAAAGCAATTTAGAAAATGTTACTGTCACATGAATGTCTCTAATACCAGAGTTTTCACTGTGTCAGTTCAACATGGCGTCGTTCCGTCGTTCTTGTTGGGCTCTGTGTGTTTGTGAACCATTTCAATCGACTTCATCATGTCTGCCCACGATCGAGTCACGTGAAGGTATGTAAATTATGAATCATCATCTTCTAACGTGTGCTATCGTTCACTCATGTGTATGACGTAGAACACCAGACTAGGGCAGTCACTTGCACAATAAATTTACAAACGAGCTAACGTTCTTCCAACATTGTCTGATGTTGAGCTCTTGCAAAATATCGCTGCTTATTACATTTTGTTTATAAATCAGTTGTTTAACTTGAAAATAGACTCTCTAGATGTGATGTTTAATAACTTTAAACATGAATAGCATTTCCATAGACTTCTTACATATGAATGAATCACGGTGTAGCGTTATTTACAGATAAACAAATGCATTTGTATTGAATTGCCGTGTCTGATTCCACTGCCACACTGTAAACAAAATGTAGTCGTTGGGTTCTTACTTCATAGCAATGGGTCGCCCCATACTTGCTCAGTTCCTGTGCTAGCGAAAGCCACAAACTTCCTCATCATTGTCCCACGTATGTTATTATTCCTGAAGTAATCAGTAGCTTCGACAATATCCAATCCCCTGAGCATAACAACAAGCAGTCCTTCACTTGAATATGTAGTTCAGTGTGAAACAAGACATCAATCGGAACGAACGCAAGCATCCCTCCAAACGCATTATCGCATAAGGCAACAGCTAATGTGCCGGCACTAGCCGCCAGCCATGTGTTTAATCCGCACTTCACAACATCGCCACCGTTGTCGCAAATACACAACATTTAGACAGGAATTTACAGCCCAGTGTCTCATTAATAACTCGGCTCAATAGCAGGGCTATGATACCGGGTCCTACAAGTTCAAATATGGGAAATGCACTGGGGAACTGGGTCCTTTCAGTCCAAATATGGGAAAATGCACTGGGGAACTGGGTCCTTTAAGTCCAAATATGGGAAAATGCACAAGGAAACGTTGCTATGAGCCAATAAGCTCTCCAAAGGCTTACCGATCCGCCTGCTTATTCGCCATGTTGGCTCGCTTTACGGTTTATATAAGTTGACGCATAGTATAGTGGGCAAAGGTCACTTTACACGCTTTAGTCGCATTGGTCATAAGGTAATAGACACATATTTGTATAGATCTGCCGGCTCTAGGTGGGTAATGTGTGTATGTTTGTATGCTTCTTTATATGTGTGGGGTAACGAACATGCAATATTACAAACGAAGAAAATAACGAAAATGGAATAAAACACACGTGCAATATAACAAGAATGTAATATAACAGATATGTAATACAACAGAAAAATAATATAACTTCTTGGGCTCGTTTGAGTGCTGATATTTTACAGGTTCTTTTATTATAATGATATTGTTGAGTCAGGAGATGGACATTGCCAATTAGCAATTGTAAATAAGAACGAAAGTGAAAGTAGATGAGGTTGTCACCTCGGAGAATCCCACGTGAATATCGCAAAGTGACGTCACGGTAAAAAACGTCACGATGGTAGTCAAGCTAGGGATGGCCGTTCAAGAAGGTTATGTTTTCGACAGCAGCTATAATTATGATGGCAAATATCGTTAGCAGGCTGACACTAGGCATTCCAATATATTTGGGCAATCATTCAGAGATCTAGGCTGAGGGCAGAAGAGATCTAGTGACGGCGTTCGCTGTTCCAGTCCGCCGTGCCAACTAAAGTAAAGTTGTTAGTTGGCTTACTTCACAAACTAACTGTGGTATTCTGTCACAAAGACTTCTTGGAAACGATCGTACATGGTCGATCATGAAGAATTAATTATTATATTTAACTCACAGTTGGTACACATTTAAATTGGAAACTTAACCTACACTATGATGTGATAGTGGCCAACTGCATGAGAAAGACATTATTATTGAATAAACAATTCGAGGACGTCCCGTTGTTCTTTTGTGCAAGTGACTACTCGTGGTTTTGTGAGATTGCCATATCATCAGTGTCACAAAGTTTTTTATCATAACTGAGTGAGATGGTCGTTGTCTAGGTTTCATTGTTACTTGTATGTCACTATGGAGTGTAAGTAGAGCTAGCCACCTGTCTCACAATGCAACTCACCCCAGTAGTACACATCCATCAGTCAGTGAACAAGATTGATTTGGCGCACATAATCCTTTAATACGGAAAAAACACGGACAAACGGAACATAATTCTATATCCAGAAACCAATATAATCCACAGAATATATATATTTTTTCCTCACGACTTAACACGCACACATCACTGCCTTTTCAAAGCCTGCTTAATCTCAAATTCACAGGACAGTTATCCAGCTCCTATCCACGGCTGGACCTCACACAATACAACCCACACACTGGGTCTAGCCTCCACTACTATCCAACCCACTTTGGGTTCAGGCCTCCACTAACTATACAACCCACTTTGGGTTCAGGCCTCCATTAACTATACAACCCCCACTGGGTTTTAGGCCTGCATTCAAAACTGGGAGAACAACACAGGACGCAGATCTCTATCTAACTCCGCTCCTATCCTTCGACTCCCGATCCGCTCGGAGTCCAAACATCAACTGTCCCTCAAGTCTCCTGACTTCACACAACACTCGACTGTCTCTCACCCCATCCACCTTGGGGGATCTGTACTCATCCTTACCATTATTTTTCATGGCTGGTTGTTTCTCTCATAGTCTCGCTACAAAGGTCACTCACCTCAATGTCAATGACCCTGGCATATGTCAATCAGAAAGGGCTATAATTAATGTATGGCAACATGGGGGACTGAATTTCACAAAGAGGAGCACAACGATAAGAAAAAGTGACAGTCAAGACATAAAGTACCTCAAACTGCCTCACATTGCTTCAAACTGCCTCATATTGCCTCAAATTGCCTCAAACTGCTCAAACATACAGCGAGATGAACTGCCTGCAATATGAATGATGCCACAAATAGACCTGCTCAACCCAGACAATTATTGTCAGTAAGCGAATCGCTAGCCGTGATCACGTTTTGTGTTGTCAACAATGTCACGTTTATTTCAACAGCTTCAAATTACAACAGCAGTCATCTGCTAATTTATAAAGTTTGAACTATCTTCACTACTATTTTCTACAATTATGAACTACGCTGCAGAAGGCAGGCACGACGTCCACGGTCCATAATATCAATATATAGGCCAAGGCTGAATTAACGAACACTTGGGAAAAAAACATTTAATACGAACACGGCGACGATGTCCTACGGTACAAAATCAAAACTGCCTCCAACCCACCAACAGTAGTACATTGTGTGGCAATCCATCAACATATAAGGATAAGCACAATTGTTCAAAATTGAAATTTAAGGAGCAACATCAAAATTTGCAACATTTTCAAACGTTTTTACAATCATCATCCAACTACCCCAGGAGCCAGGAGAAGGTGACCTCGCCAATAAGTGCAATCAAGACGACACCGGATCCTAAAACAGACCAGTTACATTGTCTGTTTGTGGTTGTTTTCAGTTTGTCCGGTGATTTAGTATTATTAATTTTAAGCACTTTCTCTATGGATTGTTTGTCTGCGTTTTGAGGGTTTGCGGGAGGTTGGCTGTGTTACTTTTGTGCCTGAATATCGTTCATGCACAAAGGTCCGTTCTTATTCTACAAGCAGCCAAGTTAATTGTGATAGCTCATTGTAAGGATTTGACGTCTGTTTAGAACCACGTATTGTTTTGTAACCGTGTCCGTCTATACATCGTGCCTATACGTCCTCATTGTTTCTTTTTCATGTAGTCAAACACTTGTTGTCTGCGTTGCATTTAGCTGATATTTCTGATAGGAGTTTTCGTCAGTCCTGTATTGTCGAATATTGTGGACACTATAGCACCATTACATCATCACACGAACGTCGTCACTGTTCGAAATAAGAAACAACATCATCAACAGACATCGAACACCTGCTGTCTCAGACAACCAGCATTAGAGTTTTATAGAATGATACCAGTGATTGAGATTGGATATAGACACAACATATTGTCTACATGTCCATTAATAATGTCAGCAACCCACTTGCGACAGGCGTACAAGGATTCCCTTCTTTTACACTACACGAAGTGACAACTCGTATTGTATGCAAAAGGATACATGTTTATTTGGAGCTGCTCAACAATAGCTCCATGAGCGGAATACCATAACGGTGTTGACCAGAGTTACTCGGTCCTTCCTCGTGCACCCGGTTTCCCAGTCTCTTGAGCAACCCCGCTCATTTGCACTGGTTGCCCTCCTTGTTGACACAAGGGTGTCCCGTTATCGCTATTTATAGCGATAGTGTCTCTCCTGTCTGGTCTCCTATCCTATTACGTCACTTGCCCTATTCCTATGCTCTATTTCAGCTCTTCTTAGCTTAGAGCTATCTCATAAGACTTTGACAGGCTCTCCATCCTCCCCTGTTGTGTTACAAACTTTTAAGTTGTGGGGGTAACACAAGAAATCTTACAAAAATTGGCTGTCTAATTTTGTCAAAGACTTTGCGAGTACTGTACTTCTTTTATGGGGATAGGACAAGATCTCTCCTCTCTTTTGTCACACTGTTGTATCACTTCACTAGGTTGATTGAGTAGCTCAATACACTAGTACAGTTGGCTATACTATTATGAGAATTGTGAGATCCGGATCCGATGCCCAAATGGTCTGTCCTCAGATTGTCCAAAATTAACAATCACTGACAACTTGCCTCTATTATGAGTGCAAAACATGGACAATAAATGTTCATGCTCTCATATAATAAGCCCCAACTCGTATGCATGTTTAATGTGCCACTCTTAACCTTTTAGCTCCCGCTTGTGAAGAAATATTTAAGTGTTACACTAAGGCTTTAGAAATATTATTGTTTCCCCTGTTGGAGTAGTTATGGTTCTTTGAAAGTAATACTGTATGCAAGTTTATGTGTTTGTTTTTCTGGTTGGTTGTGTGTTCTCTAATAAATTAAAGTGTATTTAACTTACTGACATGTGTATGCATTTCTAATATACGTGTATGTATTATTTCGAGCGCCGTAAAGTGGTTTACTGTAGTCACAAATGAGTGTGTTATGCTAATTTATGTCTACAGTGCCGTTTTATGATGCTCAAAATATGTTCCCTATGTT
Source organism: Cepaea nemoralis (assembly GCA_014155875.1). Classification (NCBI taxonomy): domain Eukaryota; kingdom Metazoa; phylum Mollusca; class Gastropoda; order Stylommatophora; family Helicidae; genus Cepaea; species Cepaea nemoralis. The sequence goes on along the minus strand of JACEFZ010001142.1, from coordinate 232,666 downwards.
TTCCACTAAAGTATGGCAACTACACACTTATAAAAAATTGACAACACGTTGATTACATAGATTGACGCAGACAAGTCACAACAAGTCATTTTGTGCGGTGAAAAATACCGCAATATCTCTCTCACTCTCTTAATTTCATCCGTTCTGTCTCTATCTTTCACGCATCTTTCGTCCTTCTCTCTGTACCATTCACACATCTTTCATTCACCTTTCATTCAAAAAGTGGTTTTAAAATATTGGCCGTCATTAGAATATGGTTCAAGAAATATTGCATGGTCGAACCAAAATTATGTACATTAAACAGCTGACTGAATTTACATGGGTATTCAAGCCACATGACTGTGCTATGTCTATGCACTTGTCAATATATACAATAATATACATGATTGACACGGATTGTTCGCTACCAATCCTATAGTAATGACTGCTCTAACTAATCTATTATGAGTTAGTGCACTGTTCTAAATTTATCTAAGGGAAATAATCTAACTAAATAATTTAATTTAAGAAGAATTGGTTATTTACCTTAAAGTGTATTAATGCCTAAAATGATATAAATTATTAAATGATCGGGTTAATTTGTAAATGATGTTTTAATTAACTTATCTAACTAAATAAGTGTAAATGGTGATAAATTAAAGTAATATGATGTGGATGTTAACTTAACTAAGTTCTTAACTAACTATAGGTAAATTATAACTATGAAATGTCCTAAATAAAGTTATATGGTAAGTCTATAGAAATAATTCTAATATTTTCACAAAATATGAGGTTATACGCGACTGTTTATAAAAACATGTTATATACATATCACAAATAATAGATTAACTAACTACACTAACTAATTACATCCAGGTGTGAAGTTCGAGCCGTGTCATCTGTAGAATGTCCTCGAAAACAACGTTCAGGTAGACAAAGTCTGATTTACGCTCTTGTCCTGGGTAATGTTTATACTAGGGTATGCTAATGGTTGGTGTAGGTTCAAGTCTCAAATTTCGATCCACTCAAGGGTTGTATAAGTGGTAGTGGTGTAGACAATTCACAAATGCGTCTGTTCATTCCACTAATGCTGACACAGTTTATATTACATACATGTAAGCGACTGGCGATGGTAACGCACTTAAGTGTTTCACATTCACCACATAGGGCACTAAGTAATTACAGTGTCAATGTCTCTGGTGATGTAAGGTCGCTCTCTTCTCGTATTTCAGGTATTTTAATGTGAGAAGGTCTGCTCAAAGTGTCAGCTAGAGAGTTTAAACTTCCCTTCAAATGTTTAATCGTGAAGGCATAATTTTGCAAAATCAAGGACCATCTGTAGATCCTATTGTTCTTATGAACACCTGTTTGCATGACCGTCAGAGGCGATTTATCGGTCTCGATAACAAACTCTGTACCCGCCAGGAATCGATGAAGTTTTCTTACACAATATATCACGCTTAAAGCTTCTAATTCAGATGTTGAATACCTTTTTTTAGCCGGGCTGATCTTGCGACTCACGTACATTATTGGGTGAAACTTGCCTTCATAAAATTGGCCTAGGACTCCAGAAATGGAAATGGAGCTTGCGTCTGTACGGAGATAATACGTAAGATTGATATTAGGCAAACGCAAGATAGGTGGAATGCTAAATAAATGTTTCAATTTTGATAACGCACTGATTAACTCTGCATCCTGTAAATTGAGTTTTACAGATGATTTTAACACATTAGAAAAAACACTAGTAATTTCAGCCAAATTGGATATAAATTTGCTGTAATAGTTGACAAGACCAAGTAAGCTACGGACCTGTTTCTTGGTCGTAGGCATAGTTAGATTGAGAATCTTGGTCACGATTTTCTCATCAGTTCTTAATTGGCCTCTGGTGATTGTATGGCCCAAAAAATCAATTTCTTCCATTCCCAATTCCACTTTGGTGGGTTTCACTGTCAGACCAAATAATCGTAATCCGTCGAAGACATGTCGCAGTTTCCGTAGGTGTGTTGTCCAGTCTGCTGTATGGATGCAAATGTCATCAATATAGGTAGAAGTATTGGTCATTCCGTGGAGAAGGTTCCTAGTTAGTCTGACAAAAGTGGCTGGTGCATTACGAAGACCGAAAGGAAGAAAGCGCCACTCGTACAGGCCTAAAGGTGTTGAGAAAGCTGTCAAAGGAATAGAAGAAAATGCCATCGGGACCTGCCAATAACCTTTTGTGAGATCTAGTTTTGAGAAGATACGTGATGTTGACATATCAAGGATTAGGTCTTCACATGATGGGATAGGCTCAGCGTCGACCCTTGTCACGTTGTTTAAGCGCCTATAATCGACGCAGAGGCGGATAGTCGAATCCTTTTTTCTGACTAGGACTATTGGAAAAGAATACTCTGACTGAGATTTCTGAATTATTCCACTCGACTCTAGATTTACCAATTCCTTATCGAGATTTTCCCTGTAACTTAATGGGATGGAATAAGGTCTACATTTGATCGGTGTGCTATCAGTCAGAATTATAGAGTGTTCTATTCTGTCTGTCTTACCTGGGATGTCGGAGAAGATGTCCTTGTACTCAGTTACTAATTCTATCAGTTGTTGTCGTTGCTCGTCTGTCTATACGTATGCTATCGATTGTCTCTGTCGTGTCGACTGTCGGGACAGGTAATTCTATTCCGTTGTCATCCGTCTGATTAAGTACTGTTGTTGTACTAGCTGTGTGTACTGTTTCTTGGCTAGGTGTGTTTGCGATGTCGTCATGATCTGTCGCCCTACCTAGTGTAGTTGTGTTATGTACGTCTGTCGTCCGGTTAACTGGTGTAGGTGCACTCTGCTCGTCTGTCCTCAGTTCTTGTCGTGAGAAATAAGGCTTCAGCATGTTGATATGAAATATCTTTAATTTTCCCTTTATCGATATTTCATAGTCGACATCTGATATCTTTCCTTCGACGTTGAATGGCCCTTGCCATGATGTTAGTAACAAATTACGTTTATCTAGTAGTAAAAGCAGTACTTTTTGATTGGGTTCAAGGTGGAGGGTTTTGGCACTCTTGTTTGCATAATCGCGGTACATCTGACCTTTACTCTCCAAAGATGATTTTGCTATTAGACACGCTTTCATGATATTCTCGCGTGTCTCTGTTACCATCTCATATGGTGGTACTGCTGTTGGATTCTCTACTGAGCCAGTGATTAGCTGATGGTAGATTGTTAGGCGTCCACGAGGGTTCGCCCCATAAACTAACTCAAAAGGTGAGAAACCCGTACTCGAGTGCGGAATTTCTCGATGGGCAAATAGCACTGCTGGTAGTAGAGTGTCCCAATTAGATGGGGTCTCTGCTGTTACTTTAGCCAGCATGTGTTTTAGATCCCCGTTAATTTTTTCTATAATCCCGTTACTCGCAGGGTGATACGGGCTACAGAAGTGCTGCTCTATTCCTAGCAATTTTTTTAGGGCTTGCATAGCAGCCGAAATAAATTGGGTTCCTCGGTCGCTCAAAATGGTTCGAGGAAACACAAATCGACAGAACAGATGTAGAAACACATTTGCCACATCTTTGGAGGTAATGTATTTTAGTGGTACTGCTTCGATCCACCTTGTACAGAGATCCACGAGGGTTAGTATAAAACGGTTTCCTTTGTTCGACACCTGATTCAGGGGTCCAACAATATCTACCGCTACACTTTCGAATGGTCTAGAAGCCAAAATAGAACGCTGAACCTCGGCTGTCGCATGCTTTCCCTTTCTTACTAAATGTTGACATATAGTACATGATCTACAGAACATTTTAATGTCGTTACAAAATTTAGTCCAGTAGAAGTGTGCCAAAATTCTGGCTCTCGTTTTGTCGTAGGCTAAATGTCCAGCAAACGGTGACTCATGTGCATGTTTAGCACCTTTTGTCGGTGTTTTACAGGTAACACCGTTTGCTGAATTTCATGGTTATTTGTTGTATAATAACGCATGAGAATTCCGTTATGTACTTTAAAATACCAAGATGCATTCTTAGTAACTTTCGCTCGCTCACCTAATAATTTAAAATAAGGTGTGATAGTTTGATCGTTGCGTTGTGCCTCGATAAATTCTTGTCGAGTAGCACTGTTACTATCACCGGTGGGTGTTAACAACTGTAACATTTCGTTTTGTAGGTCAGTGTAATGTATTTGAGTATCTGACCTCGTTACAGCATTAGCCGTGTTTGCTTGTTTCCAGGCTAATATTTCTTCATCAGTACACTGTTTTAATGATGGCAAACAACCTAAAATCAAATCAGTACAGGGATTTTGTAGGATCGCGCATGTAAATGTGCCTGAAAGGAACGGGGTGTTTATGCGTACTTTAGCAAGCGGGTATTTCTCTATGTTTCCTGGAAAGTGCGGCATTTGACAAACTCACCCGTGTAATCTTCTAGCTTAACTAGGTCTCTTTTAACGCCAAGTAGAGTACTTCCGCTATCAAGTAAACATTGGCATGGTTGTTCGTTTACCAGTGCATCGTGGAACTTTAAATTGCCTCTGGAGGCTAAAGTTGCATTGGCATCTTCGTTGGAACATGGTATACAATGCCCACATTTAAGTTTGCCGTCTGTCTGAAACTGGTGGCATGTGTCACACTTATTGAAGTCTAATATATCAATAGCTGCACTCACACTTTCACACTCACTGGTTGGTAATACATTTTCAAGTTCAGAATCGATTATACTCTCATCGTCAGATGACGTATCGATGAGCACGGCATTGCTTGCCTTCATTCTTTGCCTGCCCAAACACTTAGAACTATAATGGCCATAACTAGAACACAAGAAGCATTTAACAGCACGTTTGTAAGAATTTCGTTTGTTCTCCTGCTTCTTCATCATCATTTCTAGATGAGCAGGATAGGAGGGACTCTTATCACACATGGCGTAACTTGGATGAAACAATTTACAGTAACCGCACTGTGGTGGCTTCTGATACGGTTTATCTTTCTGTTGATAGTCTTTTTGCTTGTAAGCCCTACTTGGTATGTTTTTGACAAAGGCAGTAATTTCAGTATCATGCATGGATGTTTTAAATACGTCCCTGTTGAGGAAAAATAAGCAGAACCTCGTTTTTCGAGTTGTTCTATGGATTCAATGTCTGCTTGCTGGAGGAACTTAGCAAAAGGAGTAGGAAAGGTGGATATGACTTTATCCATCACCATTAATTCTTCCAATCTGTCAAAGTTCTTTCCCACTTTCGCTGCTCTAAGCCATTTTTTAAATATACTCTGGACATTTGATACGTAATCTAGGAACGTTTCAGTAGATTTTGGCTTTATCTGTGAAAACTGGATCTGATATCCAGCAGCATCGAGAAGAAAGTGCTGCATTATCCTATCATGAATGTACTGATAGTTACTTCTTAGTTCTGATGGTATAGATTCTATGACCTTTAATGGCTCCCCACTGAGATTTCTCATATAGATCATCGCCCAATCATTTAATGGTATTTTCTGAGTTCTAAGCTGGAACTCTATATTCTCAGTCCAAGCTGATATTGAATCGCCTTTACTAAAGGGCTTGATTAACCCTTTATATTTGGAGAATTTATTTTGTTCTTCCTGACTTTTCAATTTAGTAGAGGCTGGCTATCTGGGTGTTAGAGTCAATCACCATTTCTTTCATCTTTAACTTCGTTTGTGACTCTACCTCTATTTGACTCCGTTTTATTTCTAACTCCTTTTGTTTAATCGTTTGGTCTAAATCTAATTGTTTTTGTTTTATTTCTAATTCTGTTTGTTTGGTGGTATGGTCTAAATCTAACTGTTTTTTTTTTTGATGGCATCGTCCATCTCTATCTGTTTCTGTTTGGTGGCCTGGTCTAACTCCAATTGCTTTTGCCTGGTGGTTTCTTCTAACTCCTTAATCTCCTTTTGATGTTGTCTTTCTAATGCTCTTTGGTCTCTCTCTAGAGCAGCTTTTCTCTCCATCTCTTCTCTGTATCTTTCGTTTGCCCATTTCTCCAGTTTTTCTCCAGTATATTCTAGTTCTTTGCCAGCCTGGATGAAGTCATGTAATGATGACATTGTAAGGCTTTCTGTGATCTGATAATTGATGATAATATATTTTCCAATACAATTTCACAGTTGTTATGTATTCAATATTTACACAATTTTACTGAAAAAGAGGATGCGTTGTTAAGCGTGCATATCAAAATTAGAGGAAAATATACCATCTAATCTTGGAGCAAAATACGGCACTCGGGATGTTTCGCCGCTGTCTTTCGTACACACGCCTGCTCGACTTGCTTTTAAATCTGATGTTTCTGTTTAATGGAACATCAACATTTTAGCAACAAGCATGTAATGTGCATTACATGGTGTTAATAGACATATTATAGTTTCGAAGGACGGCAAACCTCAAATGTGATATAAATGATAATGATTAATGTAGATGATATGAATGTATGATAGTCTAAATGAACGTCAATGACTGTCAATGTCGTCTTGTCTTCACTTTCTAACTCCCCTAGATGAGCTATGCTGTATAACTCTAGCCTAGCCTCTAGTCTCCTACTGTTGTGCGAAAAAATTTTGTTTTTGCACAAATACTAATGTGATTATGATGGATGTTGACATTCTGATAGTGATAAACCATATGGTTAATTTTACAATTCGTTCACAATCACTATTAATGTTTCATAAATTTTCATATACTCTTCATAATATGCTGCAGAATTTCCGAAAATAGTACATTACTTGGTTATTTTAATTAATAGCACACATTTTGAGGTGGTTCAAAAACCTTTCACAAAATGGTATCTTATTGATAATTGGCAGTGAGTGGTAGTTCAGGGACTTCTGACACAAATTGTATCTTGGTGTCAGATGGTGTCCAACTGGTAATGAGTGGTGGTTCAGGTACTTCTGACACCAATTGATATTTTGGTGTCAGATGGTGTCCACCTGGTAATGAGCGGTGATTCAAGCACTTCTGACACCAATTGGTATCCTGCCTGTCAGCAACCCACTTGCGACAGGCGTACAAGGATTCCCTTCTTTTACACTACACGATGTAACAACTCGTATTGTATGCAAAAGGATACATGTTTATTTGGAGCTGATCAACAATAGCTCCATGAGCGGAATACCATAACGGTATTGAACATAGAATGTGATGACGATAAGATGGAATGAGGAGATGATGTATACATTATAACTATTGAAGCTAAGCTAGACTATTATAACTATAATACTGTCCTTTAATAACCACAAAGTATCCCTAGCGGATACACGTCTGATATCTACGCCGTCTGATGTCCGTCTGAGCTCGCTGAGCGTGGTGTGTTCAGCCACCAGCAATTAGCTCATCGTGCGTTCGTTGGTTTACGTGCTGGGCCCTGGGCTGTGTTGACCAGAGTTACTCGGTCCTTCCTCGTGCACCCGGTTTCCCAGTCTCTTGAGCAACCCCGCTCATTTGCACTGGTTGCCCTCCTTGTTGACACAAGGGTGTCCCGTTATCGCTATTTATAGCGATAGTGTCTCTCCTGTCTGGTCTCCTATCCTATTACGTCACTTGCCCTATTCCTATGCTCTATTTCAGTTCTTCTTAGCTTAGAGCTATCTCCTAAGTCTTTGACAATATAAATACATCTCGTTTACATTGTCTCTGCCTGTCTCTGCAGACAGATATACTTGCTTTTGTGTTTGCGTCGTTAACTACAATATACATTAGCCATGTCTTCCCTTCAAGAATTCTTGGCCATGGGTAAAGAATGTAGCTTAGAAGGACGCGAGCTCATGACATGGGCCGAGGGAAAAGTTGCAGAATTCCAAGCTCACCAACGAGAAGAAAGGGCAGCAGCCAAAGGAAAAAGAGGCTTTAGAGAGACAAAAAGAAGAAGAATTGACCATGGAAAGTGAATTAAGAGAATCTCAGGCAGCTCTAGAAAGAGAACACATAGAGGCTTTAGAGAGACAAAAAGATTAGGAGCTAGCTCTAGAGAAAGAGACTAAAGAGAGAGAATTTGCTCTAGAAAAAGAGAAACTAGCAGCAATAGAGAGAGAGAGGGGGAGAGAGAGAGAGATAGAGAGAGAGAGAGAGAACTGGCTTTAGAAAGAGAGAAGCTTGCATTTGATAAGGATAGACTGGCAACCGAGTTAGTAATGAAAGATAAAAAGATAGAAGGCAACTGAAAGGTAAAGACTCTTGAGAAAGAAAAAAAGGCGAAAATAGCCCAAGCGAAATTAGCGGCGAAAACTGTGGACCCCATTAAACGGTACGAAGGCCTTATAAGAAATTTCACAGAAGGCGATTCAATATCAGCCTGGGTAACTAACTTTGAGTTCATTCCAGAAAGCTTTAGAACCAACTACACGTATATTAAAGAACGTGTATTGGCACATTTTTCACTTGACCATGCCGGTTTATATAAAAATTTAAGACATTAGCACCGAATGCTAATCAGACATTCCTAGATTACGTGTCGGAAACATCGTCACTGTTTGATAGGTTGTTGAAATCAGCCGAGGTAGGCTCTGACTTTAACAAATTTCGTGACCTCATGGTTCGGGACAAGTTAATCGCTTCCGTGCCAGAAGCTATGTCAACTTTTCTTGTTGAGAACAAGTGTACCTCGGTGCCGGATATGGAGTCCAAAGGCGAGGCATATTATAATGCCCATAGAGATATTTTTGCTGAAGGAGCTCAACCTGATTTGGTTATAGGGGCGGCTGCCAGGTTGTCAAATCAAAGATATAACAGTCGAGCCGGTAAATTCTCACAATATGGTCAACAAACCAGAGGTAGAGAACCATACTATATGAGAGGTAACGTACAAAAAGATCAATACAAAGGTAGGAAGGATTACGTGATACAATGCAAACATTGTAAACTACAACATGGCTCGAATGAGATGTGTGACAAGAACCCTAACTATGATGCTTAAATAAAAAAAAACTTAACATCACAAAACGTGAGCAAGTACGCTTACTATAAGAACAGCGTCAAATGTTTTGTCTGTAATAGTTACGGATATACCTCTAAAGATTGTAGAATTAGAAAGACATGGAAAGAGGCCAACACAGCATACGTATTCACCAGCAGTGAACCTGATGAATATGAAGAAACTAACGCAGCTAGGTTAGAGAATTCCCCAGTGACGTACAATGCGACGTGTGTACAGAATTTGACGAAGACGTAGCCTGGCATGTGGCCTCAGTGTATCAATACATGAAGCTTACGCAGTTAACATCCAGAATGGCACCCTTAAGGTCCACCAAGCATGGATTAATGTATCGCCAACAGCTTGTGTTAGAGACACGGGCGCATCCATTGTCGGGGTAGTCCATAAACTGGTAAAAAGGAAATACTATAAAGACAAAAGCGTTACCTGCAGAACGTTTGAAGGTACCCTAGAAAGATACAAGATCGCATGGGTCACGATAAGGTGTCGCTATTACGAGGGAAGAATATGCGCAGCCGTACTGCCATACCCAAGCGAAAGTTTAATCATTGGGAACATCCCACATGTAAGAGATTGTACCCACGAAGAAGCAATTGAGTGGAAAATAAAGGGTGTGTCAGCCAATGCAGTCACAAGAGGGCAATTAAGAAAGGAAAAAGAAGAAGATAGGCAGGCCTATCGAGGTTATCTCGACCAACAACAGACACTGCCCACTGACCTAGACGAAAGGCTGTACAAAACAACAGAAGGAAGACATGACAGTACGAAAATGTTTACACCATACTATTCATGAAGTAAATAAATCCAATAATTAGAATGCTGAGACTTCTCAACTAAACAAGTTAACTCCTGAATCTGTCCAACAAACAAATGCAACACTCTCATACAGAAAATCTACAGCAATTGTGATTGAACAACAAAACCAAACAATCAATAAATCTTACTTTTCTTCAAATAACTTCAGTCAGACTAACCAACAGGGATCGCATCAAGATAGAATTAAAGTTACAACACCAGCCAAAAGTACTATACATTTTATGAACAAACCACATATAGATACCAGAGGACAATGGCAGTGGAATATTATGAACATATTTATTTATCAAATTATGATACCAATTAAATCAATCCCCACCCAAAATGACTGGGCTGTTACAAACATCTACTCACAAACCAAGAAATATGTTACAAACTAGTTATGTGAATGGAAATGGCATTACAGAAAACAGTGTATACTTGTCTCTGCTTACCTTGTCTGCTTAACTTGTCTCTGCTTGAGATATATCAGACTAACCTCACTACTGCATATATGGTATGCATTATACACACAACTGAAATCTATAACATTATTCAAGTCAACGAAGTTAAAACATAAATATCAACACATACATTCAGGAAAGACATACCATAAATTCAAGAAAGAGTATGGGTTAACAACATTCAAATTTTATTCCAGCCTACATTATCCTATTCCGTTAATAAGAAATGATTTAGAAGAAAAACCTAAATTTGGTTTTCAAAATTCTAAAATTTTAAAGCTACCAACACCAAGAAGAAAGTCAGGAGTGTGTTGCGACAGATAAACAACTATCATCTTAAACTTAACTGACATGACAGCAACCTTCTCAGAACTTTTGAAAAAAGGACCACCTGCTAAGATTAGATGGACTGAGAAACATGACGAACTCCTTCAACATATTAAGAAACTTTTCAGTAACCAGCCTATTCTTAAACTGCCTGACATCACGAAAGATTTCATATTACAGATGGATGCAAGCTCTTATGAAATTTCGGCTATTCTACTTCAACTTCACGACAGACGATTACATCATGTCCTCTATTTCAGCAAAAAGCTATCAGAAACCCAAAGAAAATATGCCATCACAGAACTTGAAGCTTTAGCTCTCATAGAAAGCATCAATATATTTCCAAAATATCTTCTTGGGAAGAAATTCAAAGTTCTTTCCAACACGAAACCCTTAAAAGTCTTCAAGGATGGACATCCTAAGAACTCTAGAATACACAGATGGTCTCTTCTCTTACAAGACTATGACTTTGACATATGTCAATTACCAGGAAAAGACAATAACTTAGCGGACTTGCTAAGTAGACTTAGTTGACGTCACTTGAACACTCCAACACTGTTACAATCTGTGTGCATAATTGGCTAAAGAGAAGTACAACGTGTCCGGAACATTATATCAAAAGTCTGAATCACCGAATAAAATGATAACAGTCTCACAAGGCAATTTGACCATGTAATGTTGTTAATCAACTTAAAAGTACTTCAGATTGTGTACATATTTTCTCCAATTTATAACCTACCAGAACGTCTGATAAACGAGTACAAGACCAGACGAGTAACAGGTAACCGATACGACAGTCGAAACTATGCGCATGGAAAAAATGTGATTATTGTGCCTGCCGATCGTAGAAGAAAAGCATTAAATCTATTAGACAATCGCCACAAGAAGCTGCGGAGCGATTACATCGAAAAGAACCAGTAACAGTCACGGGAAAGTAATTTGGGAGGTTCATTGACATTGATTAGTATAATTATTTCATTCATCACACATGTCATTCAATCCATCGCCAATGACCATACCACCATATCATGAAGACATATCAATCAATCAATCATGTGCCATGCCGGAAAGCGCGGGCGGTCATGACTCGCCATTTCACTCGATCACCAGTGTCGTGGATCAGCTCAGTGTTCCTGTCTCGTCCATGCCATGTGGCTAAGCCATCCAGGTATTTTCCTCTCGGTCTTCCTCTTGGTCTGTTCCCCTCAATCTTGCCAGTTGTCACTAAGTTCTCCAACCCATTTCTTCTCATAACATGTCCAAAGAATTTTGACTGTCTACGTCTAATTTCTCTAATCAGTCTACGATGTTCATTTGTCTCCTGTAGTACTTGGTCATTGGTTTTTCTGTCTGTCCATGGTATTCTTTGCATTTTCCTCAGAAACCACATTTCTGCAGCCATCAGATGCTTTTCAGCTTGACTGCTCATTGTCCAAGTTTCACATCCATACAAAAGAACAGGCTGCTATGTATCCCCTCAACACTCTTTTTCTCGTTTCAATTGACATCTTTTTATTGGTCAGAATGTTTTTCATCTTGCTAAAGGCTACTTTCGCCATGGCGATTCTTGTTCTAATCTCTTCAAGGCATCTCCCATCAGATGTTATAACTGTTCCAAGATAATTGTACCGATTCACTTGTTGAAGAATATTTCCATTTACTCGTATATTACATTGTGGCACTTCTTCCTTCCTACTGACGACCATAACCTGAGTCTTTTTACAATTTAATTCTAACCCCAGTTGCTCACTGTGTACAACAACCGCATCTACTAATTGTTGCAGGTCCTGCGCATTGTCTGCAATTAATACTGTATCATCTGCATATCTAATGTTATTGATGTTTCGTCCTCCAATGCTGATTCCATTTATATCCTCTACATTTCTGAAAATATTTTCACTGTACAGGGAAAAAAGATCTGGAGACATCACACATCCCTGCCTAACACCTCTCTTAATTGGCTGATACTGTCCCACTTCATTATCAATCCTTATTGCAGCTTGTTGTTTCCAATATATGTTTTTTATAAGTCTAATGTCTTTCCCATCAATTTGTAGATCTGCAAGCATATCCACCATGCTGACATGTCTAACGCTATCAAAAGCCTTTGTATAGTCAATAAAGCAAAGATGTATATCCTTGTTTACTTCTATAGCACGTTCAATAACTGTTCGCAGCATATACACAGCATTTACTGTACCCTTTCCTTCTACAAACCCACATTGTTCTTCCCCTATTTCAGGTTGTATCTTCTTCCTCATTCTTTGCATGATAATTCTTAGCAAAATCTTTGTGATGTGACTCATTATACTAATTGTTCTATGTTGATCACATTCCAAGGTTCCTGATTTCTTTGGGATTGCAATAAATATAGAGTTACATAATTCAGGAGGTATATCTCCAGTATCATATAATGTGTTCAGCAGTCTGGTGACTTGATCTATTCCAAATTCTTCTAAAACTTTAATCATTTCTGTTGTGATGTTATCTGCACCGGGGGCCTTGCCAGCTTTCATATGCTTAAGAACATTTCGAACCTCCATCTCCAAAATTGGCGGTCCTTCATTATTAAATCTAATATCATACTGTTCGTCTCTGTTATCATCATAAAGGTGTTTCACATAATCTGTCCATACCTGTAGAATCTGGTCTTTTTCTATATATGATTTTGCCATCTTCAGTTTTTAGACACCCTGTTGATGTACTTGTTCTTTTATTAGTAAGTTCCTGAATTCGTTTGTGCACTAATTTGGTATTTTGACTGTTGTGTTGGCTTTCAATTTCTAAGCACTTTTCCTCAAGCCATGCTTCTTTTGCCTCCTTACATAATGTTCTGACTTGTCTGTGAATTTCTTCATATTTGACAGAATTATTTTTGTTGAGTCTTCTTGTTTCCATGAGGTGTAAAATTTCTTCAGTCATCCATTTCTTACGACCCACCTTCTTTAATTTTGGAATAGTTGTTTCTGCAGCCACATTGATTGAATTCTTCAACGTTTCCCATTGATCATCCACATCCTGGAATAGGATCTCTAGATCAGACAAAATTTCGAATCTGTTCTGTACTTCTATATTGAATTTGTTTTGTATTTCCTTGTCATTACTCAATGTACACAAATCATATTTAGTGTTTCCTGTTATATACTTGACTTTCTTCAACTTTATCCTCAATGTTCCTGTGAGTAATCAGTGGTCACTATAACAATCAGCACTGGGAACAATTTTTGCTATTGTTAATGCGTTTCTAAATCTTCTGCTAATGAGAATGTAATCAATCTGGTTTCTAATCCTGCTATCAGGACTCCTCCATGTCCATAATCTTCTAGGGTGTTGTTTGAACCAGATGTTTCCTACAATCATTTCCTGTTCTTTTGCCCACTCTACGAGTCTGTATCCTCTTTCATTTCTCTCTCCTAAACCATAGTTTCCTACTGTGTATCTATCTCCTTGATTTCCTACTTTTGCATTGAAGTCCCCTATTATGATGGTTATTTCTGAATTTTTACATTTCTTTAAGGCAGACTCTATGTCATTATAAAATTCTTCTACACTATCTTCACTGGATTCTCCTGTTGGGGCATATACTTGAATAATATTTATGCTAAAAGGTCTGCCACTTAATTTAACTAGTAGAACTCTGTCCGACACTGCCCAATATCCTTGAATAGATTTTGATGTTTTCCTGTCCAGAATAATTGCCACTCCCCTATGACGAACTTCACCTCCAGAATAAATAATCTTGAAATCTTCTTCTATCTTGATGCCTGCTCCTGTCCATCTCGTTTCGCACATACCTAAGATATTAGTTTTTTCCCTTTCAATTTCTTGTTTTATGTTCTCTAATGTTCCGTCGTTGTTTAACGTCCTAACGTTCCAAGTTGCTAATTTTAACGTCTCTGTCCTTGTCTTGCGATGATCGGTCTTTAAGCGAATCATGATATACTAGGCACTTTTAAAGAGGTAGTTTGCCGTTGCTTTCCTCTATGGCAGTGACCTTACTGGTCGGAGACCGCAACCATTGACTCAATACGAGTTCTTCTGCCTGCCGTCGTGTAACTCAAGGCCATGACCCACAAATATCTGTCGGCTGCCCTCAAAATTACATCCACCACCTGCCTTCCGTGGCTTCTTTTGAAAACTTCCAATAAAAGGAAGACATATACGTAATTCATAAACCAATAATCATTATTCATATCATCATTGAGATGATAATACCATCCGTTCATACAACATAAAGTTCAATATCTTATCATTCATTTACCATTATATTGTCATAGTATGTATGGTATGGAAGGATGATAATGTAATGAAAAGTATTGATAATGTCAATGCGATAGAATTATTTAATTCTTGATTTTAGATATTAAATACAAAACACAATAATGACAGCAATCACAATTACTATGTCACACACACACACACACACACACACACACACACACACACACACACACACACACACACACACACACACATACACACACACACATACACACACACACACACACACACACACACATGTGAGAATTAATTTTTTTTAAATATAAATTAAAATTTAAAAAAATTAAATTAAAATAAAAAATTAATTAATAAAAAATAAATAAATAAATAAATAAAATGTGAGAAACAAGATTGATTTCATGTTTCTGACGTATACACAGGATCATATTGACGAAATTGATACTGTAACAATTGTTTTTTTTTATTTCATTCGATGAACTTTATTTATTCCACATAAATGCCACATTCACTTTGAATTTTGTTTTTGTTGTTTCTAAAACATGTGTTGAACATCACCTCAGTTGTTAAGGTGTATGTAGGACACAAGTATAACCGACTATACCTTGGATATGATCAATACAACTGACATAAACAACATACAATGTCCAGAAGACTAAGACATAGAGAAATATAGAAAGAAACAAAACAGCATACCCATTACTGGAAAAGAAGATCGACATAGAAGAGAAAGAACAGACACGATATACAACTGGGTCGGAACACTACAGAGAAACGAAAGTTTATCTGCGATATAACTGAGGGAAAACTCTTCAAACGATCAAAAGAGTAAATATAAAAGGTTAAAACCAACGTCAAAACTATTTAGAAGAATGCATGTAAAATAGAAAATATTTGAGGAAAAGAATATACGATTCATGTGTATACAATATTTCAATGGAATATGCAATTGTGATGTTGTATAGGTGGAAAAATATTTAAATGTTTCTCAACATGAATGTATAGACATATTCAAGGGGACGTACACAAGCACAGGTGTGAACACAATGCACACCGATGCATAAGTAGAACCGATCATGCTCAGTACGCTGTAAAGGATTGTGAGAATCTCATGTCAGAGAGTTTTATAATGCAGAAATATAAAGACTACATACAGCTTACAATTTTACAAGGATGATGGATGATGGGGCAGTGAACCTCACCTGTCAAATAAATTGACCAGATACACGTCAAACGGTAACCTATACTGACAAAATAGCAATGACAACAAATAGAAAGAAGGCCATCAAGATGATGGAAACATTCCACATACAAATAACCAATCATAATAAAGAGGGTAATGGTACCGTCTAAACACACGCATACCTTCATTCGGGCGTAATGGCCTTGGTAGGGATGGAGATGCTTATGCTGAATCATAAATGAGGAACTGCATGGGGAGGCCCAGGTGACCTTTTGAAAGTCATCGCAATGTTACTTTCCAGTATCCTGAATATAAAGTATTCTGGAAGTACACGCCGTCCATAGGTGGACTAGAAGCGCGTGTCCGACACATATAATAATTTTATTCCCATTGATTTTGTGTAGTGTTTAGTTGAATACCATATTACAAATTATGAAAATGCACAATAGGTATGAATAATATATATAATTTACGTATACGATGACCAATATTGCTACATGTCATGGGTATACACACCGAAGAGACGATCAAACTGGTTACACCATTTTGAAACACTGGGGGGGGGGCATACTGCCAAGTAGCAATTGTAAATAAGAACGAAAGTGAAAGTAGACGAGGTTGTCACCTCGGGGAATCCCACGTGAATATCGGAAAGTGATGTCACGGTGAAAAACGTCACGATGGTAGTCAAGCTAGGTATGGCCGTTCAGGAAGGTTATGTTTTCGACAGCAGCTATAATTATAATAAAAAATATCGTTAGCAGGCTGACACTAGGCATCCCAATAGATTTGGGCAATCATTCAGAGATCTAGGCTGAGGGCAGAAGAGACCTAGTGACGGCGTTCGCTGTTCAGTCCCCCGTGCAAGGTGGAATGAATGGCCAACTAAAGTAAAGTTGTAAGTTGGCTTAGTTCACAAACTAACTGTGATATTCTGTCACAAAGACTTCTTGGAAACGATCGTACATGGTCGATCATGAAGAATTATTATATTTAACTCACAGTTGGTACACATTTAAATTGGAAACGTAATCTACACTATGATGTGATAGTGGCCAACTGCATGAGAAAGACATTATATATATATATATATATATATATATATATATATATATATATATATATATATATATATATATATATATATATATATATATATATATATATATATATAAAGGCGATGTATGTATGTAGGGATGTATTTGATGCGTTCGATAACGGTCCATCCGATTGAGATGAAATTTTCTACATGTATTCTTTTCATTCCAGTGCAGCCAACTGTCATAGTTTGTTAGTGTACAATCAGCTATTTACTTACTAAAAATTTAATATTTAAATTTACATTATCATTTATATATAGCGAGTGGGCTTAACTTAAGAAAAGTTATTTCAAGGGGCATAACTTTTAATAGCATTGCTATGTATTTTATATATAGATTGTTGCATTGTTTTCAAACATTTATAAACTCTTTGTCTACAGTTATTTACAGGCATATGAGTTATAATAAATAATGATATAATCTTTAAGGCATTTTCAAAGTTTTCATAAAAATAATGCATCTATTTAAATAGTGACAATTTTCGAACTCATCTTTTTATGTTTAAAGAAGTTATCTACATTCATGTAGGTGATTTAAAAACAGGTTTCGTTAAAAATAATGGATGGTGTGTGGAAGGACATTCTTAAGTTAATTTTTTTTGTTATATGAAGTTAATGAGACGCTCCCCGCTAGGAGCTGGGCGAAGCCGCGCCGGGTCAGATAGATAGACAGACAGATAGTCGGAAACGGGAGCTTATATGACTACTTATATGAAATTAAAGGAGATGCTTCCCACCAGGGACTGGGTGAAGCCGGGCCGGGTCAGACAGACAGACAGACAGACAGACAGACAGACAGGACGGACGGACAGACAGACGGACAGACAGACAGACAGACAGTCGGGAACGGAAGCTTATATGACTACTTATACGAATTAAATGAGATGCTCCCCACCAGGGCCTGGGCGAAGTCGGGCCGGGTCGGACAGACAGATAGACAGACAGACAGATAGACAGACATACAGATAGTCGGGAACGGGAGCTTATTTAACTACTTATATGAAGTTAAATGAGATGCTCCCCACCAGGGACTGAGGTGAAGACGGGCCGGGTCCAGACAGACAGACAGATAGACAGACAGATAGACAGACAGATAGTCGGGAACGGGAACGGGAGCTTATATGACTACTTATATGAATTAAATGAGATGCTCCCCACCAGGAGCTGGGCGAAGCTGGGCCGGGTCAGACAGACAGACAGACAGGACAGACAGACAGACAGACAGACAGACAGACAGACAGACAGACAGACAGATCCCCGCCAGGGACTGGGCGAAGCCGGGCCGAGTCAGCTAGTTATCGAATAAACAATTGACCTGTCGAGAACGTCCCGTTGTTCTTTTATGCAAGTGACTACTCGTTGTGGTTTTGTGAGATTGCCATATCATTAGAACGGGCTATAATTTATGCATGCCAGACATTAGTGATATGTTTGTGTAGACATCCAGGGCTGTAGGTACATCTGGTCAATGGCTTTGAACGCCGAGCCTTGGTGGAGTATCTCCCTGAATGTATACACTAGTCTCTAGTTTAGTTCCACGGCAGCCATATGCCCATATCTTTGCTGCCCTTCTTGTGGCTCGTCGTGTAACTGAACTGTTGACACTGGTGTTGTATTAATACTAATGTTCCATGCCGATGACAAACGTGTGTAATATAGCAAACATATCATAAAACAAACATGTAATACAACAAATATGTAATACAACAAATATATAATAGAACACATATATAACATAATACATAAGTAACATAAAACAACATGTCACATGATGAATATATAATATAGCAAATGTGTAAATTAGCAGAGATGTAATGTAACAATTATGCAGTACATATGTGACAAATATAACAATCATAGAATGGGTAAACCGTATCTTACACCACACATGTAAAATACAACAAAAATATAATAAATGAGAAGGTAATATAACATTGCAATATAATCACCATGTTATAAAAGAAACATCCAACTTAACAAATAAGGCAATATAACTGATGTGCAATATAACACGCATGTAATGTAACAAATGTGTAATATCATATACATACAATAGCACAACAATATAATATAACAAACAATTTATATAAAAAGCATGCAATATAACACATATTTATTTTACAGAACATGTAATATAGCAAATAGTTAATCTATATCTATAAAAGAGACTGTATGTTTGTGGGTTTGTGGGTATTGGATGCGTTCGATAACGGTACATCCGATTGAGATGAAATTTTCTACACGTCTTCCTTTCATTCCTGTGCAACCGACTATAGTAATTTCTTAATGTAAAATCTTCTACTTATTTAATAACATTTACTTTTCCATTTTCATTATATAATGTCTATATAGCAGGGGGACTTCACTCTAGAAAAGTTATTTCAAGGGGAATAACTTTTAATAACATTTCTATATACTTTATAGTCATATTGTTGGACTTACTTGCACTATTGTTAAACTCTTTGTCTATAGTTATTTTTAGGCATATGAGTTATAATAAATAATGATATAATCTTTAAGGAATTTTCAAAGTTTCATAAAAATAATGCATAATGCATAACATTGTAACCCATCTTTTTCTACAGTTTTCATTGAATGGTGTGTGGAAGGACATTCTTTTAAGTTACTGTGCGCCAGGAGCTGGGCGAAACCACGCCGGGTCAGATAGATAGACAGATAGTCGGGAACGGAAGCTTATTTGACTACTTATATGAATTAGATGACATGCTCCCCACCAGGGACTGGGTGAAGCCGGGCCGGGTCAGACAGACAGATAGACAGACAGACAGTCGGGAACGGGAGAGCTTATATGACTACGTATATGAATTAAATTAGATGCTCCCCACCAGGGACTGGGTGAAGCCGGGCCGGGACAGATAGACAGACAAACAGATAGTCGGGAACGGGAGAGCTTATATGACTACGTATATGAATTAAATGAGATGCTCCCCACCAGGGACTGGGTGAAGCCGGGCCCGGTCAGATAGACAGACAGACAGATAGTCGGGAACGGGAGAGCTTATATGACTACTTATATGAATTAAATGAGATGCTCCCCACCAGGGACTGAGTGAAGCCGGGCCGGGTCAGCCAGACAGACAGACAAACAAGCAGACAGACAGACTGATAGATAGATAGATCCCCTCCAGGGCCTGGGCGAAGCCGGGCCGGGTCAGCTAGTATAACATAAATGTTAGATAACAAATAAGTAATATAATAAATACTAGAATACACGCCCGTGTGTTGCCGGGGCCCATACGGGGGAGCAAAGAATAGTAACACTGTTGCCTACCATGCACTGTCGTAAGAGGCGACTAAGGAGGATATGGTTCCGTAGCCCTGCTACTGAGTGAGTGCGTGGCGCGACACTGTGAGCTGTGAGTTTCGCTTGGAATGCTTTTACATCTGTCCGCGGTTGTGTGTAGCGGGAACTGCATGTTCAGAACGATGGCGGCCGGCTGTTGCTGGATTGACTGGTTTGCCTTTTCGGCTGAAGAGTGCATTTTTCAGGAGACTCCTGGGAGTCGCCGCTGGAGCTACGGAGTTCGTGCTTTGTGCTGCGTTTTCGGCGGGTCGTCCTGTGGAAAGAGACCGAGCCATATAGGATAAAACCCGGGTCAATGAAGTCTTCCTGGTGACTGCAATTTCCATCAACGATGATCTGTATTTTTCATGGAGGACTTTTGTGTTGGCATTCTGGCGGCGGCATTATGCACAGTGTACCTGTGCGGACTGTTGGCTTGCCGATACTCTTGTCTGTTCCATTGTTCACTTTTGGCAGTGAGGAGCATTTTGTGTGATATTCACTGGCACAGGAACGGAGCAATATGGGGACAACCCGTTGCCGTGAAGTTGGAACCACGACTAACTAACTAACTAACTAACTAGAATACAATGGTTGTGTAATATAACATTCATGTGATATAAAACATGTAATACAAACCAAGTGTACTGTCGCAAACATTTAATGAAACACAATGTAATATAGCAAGAATGTTACGCAGCAAACGTGTAATTAATAAACTTGTTATATAATAAACAGTGCTGTATAGTTCATTTGAATTGCAACGCACATGTTTTATAACAAGTATTGCAGTGTAATGGGTGTTTAATATAGCAAACATGTGATATAATAACAAGTAATATATGACAGATTTATTAATATAAACAAACAATATCACAAAATTGTAACACAGCAAAGAGTTTATTGCAGCAAACATTTCACGAAACACACATTTAATGGAACAGAACGTATAATTGTACCTGTCCGTCTTGACAGACGATAGTTTGTTAAATTGTGCTTAAACAAGGGCAGAATAACTACAACCCATGACGGTTGCGAGTGTGACTAATCAGACCAATTCGCGCTGTCAATGTTCGTCGACAAAGGATGCATGTGAACACATGGTCATGTCCACCATGAAGCACCATCTGACTTCTCACACTCTCAGTGTTTGGCGTATCTGCAATCATTGTCTCCTTCGTCTGTATTCCATTTCTGATGTTTGCACTCCATTCAACACGATCAGCGGCGACTTGCTCCTAAAGTCATGCTTGTATCAGTCATGCCCTACTTACACACAGCTTTGCATCGACCCCAAGATCTTTTACTCATCACTAAAAAGATGTCCTTTGGTATTCTCCTGTCATACACCCTCCTAATGTGTCCTATCTTTCTAAGTCTACGAAGACTGGGCATGGAACAAAACGTCACTCAAACTGATTTTTCACAATACTTTAGTGTTTGTGATTTTGTCTTGCCACTTAATACCAAGTATTCTTCGCAGACACCACATATGAAAGCGGCTTAAACGTTTCTCTCGGTGTACGTTGACCTGGCTTCATTGCCATGAAGAAGAGTACTAGTGACACAAGCTTGGTAGACCATGAATTTTGTTTTGACAGTAAGCTTCCTGTTCTCCCAGATTGTTTTTGGTAATCTATGCGTTGTTATTGCTGCCTTACGAATCATGACGTTTATTTCGTGATCTAGGGATAGTTTATTGTTTAGCTCTGATCCTAGATATATCTGTACAGCAACGTCTAGACAGCTGCATTGCTACACATGTCATGTGTCTGTAAAGCAGCGTCTATGCTTCTGCACTGCTACACGTGTCGTGTGTCTGCACAGAAACGTCTTTTCATGGCTATCAGTGTTGCGACCATGGAGCTGTAGAATTCCTTGTTCATGTACGTATAGATGAGGAAATTGACGGCTGAGTGGATGGGTACCAGAGAGAAGAAGCCTACATAAATGTTCTCCTGAGACGTTGTGTATAAAACTAACAACTGCAGTTACGAATGGCGGGGCCGTACACACGAAGAAAACACCGAACATCAGCACGAAAAATCGGACACTTCTGATGGCCGCTTCCAGGTTAGCTCTGAGTTCCACATCAGCTGGTGGCACATTCAAGTGGAGTCTCCGGGTGTTGGCTGACTGCTTGTGTTTGAAAGCCACATGGGCGATTTTGAAGTAACAGATAAACACCACGATCAGATTGACAAAGTATAGAGAGGTTGCCACGAAGCAGTAGGCCTCTGGCTGGTGTAATAGGATACAGCGTCGGTGATACTTATCGTCGTAGAACGCTGTCGGTGGGATAATGATGAAGATAAAACCTATTATCCACAGGCCTAGCAAAATGATAAAAGTCCGCCTCTGGGTCATCTCCTTCATGTAATAAAACGGATGGAGTATTTGAATGTAGCGGTCAACTGCTATGACTGCCATGTGCAGCACAGAGAGATTGGTGGCCCCTGAACCGACTCCAAATATAAAACACATCAACATTTTTGATTTCGTGAGATGCGACAATCCAAGCGGCACAGTCATGATCTGATTGGCAACAAATGCTATTGCTAACAACAAATCGTTGAACGCCAAAGACGCAACCAAAATAGACGTGTTTCCGTGTAAGTTGACGTTAAACAACGTCACAAAAATCACAACCAGACATTCACAGATAGACACACAACTGATCAGTACCGTAATGTATACAATAAACGGGCCGAAGGCGTCGATACTGCATGTACCTGTGTCATTGGAGGTCGTGTCTGAAGATAGATTCATGGTTACCCTGCTCCTTTTGTCTGAATAAAAAGTTTCAACTGGCTGGCACTTGTGTATCAGTTTCTCATTTTACGCAGGCGGTCACCGAAGGGTTGACGATTGATGTTGGGTGTAATCAGGCGCAGATAACTGCGCTCACGTTAAATCTCAACAGAGATCTCTTCACAATGATCACTTTAATTGTGTCTCCGTCTGTCGCTTAATAGTAGAGACCGCAGACTCACAATCTGCCATATCGGGCTCGAATTAAGTCGCAGGTGATTTGAGAGCGATGACTTCTACAATACTATAAGCGTCAGTTGCTCAGAAAGCAATAGCAAACTAATGAAGGTAAAGATCACATAAACAATCACAAACAGCAAATAAATGCTGAGGTTGATTGCGGCGGCTTGTAAGAGACATGCAACTCATTCTAATTGTGTTCTACTCAGTGGCTTGATAATTGACTATAGAACGTAACAAGCACGTCCGACAGCACTGATTCACGTGTAATTAATCGTCGTTACATTTGTGTCCTCCTCATGGATGCTGATATCTTGAGAGTCGGTTTATAAAGTCTGCCTTATAATCACAATATAACAGGACATCATTTGTGAAACACCGAAACACGGGACAATAAGCTGGGACTGAATCATCTCAACACGGGACAATAAGCTGGAACTGAAACACCGAAATACGGGACAATAAGCTGGAACTTAAACACCGAAATACGGGACAATAAGCTGGAACTTAAACACCGAAATACGGGACAATAAGCTGGAACTTAAACACCGAAATACGGGACAATAAGCTGGGACTGAATCTAGTCCACGGTACAGGACACTCCTGTTGTATAATCCACTCTTCTCCGCTGGTGCCTCCCACATACATGAATGGTGGAAATCACCAGATCAAGAGCCATCAGTTGGCGTGAGGACTTCGCATAAGATCACATGAAAGAGTCGTGACCAGGTAGACAAACCCTGCACTGACACGTGTGGTAGACACAACACTTGAATGCTTGTAGGAGACATTAGACACTGTTTGTATAGCCTGTATCCCGTGGCTGTCTGTGATAGTGTTCAATTAGGGACAGATCGCTGGCACTGACTGCATGAAGTTGGACTGTAAACAATTAGAAATGTCGTAGATTGTGCCTGGATTCTGAAGCTGAAGATAAACACAACATCTCAGGCTTTTGATGAAAAATTTGGTGGACTAATGGAAACAATCAAAATACGGCTTAATAGATTGCTGAATCTGATGTCGTCGTTCTGACATCGCTGTAATCATTCTAGTATTGCAAGTGGTGTGTCTCAAACAAGGTTGACTCAGAACTGCTTTCATATGATAGTTGTTATCAGGAGGTTAGCCTGGCCAAAAGGATAAGAGCGCTCTCACTGAAACTTCTGGTGCGTTGATGGCTGGGTGGTGGGTTTCATCCTTAGGTCTATCATCATCATCATCATCATCATCATCATCATCATCATCATCATCATCATCATCATCATCATCATGTGACATGCCGGTAAGCATGGGCGGTCGTGATTCGCCATTTCTCTCGATCACCAGAGTTGTGGATCAGCGCCGTGTTCTTGTCTCGACCAAGCCACGTGGGCAAGCCATCCAGATATTTACTTCGCTGTCTTCCCCTTGTTCTCTTTCCTTCGATCTTGCCAGTTGTCACCGAGTTCTCCAAGTTATTTTTTCTCATAACATGTCCTAAAAATTTTGACTGTCTACGTCTAATGTTTCTAATCTGTTTACGATCTTCATTTGTTTCTTGAAGGACTTGTTCATTGGTTTTTCTGTCTGTCCATGGTTTTCTTTGCATTCTCACCAGAAGCCACATTTCCACGGCCACCAGATGTTTTTCAGCTTGACTGCTCATTGTCCACGCTTCACATAAAAGTACAGGTTCTATGTAGCACCTCTCGTTTCAATTGACATCTTTTTATTGGTCAGTATGTTTTTGATCTTGCAAAAGGCTGCCTTCACAATGGCGATTCTTGTTCTAATCTCTTCAAGGCATCTCCCATCAGATGTTATGACTGTTCCGAGATAATTGTACCGATTCATTTGTTTAAGAATATTCCTATTTACTTGTATATTGCATTGTGGTATTTTGTTCTTCCTAGTGACAACCATAATCTGTGTCTTCTCACAATTTAATTCTAACCCTAGTTGCTCACTGTGTGCATCAACCGCATCTACTAAATCTTGCAGATCCTGCTCATTGTCTGCAATCAATACTGTCTCATCTGCATATCTTTTGTTATTGATGTTTCTTCCTCCAATGATGATTCCTTTCGCATCTTGTACATTTCTGAAAATATTTTCATTATACAGGGAAGACAAAGATGTGGAGACATTGCACAACCTTGTCTCACGCCTCTCTTAATTGACTGATATTGACCTACTTCATTATCAATCCTTATAGCAGCTTGTTGTTTCCAATATGTTTTTACAAGTATCTGTCTTTCCCATCAATTTATAGATCTGCAAGCATCTCAATCATGTTGACATGTCTTACTTTATAGAAAGCCTTTGTGTAGTCCAGGGGTGGGGAAAACTACGGCCCGCCGGTCGCATGCGACCCGGCAATTGATATTATGCGGCCCTCGAGGGCATTTAGAAATTTAAAAAAATTTACTTCTTTTTTAAGTTATTTTGTTGAATTTTACAGCATTTCATGTAACGTTATGCTTGCTTGCTTGCTTGTGTTCGTTGGCTTGAGCTCCAACGCGAAGTCCTGTATGTCGGATGAAGGCATCCTGTTGTCCAACATCAGTGTGATGTCATACAGGACCTGAGTTTTGCGTGAGTTTCCGTTGTCCCATGTCTGGCTTATTGGTGTGCAGACTGGTGGTACCTCGCCGTACAGGCAGACACTCTCCGACTTCGGAGGAATGTAACGTTATGATTGTTTTATCATTTTTGATAAAATTTCTTTCTAATTTTCTATCTATGTAAACAGTCCGTGACCTTCGTTATGCAATGCTAAAATGCGTATTTACCGATGTTAATATAGAGCAATATTTATTGACATGTAAAAATTTAATAAGGATGATTTTACGAAAAACAAATACTTCTCCGATGAATAAAATGATTTATTTTGCAAGAAAATATTAAATTTAAAAGTTTTTTGCTGTTATAAATTCTTTCCACATTTACAATGTTCAAATTAATTTATTTGTTGTAGTAGTCTTGATATATTTCTTATATTTATTCTGAGTCTACTCCTTGTTTTCCGAATATTTTATTTTCACACACAGCCGGAAGTAGGTTTTGTTTCATTACCTTCTTAAAGTTTTGTAAAATTCTAACGGTTAGAATTTTATTAAAACAATGAGTGTCACTAAGAAAACGTAAGATTGAAGATGCATGCCGTGTTTTTAATGATGAATGGACAACTAAGTATTGTTTGATAAAAGTTGGTAGCAAATCAGTTTCTTGTTGTCTTCAAGGAGTACCGTTTACAAAAGACATTATCAAACAAAACATCCCGATTTCGGATACAATGTAACAACCGAAGAGAGGCAAAGGAAATGCCTGGTGTCAGTGAAAAATTTGGAGAAACAGAAAACTATTTTCACTAAACAGTCTTCAATTCAAGATGCTGCAACAGAAGCTAGTTTTGTGCTGTCACACAGAATTTTAAAACAGAACAAGCCATATTCTGATGGCGAGTTTATCAAGGAATGTTTGCTAGATGCAGCAATCATTATGTGTTCAGAACAGATAATTTAAAAAAAAAAAAAAAAAATTTGACAACATTACTTTATCAAGGAGAGCTGTGGTCAGTCGTGTTGACAAGATAAGTGACACTTTGATGCATAAACTTCAAGATGCAAGTAAACAATTTTTGTAGTACTCTCTTGCATTGGATGAGAGTCCCGATGTACACGATACTGCCCAATTATTGATATTTATACGTGGAATAAACATTTATTTCAAACTCACTGAAGAGTGTTGAGTGTTAAGTCACTCAAAGACACAACCACAGGCTATGATATATTCAATGTTGTTACTAAATGTATTGAAAGAATTAGGTTGGTGTGGAACAAGATGGCAAGTGTTACAACTGATGGAGTTCGTGCTTTGACTTGAAAAAAAAATATAGGTCTGGTAAATTTGATCAGTTATAAGATTAAAGCAGAATATCCTGACCACACATTATTATCACTTCACTGTGTGATCCATCAAGAAAGTCTGTGTAAAACTGTTTTGAATATCAAGCATGTTATTTACCCAGTTGTCAGTGTCATCAACCTCATCAGATCAAGAGGACTTAATCACAGACAGTACAAGGCATTACTTGACGATTTGGAAACTGAACATTCCAATGTCCTGTACCACACCAGTGTTCGATGGCTGAGTCTCGGCAAGGTGTTG
This sequence comes from Cepaea nemoralis, assembly GCA_014155875.1. NCBI lineage: Eukaryota > Metazoa > Mollusca > Gastropoda > Stylommatophora > Helicidae > Cepaea > Cepaea nemoralis. Next base: position 205,214 of record JACEFZ010001142.1, on the reverse strand, counting down.
AAGCGAGTGTAGGACCTCAGAGAAGAAATAGTGATGTTCTTAGAGATGAAGGAAATTGCAAGTAACTTTATTATTTCTTCTTCGTCTTCTGCGTTCATCCAGAGTGTTTTCCCCCCCCGATATAATTGCGGTGTATTGTTATGCACCCTTGGGCCTAGACCCTTAGGCCAACACATCCGACTTTTGCGTGAGGTTTTGACAAGGTTAGCATTCATGGGGGGGGGGGGGGGGGGGGGGGGAGGGGGATCTCACTTTTGTGATGCCGTCCACATCCCAGCTGGTCAAGTTAGAACGGTAGAATACTTTACGATCAGCCATCAAGTGAAGGCAGGGACATTCCATGGGCATTATCCGCCATCTAGGGAGGCTTCCATAGTTGCATAGCCGACACATAGCGCTCTGGTACTGGGCTCACCTAGGGAGTCGCCACGTCCTGTTCATGGCTGCTTTAATTCCTCACTTCAATGTATTGGGCCTTTCGTTAGCTACGGGCCGATCCACGCACAAATCAGGAACGGTCGGACTGCAGACGGTATCCACTCAGCAAGCTTTCGGTTCGAACATGTGCTAGTCGCTGTGCCCGAAAAACAAGATAGTTAGAGCTGTTCCGGGCACGACGGACATTCGGACAACTAGCTAGTCAGGGCTGTTCCGGATACGAAGGACATTCGGAAGACTAGTTAGTCAGAGCTGTTCCGAGCACAAGGGACATTTCACTCGGACGGTTTTGCGTTGTGTCTGATTTAGGACAGCACATCCGACTTCAGCGGGCATTTTTACGGGTTAGGCTTTCCGAGGTATTGAGGGACGTTAGACTCTTACTGTTGTTGTGGTGTCCGCATCTCAGCTGGTCAAGGTAGAACGGTCAAATACATCTCGGTCAACCCTCAAGGGAAGGCAGGGACAGACCATGGGCCGGATATCCAAGGAGGCTTCCATAATTGCAGAGCCAGCACATAGTGCTCTGAGACTGGGCTCACCCAAGGAATCGACACGTCCTGCTCATGACTGCTTTAATTCCTCACTTCCATGTGTTGTGCGTTTCGTGTGCCACTAGTCGCTCCCCACACAAACTAGGGACGGACAGTCTGCAGACGACATACTTTCATCAAACTTTCGCTTCGGACTTCCACGTAATGGATTCACTTTCCAAGCGTTCCATTTCGTGTCAATGAGACGCTCTTCCACCTTTGACTACGCTCACTCTATGAGTATAGATACAGACTTTCATCGTAACCATCGCATGCGACTGGGTGCATTTCCACCTTTAGTAACCACTCACGAGGTAGGCGACATGTGCTGCCGGCTCAGCACCTTACCTCTGAGCATCAGTGAGCGAGTAACAGCCAGGGCCTCTCATCCGGGGATCTCTCATATCTCCCAGCTGAGAGCCTTCGAACAGGTATCTTGGCCTAAGCATGAAGCGTGCTCAGCATCTCACCTCCATTCTGGACTTCCGGTCGCTAACATGGCGGTTAGGCGTTGAACCGTTAAGGCCTGTGGCGTGTTTATGCTTGCAGCTACAGTTTGCTATCGCATTTTCCTCATGTTGGACTGGTAGTACATGGTTCCGTCGCCCTGCTACTGAGTGAGTGCGTGGGTGACACTGTGAGCTGTGAAATTCGCGGGGAATGCTTTTGCATCTGTCATGTACATTGACCTGCATGTTCGGAACAATGGCTACCGGCTGTTACTGAATTGACTGAGTTGCCTTTTCGGTTCACGAGTGCATTTTTCAGGAGACTCCCGGGAGTCGGCGCTGAAGCTGCGGAGTTCGTGCTTTATGCGACACTTTCGGCGGGTCGCCCTGCGGTAAAAGACCGAGCCATGTGAGAAAACCCGCGTCAACGAGGTCTTTCTGGTGATTGCCGAGTCCATCGACGATTAACTGGTTTTCGTGGATTAATTTTGTGTTGGCAATCTGGCGGCGGTATCATGCACAGTGTACCTGTGCGGGCTTTTGGATTGCCGATACTCCACTTTTCACATTGGGCAGTGGGGAGCATTTTGTGTGATGTTCACTTGCACAGGAACGGAGCATAGTGGGGACGACCCGTAGCCTTGAAGTTGGAAGCTCGACTAACTAACTAACTAACCTCCATTCTGAGGTAGGCGAGTATCGACCCGGCTTTCACATCCGTGCGATGATGACTTAGAGGCGTTCAGTCATATCCCTCAGCGGAGAGCCTTAGAGTATGTGTCCGGACCAAGAATTAGTGGCATCGTGCGCCTGATTCAGTCTTTGACTGTCTATACTCAGTCTACCTGCAGAGCAGCAGGTTGTGTCTCTCTTGGTCTGATCCCTATCTCAAGGCCTGTCCGACCTGTAGTTGTGCTTCCGTTAGCAGAGCTCTTGAGGTCATTGGGACTAGCATGTCCCTCTACCACGTCAAGGTGGAAACACTTCAGAGGGGACTTTAATACTAACATTGGCAATAAAGAGTGGAAGTTAGACTTTATGTTTGCCATTGACATTATGGAATAGTTAAATTAACTGAATATCAAACTTCAGGGCAATGGTGTGTTTGCACATGAATTGTGTGTACTTGTAAAATCATTTCAGGCAAAACTGTTCTCCAGACAAGCAAGTGAAAACAAGTTTTGTCACTTCCCTTTGCTGAAACAAGAAACCATTTCTAGTGAAATGACTGAAAAGTACAAAGCCCAATTAGATGCATTGACTGAAGAATTTGGATGGAGATTCCAAGATTTCAAGAACTTAGAGCCACAGTTTAATATTCTCAATTCCCCTTTTAATGCAGACGCTGATATAGCCACAGAGGACATACAGTTGAGCTGCCTGACTTACAAGCAGATCATGACCTGAAAGAGAAATTCAAGTCACATGGTTTGCTGGTTTTCTATGGATCTTTATCAGAAGAATCATTTTCCAACGTAAAAAAACTTTGCAGCTAAACTTTCATCATTCTTTGGATCAATATACATTTGCGAACAAGTATTTTCTTGCTTGAAGATCAACAAATCTAAGAATAGGTCTTTATTGTTGGACTGCAACTTGCATGCTGTCATGCGAATTTCAACAAGTAAACTTGCTCCAGATTTTAAGAATAGTGTCAAAAATTGCCTGCAGTTACATACATCTCATTAGAAATCAACAACTGTAGTGACAATGTAGTCGGTTTGTGTCTAAATTAAAGCCATTGACAGATAATTTAAAATAAAATTTATTATAATATAAAATTGTGAATTCTTTTTAACAAATTAGTAAAAGTTGTTGTCCATATTGTATAATATAATGTATACGTGTATAAGTAAAATAAAATTGCAATAATTAGTTATTTATATTGTTTAATAACCTATACTGTCAAAAACTGTAACTGTTATTTACTGCCAATATACTACCTTGCGGTATATGGCAGAGGGGTCTTTAAGCCTGAGGAATTAAGGCCGCCTGGCTAGTGCAGTCGCCGCGATTTGTGCAGGTTAGAATTTTCTTTTTGCCCCCGACAGAAAAAAGTCCCACACCTTACCGAAGGATCGAACCCGGGCCTCCCGAACGAGAGTCCGGCGTTCTAGCCACTCAGCCAGCCGCTCCTATAAGTAATTCATAATTACTTATTGTGATAGATTGCTGTAAGCAAAGTGGACATTATATATATATACGCACAAAAAGTTTGCCCACCTCTGGTGTAGTCAATAAAGTAAAGATGTAGATCTTTGTTTACTTCTATAGAACATTCAAATACTGTTCTCAGTATATACACATAATTTACTGCCTTCTACAAACCCACATTCTTCTTCTCCTATATCAGGTTGTATTTTCTTCTTTACTCTTTGTATGATAATTCTCAACAAAATCTTAGTGATGTGACTCGTTATACTAATTGTACAATGTTGATCACAGTCAAAGGCTCCTGATTTCTTGGGATTGCAATAAATACAGAATTACATAATTCAGAAGATATATCTCCAGTATTATATAATGTGTTCAGCAGTCTGGTGACTTGATCTATTCCATATTCTTCCAAAGCATTAATCATTTCTGTTGAGATGTTGTCTGAACCGGGGGGGGGGGGGGGGGGGGGGGGGGGGCTTGCCAGTTTTCGTATGGTTAAGACCTCAATTTTCGAAATTAACGTTCCTTCACTATTATTTTGAACATCATACTGTTCTTATCTGTTATCATCATTAAAAAAAAATTTTCATAATCTAACCATACATGTAAAATTTGATCTTTATCTATTATGATTTTTCTATCTTTTGATGTTAGGCAGCGTGTTGATGCACGCCCTATAGCTAGACTAAAATATTGATTTCCTTTCCTTAGCTTAGGGAAGTAACATAAGACGGAGTGGGTTCGCCTAATAGCGTGAGACACTGATGAAAAGGAAAGAATGAAGATATAATTGTTATTCTTTCTCTGATGAAGAGCTCTGCATGTTGTTTTTATGTATTTATTTATTATTATTATTATTATTATTATTATATTATTATTATTATTTTGGTTTTAAACAATGATTTTGATAATTATTTTCTTTGGAATCCCATAACGCCTGATTAATTTCCGAAGGGATTCCTGACAATAATGTCAAAAGTCTTTCCATTGTCGATAAATCCAAAACACAGGGCTGAGTTAAGACCCATGTTTTGCTCTATCTTGTAAATATAAAACGATGCATTCCAGAATTATATAGTTCGTTTCCATTATTTCATCAAAATATATAAGCAGCTCTCTGTTTATCTTCAGCTTCCTCTCCGTTTATATCCAACTTCAAACTGAAATCGCGGTATATTAAGATCTAAGTTTATGTACTATTGGTCCGAATATGTCAGTGTCTGTAACCTGTCACCAAAGATTGTCCGGTGTCAGTTCAACATGGCGTTGTTTCATCGCACTTCTCGGGCAACGTTTGATTGTGAAACATTTCAATCGACCAGATCATGTCTCCCCACGATCGAGTCACGGGATGTTATGTACATTAGGAATCAGTATCTTCTGACGTGTGATATTCGCCTCTCATTTGTGTCACGTAGAACACCAGACGAGGGCAATCACTTACACAATATTTAAAACTGTAATTAGTATGTGAAACGAACAAACTTTCTTCCAACATTGTCTGATGTTGCATTATTATGAAATATCGCTCCCTATTACATTTTGTCCATAAATCAGTTGTTTTTCCTGTATATAGACTCTCTAGATCTGCATGTTGAATAACTTTATACATGAATAACATTTCCAAAGACTTCTTGCATGTGAATGAATCACAGTGTGGCGTTATTTCCATATAACTAAATGTATTTGAGTTGACATTTCGTACCTGATGCCACTGACACATGTGAACAACATGTAGTCGTTGGGTTCCAGCTTCATATCAATTGGTCGCCCCGTACTTCCTCCGTTCCTGAGCTAACGAAAGTGACACGAAACGCTCATCATTGTCCCACGTAAAACAATTTTCATGAAGCAATGAATAGCTTGGACAAGACCCAATCGATAGAGTACCGACAACAAACAGTCCTTCGCTTGACTATGTAGTTCGTTGTGGAAGAAGACATCAGTCCGAACAAATGCAAGCTTCCCCCACACGCATTATCGCATAAGGCAGCAGCTAGTGTGCCGGCACTAATAGCCCGCCATTTTTTGACTCGGCATGTGACAACATCGTCACCGTGGACGCAGATAAACAACATTTAGACAGAAATTCACAGCCCAGTGTCTCATTAATCAATTGGCTCAATAGCAGGGCTACGAAACTTGGTCCTTCATGTCCAAATATGGGAACATGCACTAGGAAACTGTATCCTTTAAGTCCAAATATGGGAAAATCCTCTAGGAAACAGGGTCCTTCAAATCGAAATATGGGAACATGCTCTAAGAAACTGAGTCCCCCAAGTCCAAATATGGGAAAATGCTCTGGTAAACATGCTCTCCAAGGACGAACCAGTCCACATGCCTATTCGCCATGTTGGCCCGCTTTGTGCTTTACATTAAGTTGCCGTATAGTAAAGTGGGCAAAGGTCACGTTTACACGCTTTAGGCTCATTGGACATAAGGTGATAGACCCATATATTTATAGGCATGTGGGCACTGGGTGGGTTATGTGGTCAGGACCACGCCCGCGGCCTTACAGTAATTGGTATAAATATGAATAGTACTGCGGTTCAATGTGAATCGTATAGCAATGATGAGTTTACGTGATAACGATAATGCGATTCACAATAAAACATACATTTGTCATACACACGTATAATGTAACCAATATAAAATAACACAAAGTAATGCAGCTTTACATAACAGAATTACCACACATACAGGACGTTGCGGCGACTAGCCTTCATTAGCAAGCAAATACATGTACGAAACACAACATATAGTACAGGAGAAGATCCTCCGGTGACTACATTAAGACATAAGGACGGGATGAGAAGAATAAAAAGATGGAAAAAATGAGACCAATGAAGAAACAATGAAAATATGAAAAAATGTTGCTACTTAACTCGGAGTCCGAGGCTGTACTGCTGGGGCTGTACGAAGCTGTACACGTGTAATGTATACATTTCGATATTGGTGAGTTTAGTTACTTGTTTCTAGTCTCTCAACTATAACGTTCCTATGTTTAGCTGCATGTTTCTACTCTCTCGACCGATAATTCTTTATCTTTAGGTCTATCTTTCAGCAAATAAGTTTCGTATGTTTAGTTACCTGTTTCTAGTCTCTCGACTATAACTTTTTAATGGTTAGTTACATGTTTCTTCTTCTTCTTTGCGTTCATCCGGAGTGTTTTTTCAGATGTGATTGCGGTGTGTCTAAGTTATGCGCCCTTGGGCCGAAACCCGTAGGCCAACACATCCGACTTTTAGCGTGCATTTTTGACCAGGTTAGCATTCCTGGGAGACTCTCACTTTTGTGGTACCGTCCACCTCCCAGCTGGTCAAGTTGGAACAGTCGAAGACTGCACGGTCATCCCTCAAATGAAGGCAGGGACAGTCCATAGCATTTTCCGCCATCCTGGGAGGCTTCCATAATTGCAGAGCCGACACATAACGCTCTGGTACTGGGCTCACCGAGGGAATTGTCACGTCCTGCTCATGGCTGCTTTAATTCCTCACTTCAATATATTGGGCATTTCGTTCGCCCCGGGCCGTTCCCGCACAAACCAGACAGGTCTGCAGACGGTATCCACTCAGCGAGTTTTCGGACATGTGCTTGTCTTTGTGCCCGTCAGAGCTGTTCCAGGCACGGCGGACATTCGGAAAACTACCTAGTCAGAGCTGTTCCGAACAAGAGCGGCATTCGGAAACTAGGTAGTCAGAGCTGTTCCTAGCACGAGAGACATTCGGACGAGACATTTCACTCGGACGTAAATGCGTAGTGCCAATTTTTAGTTTGCCACCCGTAGGACGGCACTTCCGGCTTCGGCGGGCATTTTTTAATGAGGTTAGCCTTCCTCGGGTTTCGAGGCACGTTAGACTTATTGTTGTGATGTCGCCCACACCTCAGCTGGTCAAGATAGAACGATAAGAGACATCACGGTCGACCCTCAAGGGAAGGCAGGGGCAGACCATGGGCCTATCCAAGGCTATCCAAGGAGGCTTCCATAATTGCAGAGCCGGCACATATTGCTCTGAGACTGGGCTCACCCAAGGAGTTGCGACGTCCTGCTCATGGCTGCTTTAGTTCCTCACTTCCATGTGTTGGGCATCTCGCTTGCCACTGGTCGCTCAAGCACACACCAGGAACGGTCAGACTGCGGGCGACATCCACTCGGTAAGCTTTTGCTTTTGACTTCGGACCACGCAATGGATTCGCTAGCCGTGCGTTCCATTTCGTGTTATTGAGACGTTTTTTTCACTTTTGTCTACATTCTATGAGTTAGATACAGACAGTTTTCGTAGCCATTTCATTCGACTGGGACACTTTCTGCATTTTAGTACTCGCTCACGAGGTAGGCTACATGTGCTGCCGGCTCAGCACCTTACCTCCGTGCAGCAGTGAACGAGAAACGGCCAGGCCCTCTCATCCGGGAATCCCTCATATCCCCCAGCTGAGAGCCTTCGAACAGGTATCAGAACTGGGCATGTAGCGTGCTCAGTATCCGGCCTCTATTTTTCGGTAGGTGGGTATCGGCCCGGCTCTCACATCCGAGGGTTTGTGGCTTAGAGGCGTTCAGCCTAAACCCTCGACAGAGAGCCTTAGAGTATTGTCCGGACCAAGAACTTCTGCCTTCGTGCGCCAGATGTAAACTTTTGACTGCTATCCTCAGTCTACCTGCAGAGCAGCAGGTTGTGTCTCTCTTAGTCTGGCCCCTATCCCATAAGCTGTCCGATATGTAGTTTTCATCCATCGGCAAGCACATGGGGTCGATGGGACACGCAAGCTCCCCCACCACGGCAAGGTGGAGACATGTTTCTAGTCTCTCGACCGATAACTCTTAATCTTTAGTTCTAGTCTTTCAGCAAATAACCCTCGTATGATAGGTACCTGTTTTTAGTCTCTCGACTATAACTTTCTTGAGCTTAGTTACTTGGTTCTAGTATCTCAAACGAAAACTCCTTATCTTTGGTTCTAACCGTTCAGCAAATAACTCTCGTATGATAGTTACCTATTTCTAGTCTCTCGACTGATAACATTTTGTTTTTAGTTCTAGCCTCTAACCTGGTAAACTTATTATCATTGCTGAAATAATTCTATTCTCTCACCTGGCAACATCTTATCTTGATATATGAGAACGACCTTCGTAAAACCAAGACAAATTCTTTGTTCATGTAAATGTATATGAAAGCATTTACACACGAATTAAGAACGAAGAAAAACATCAAACCAAAATGTACGCCTTGTTGAACAGGATAGAAATAGTTGAGTATTGTTGCCAAAGTTGGTGGAATGGTGAAGATCATGAACACCCCGAACATGAGAGCAAAGAACTTGACACTTCTCAAAGCGGCCATAGAGTTTCTTTTTATCACGACATCACCGCCGTCTGTCAGCATCCTTCGGGAGTTGGCAGCTGTCTTATGTCGGAATGCCAGGAGGGCTATCTTCATGTAAGTGACACATATAATGGCACAAGAAATGACGTAAAAGACCACAAATACGGAGAAGAACTCTCTAGGCGGGTTCAAGAGAATACAGTGTTCGTGGTATCTGTTGTGGGTGTACATCAGCATGGGTAATCCCAGCAATATCACCCCAGCGGTCCACTGAGCCGTGAGAATGATGAGAATATGCCTAGAAGTGACTTGTTTCATGTAGTAGAACGGATGCGTGACGCGAATGTAACGGTCCACTGCAATCGCACACATGTGCATAATAGTCAAGGCCGTGGAGCTAACGCCTCCGCCCAGAACAAAACAAGCGAAGATGTTTTTCTTTGGGATATTTGCCTTTGTAATTGGCACACTTTCGTCCACGATGCAGGCAAAAGCTGATGCCAGCACGATGTTGGACACAGCCAAAGATGCCATCATTATGTTGGTGTTTGTGTGTAGAGTCCGCGTGCGACAGATGACAATTACAATTAACACACTCACGGCAATTAACGTACAGCTGATCAATAAAATAAGACAAATAACGTAAATATTTGAGGGCACTTGGCTGTAACAATCAGATGTAACGTTCTTATCCATGATATCATCAACTCTTCTAACCTTCCAGTTGAGAATGTAAACTTCGGACTATAGTACCCGAGAACAAACTGTCAGCATTCTTGGGAGAATACTTTTGTGGAATATGCCATGATTTTTGCCATCTGGATCTACAGTCTTCCATAATGATGCCACTCATGAATATAACAACTTCTCTCACAGACCTGACCGATTACTAAAACACAATTCTGTCTCTGCATATCAGCGTCAGTAAGTGTTCATTGTCTATTTTATTCTCTCACGGTTTCAAGAGGTCACTCAATTGTTATTTCTCTGAATTTTCTGGAATAAGAATAATATCATCTTATTATCGTCTCATTATCATCTCATTATCATCCATAATTACACATAAACATTTATTCACGAAGATCATCATTCGGTGACCTGTGGTGTATACAATCACTCCCCACCCCCTCCCAACCTCGTCCCCTCCATATTTTCCCATAATTTCTGTGACTGCACTTGGTATCACGGCATATGTACAGAGTTGTTGTTGCATATCCTTTACAGTACGTAGCAGTCAGTCCCAGCATTTCTTTTATTGCTGTTCGTGATGTCTTGGTAAGTTTACATTCAATAGCTTGACATTGCTTTCTGAACGACCGGAACACATGCCGTTCCATTAAAAACCAACGTATGGCAGTCTGCTGCGAAATCGCCCACAGCAGTGCTTCAAATGCAACTATACAGGATTACGAACTGCGTCCGAAACGCCTTCGCCACGGGGCAGGCCTGTACAGAAGGTGTTCCCATATTGCTCTCCCTCATGGCAGTGACCATGCTGGTGAGTGACGGCAACCATTGTCTATACACATAGATTTGTCTAACGTGGCAGACTAGAGTCCATGCTGGTCAGTGACGGCAACCTTTCTCTATACACAGAGATCTTCTGTGTAACGTATCGAACTGGACACCACGAGAAGCAGCTTGCTGACTGCTGCTCTTAAACTAAACTTGAAGACAGATATTGGTTATTGTATCTGCACGCTGTGGGGTATCGTTATAAATTGTTATTGTTTCTGTAAACTGTGGATCGTTACATTCATCGTTATAAATTGTTATTGTATCTGTAAAATGTGGATTGTTATATTCATCGTTATCAATTGTTATTGTATCTGAAAACTGCGGATCGTTACATTCATCATTATAAATTGTTATTGTATCTGCAAGCTGTGGATCGTTATATTCGTCCTTGTCAATTGTTATTGTACCTGCAAATTGTAGGTTGTTGTAATCATCTTCATCAATCGTTTTTGTATCTGCAAACTGTGGGTTGCTACATTCATTGTTATCAATTGTTATTGAATCTGCACGCTGTGGATCCTTATATTCATCCTTATCAATTGTTATTGTATCTGCAAACTATGGATTGTTATATTCATCGTTATCAATTATTTTGTATCTGCAAACCATCAATTAGTATATTCATCGTTATTACTTATTATTTTATCTGCATGCAGTGGATTAATATATTCATCATTATCAATTTATAAATAGTATGGCCATGTAGAATGTATTTTAGCTGTGTGTCTACGTTTTTTAGCTGTGTGTCTACGGTTTTACCAAGTGTTTGCTTTCAGTCCCCATTAATGATACGATTGTTATTTCTGTTTTCACCGTGTACTGCTCTAGGATCGACTCAGTCTTATCAGATGAGTACCAAATACAGTTCAGAATTTGTGTGGGACAGAAAGCAGGCCAACAAGTCGTCTTGTCATCAAGCCATGGTCTAGAATATTTGATGGCCTAAACTTCACCTCCCTACGACGGTGTTTAGTATAGGACTTCTATTACACTTTCTCATAAGCAAACACTTGAACTGGCCTTTGAATTTATCATTCAAAGTTTCTCCATTGTGCTTTAAATATTAGCAAAACGCTGTCGTTGCCACACAACGCTCTACAAGAAACAAAAGGCATCATTGAGACTATATGAAGATACAACAAATTAGTATCATATAGACTAGGACGTGAACAAGAGTTGCATTTTTACCTTATTTAACTTGTACACTTAAAACGCCAGGAGATCCGGGAAGGTTAACCCGGCCAACAAACACCCGCAGAAGTCCGATGTGTCGGCCTACGGGAGCAAATAAATTTGGCACACCGCAATTGCATCTGGGAAAAAAAAATACTCCGGATGAACGCAGAAGAAAAAGATGAAACGCCACGAGGAATGTGAGTGAAAATATTTACACGGAACTTTATGAACCTTTTATGAAAGAAAGAATCGGAACTTCGATCAAATGAGACACAGCATTATTATCAACAACAGAAATGGCTAGAAACTAATTAATCATAACAAGAATAAAGTGAAAAGCAAAATGTATATGTCAATGCAACAAAAGCAAACATAATGAGAATCCATCCATCCATCATGTGCCATGCCGGTAAGCGTGGGCGGTCATGTTCTGCCATCTCACTCGATCACCAGAGTCGTGGATCAGTTCCGTGTTTCTGTCTCGACCATGCCACAAGGCCAAGCCATCCAGATACATCCAGATGAGAATAGGAAATAAAAATAGGTATGTGTAACCCTTGCGAAAAAGCAAAGAATAGCAACACTGTAGCCTACCACGCATGTGGTAAGAGGCGACTAAGGAGGCTTGATGGTTCCGTCGCCCTGCTACTGAGTGAGTGCGTGGCGCGACACTGTGAGCTGTGAGTTTCGTGTGAAATGCTTTTGAATCTGCCTGAAGTTTTTTGGAACGTGACTGCATGTTAGGAGTGATGGCAGGTGGCTATGTCCCAGAGTTGACTGGTTTTTTCCTTATGCAGAAATGCGTGGCTGCTGGGCTGCTGGTTGACTGCCACTGCCATCAGCGATGAACTGTATTTTCGTGGACTGTGTGGGTGAACATCTAGGAACCATTCGGATAGGAAAATGACAGCCGATTCCATCAGAGATGAACTGGGTGTTTTGTGGGGGACTGGTGTGTTGACATTCTGGTGGCAGCATTATGCACAGTGTATCTGTGCGGGCTGTTGTTTGTCGAGACTCCTGTCTTTTCCACTTTTCATATTGGGCAGTGGGGAGCGTTTTCTGTGATATTCACTGGCACAGGAACGGAGCATAATGGGGACGACCCGTTGCTGTGAAGTTGGAACTGCGACTAACTAACTAACTAACTAACTTGCGAAAAAGTGAGACATACTCATCACAGACATACCTTACAGTGAACTACTGCGCCGCCTTCCTAACATGGAATGGTTTGTGGTATAATATTACATTTTTTAATGTCACATTTTTTTCATTAGAACTGTGTGTGTTGTTCATGGTGAAGATTATGGTAATCGAAACGTCGCCATGGAAGACTAACCAAGTCAACAACGCCTGTAGAAGTCGGATGTTCTGGCCTAAGGGTGCAAATAAAAGGCACAACGCAATTACGTCTGAAAAAAAAAAAAAAACACTCCGGATGAACGCAGACGAAAAAGAAGAAGAAACGTCGTTTGTTTTGTATTAGTGTAATTATTTTTTACTTTATTATATTTGTGTATCCTTCCAATGTTTTTTGTTGTTGTTGTTGTTTTTTTTTTTTTTTTTTTTTTTTTTTGGGGGGGGGGGGGGGGGGGGTGTTCCTCCAGTGATTTATATTTACCATAGTGGAGTTGGTTGTAAGGTATGAACACTGTAGCGGTGTTTGTATTCTCTATTGTTGTATCCTGCTGCAGCCGTTACATCTCTTGTCCATTATAATGTCAATTGACAAAAAGAAAAACTAGAGAAAGTGTGCAGTTGTGAATATGTAGGTTCTCTGCTGACGAACGACGAAGATGTGATGACACAAATACAATGACGAACAAACATGGCTAAACAAAAACTAAAGCATTTAAAAGTGTTATAGACTGGAGCAGATACGGCAACCGAAATCACAATACCAAATGCACGCATATTTTTGGTGGCATCATATAGGGCGGAGAAGGGGGGGGGGGGATCTTGTGTTTTCAATAAATCAGTTAGCTGACAGAAGAAAGAAGAAGATAACCTCATCTCTGAGTTTGAATATAAATGCCACAGTAGAAATACGCAAAAGATGTACTACATGAGTGTTAATGAGAGGTTTTTAGTGCAGGAGAACCTGGCATATGATACAGCGACATCTGAACTGAGAATGGAGATCAAGGGAGTCATTGCAGCATTCCGCGGGATGGAGGACAAGTAGCAAACGTATGTCGTCATTGTAATGGATCCACAAAGTATACTGAGTAGGAAGAAGACAGGCATGCATCGTGCAGAGTGAGATACTTCAAGGACAAAATCACAGACATGGATCTTCCGTTGGATCTTTCTTTCCGGGGCATACTGGCCTGTTAGGAAACGAGTCCATCATGTGCCGTGCCGATAAGCGTGGGCGGTCATGTTCTGCAATCTCACTCGATCACCAGAGTCGTGGATCAGTTCCGTGTTTCTGTCTCGAACATGCCATGTGGCCAATCCATCCAGGTATTTACTTCTCTGTCTCCCCCTTGGTCTCATCCCTTCGATCTTGCCAGTCGTCACCAAGTTCTCCAAGTCATTTCTTTTCATAACATGCCCAAAAAATTTTGACCGTCTACGTCTAATGTCTCTAATCAGTTTACGATCTTCATTTGTTTCTTGAAGGACTTGTTCGTTGGTTTTTCTGTCTGTCCATGGTATTCTTTGCATTTTCCTCAGAAACAACATTTCCACAGGCATCAGCTGTTTTTCAGCTTGACTGCTTATTGTCCACGCTTCACATTCATACAAAAGTATAGGTTCTATGTAGCACTTCAACACTCTTTTTCCCGTTTCAGTTGATATCTTTTTATTGGTCAGTTTGTTTTTCATCTTGCAAAAGGCTACCTTCGCAATGGCAATTCTTGTTCTAATCTCTTCAAGGCATCTCACATCAGATGTTATGACTGTGCCGAGATAACCGCATCTATTCACTGGCTTAAGAATATGCCCATTTACTTGTATATCACATTGTGGTATTTCCTTCTTCAGAGTAATGAACATAATCTGTGTCTTCTTAATATTCACTTCTAACCCTAGTTGTTCACTGTGTGCAGCAACCGCATCTATTACATTTTACAGGTCATGTTCATTGTTTACAATCAACACTGTATTATCTGCACATCTAATGTTATTGATGTATCGTCCCCCAATGTTGATTCCTTCCAAATCTTCTATATTTCTGAAAATATTTTCATTGCACAGGGAAAAAGATCTGGAGACATTAAACATCCTCTTTTAATAGGCTGATATTGACCTACATTGCTATCAATTCTGATGGCTGCTTGTTGTTTCCAATATCTGGTTTTTACAAGTCTAAGGTCTTTTGCATCAATTTGTAGATCTTCAAGCATCCTTATCATGTCGACATGTCTCACTTTATCGAAAGCCTTTGTGTAGTCAGTAAAGCAAAGGTATAGATCTTTGTTTAATTCTATAGAACGTGCAATTACTGTTCTCAGAATATACACAGCATTTTGTGCCCTTGCCTTCTACAAACCCACATTGTAAATCCTATTTCGAGTTGTATTTTCTTCCTAACTCTTTGCATGTTAATTCTCAGCAGAATCTTTGTGATGTGGCTCACTATACTGATTGTTCGGTGTTGATCGCATTCCAAGGCTCCTGATTTCTTCAGGATTGTAATAAATATAGAATTACATTATTCAGGAGGAATATCTCCTGTATCGTATATTGCGTTCAGCAATCTGGTGACTTGGTCTATTCCATATTCTTCTAAGGCATTGATCATTTCTATTGTGATGTTATCTCTACCCTGGGTCTTGCCAGTTTTCATATGGTTAAGAGCATTCTGAACTTCCATCTTCAAAATTGATGATCCTTCATTATATTCCGATTATCATATTGTTCTTCTCTTGTATCATCATAAAGGTTTTTCACATAATCAGACCACACATGTAAAATCTTATCTTTTTATATTATGATGTTGCCATCTTTGGATTTTAGGTAACACGTTGATGTGTGTGTTCTTTTGTTAGTCATCATCATCATCATCATCATCATCATCTTCTTCCACTTCTGCCGTCAAGCGTCGTGGGGAGGAATAATTTGCGTTCCAGCGCCCGGTGGGCGGCACTGGATAGTGTCATTCCGTGTGGTTGTACAATGTCTCTGATGTCGTCAATCCATTTTCTTCTTGGACGTCCTCGTGGTCTCGTCGCAGATGATCTTTGATGTAAGGCCAGTGATGGTAGCTGCTGATGTTGCATTCTAACGACATGGCCAAACCACTTGATCTTCTGTCTTTCAATAAATGTGGCACAAGGTGTTGATCCCACAGTCTGTCTGATAGTAGCATTTCTTACTCGGTCTCGGATTGTTAAGTTGGCAGCTCTCCTCAAGCATCTCATTTCACAGGTGTTGATTTTGCGAAGGTGTAATTTGGATAAAGTCCAGGTTTGAGATTGGTAGCATAGGGTTGGTGTGAATATGCTGTTTATTATCTGTCGTTTTGCGAACATGGGTATGTTTGGATGTTTCAGTAAGGGTGATAGTTGATATGTAAGTGCACTAGCTTTTTGACATCTGATTTCAATTTCTCTGTCCAATCTGCCATCTTCTGTGATCATACTTCCAAGGTATTTGAATTCTTTAACTTGTTTCAGAGTTGTGTTATTTATCTGTATACTTAGTGGGCCTGGCGATCTGCTAACTTGCATTACTTCGGTTTTGGCTGTGTTTATGCTCATATTGTATCTGCTGCAGGTTGAACTCAGATTAGTAATATGATTTTGTAGTCTGCCCTCATCGCTGTAAAACAGGCACTGATCGTCTGCAAATAGAAGTTCATTTATTCCCTGTGGCTCAGTTGTTTCATCTGGAGTAAAGAGTTCTAAATTTTCTGAATCTGTTCTGTCGAGACTTGCTTCTTTGGAAATTCTGTCCATGTAGATATTGAATAGCAGGGGAGAGAGCACACAACCCTGCCTCACTCCTGTATTGACTGTGAACATATCTGATATACCTTCTTGTGTTCTTACTGCACTTTGGCTTGAGTGGTACATGGCTATGATGTTTTCTAGCAATTGCCCTTGTATCCCATAGTCTTCAAGGATGGTCCATAATTTGTATCTGTCTACTCTATCGAAAGCCTTTTCCTGATCTACAAACACAATATTCTGCTGGTCACTATATTCGATAGTTTTTTTCACAAATTTGTCTAAGTGTAAATAATGCATCAGTGCAACTTTTACCTTTCCGAAAACCGAATTGTGCTTTGCTTAACTGTTGTTCAGCTATTGGTCTAGCTCTTTGTTCCAATAGTTTTGCATACATTTTCCCTACATGGCTCAGGAGTGATTTACCTCTGTATGTTTCGCACTCTCTCGTATTGCCTTTCTTTTTCCATATTGGTACTATTATTGCCTGTTGCCAATCATCTGGGACTTTTCTTTCTTCCCATGCTATATTAAAAATTCTTGTTAGCCATTTAACTCCTGTTTCCCCACAGGCCTGAATAGCTTCTGTGGTTATTCCATCTGGACCTGGTGATTTGTTTTTAGGACTTTTCTGTATAACTGCTTTGACTTCTGCAGGTATGAAATTTGGTTCTTGCTCTCCCTGGCTTTTAGGCACAAAAGTGAGGTTTTCTATGTTATGTGTGGGGTTAAGTAGTTCTTGAAAGTATTCTGCCCATCTTGCTAGTCTTTGTTGTGGGTTAAATATCGGTATACCTCTTTTGCTGTTTATGATGGTGGTTGGGTTGTAGCATGCATCTCTGTTTCTCATTGTGGTGACACGTTTATAAAATTCTCTTGGGCAGTCTTTGCTAAGGGTCGCCATCTGTTCACCATATATTCTCCAGGATTCATCTTTAGATGCTCTAATTGTTCGTTTGGCATTACGTCGTGCTATTCTATAAGTAATATAGTCCTGTTCAGATTTAGTTGTGATCCACTTTTTGAATGCTGCCTTCTTTTTGAATATGCTGTCTTTAACTTCGTTGTTCCACCAGGCTGTTCTTAATCTTTTGTCCTGCCCTACTTTCTTTGTTCCACATTTATTTTCCAGTGTGTCGAGCATGGCAGCCTTGAAACATGTCCATTCCTTATCTACGCTTGAGTGGTCATCAGGGATGTTCTTATGTAGGTTTTGGATTTCTTGATTGAATTCGTCTTTAACCGTATTTTCCTGCAGCCTCCTATAATTGATGACATGTGTTGTTACCTTTTTGTTTCTTATTTTCCTGTGTGGTGAAATCTTTTTTATTATGACTGGTTTGTGATCAGTATCAACATCTGTATTTGGGAGTGCTCTTGAATCTAATAGTAGTCTTCTGTCTGATTTCCTAATTAGAATAAAGTCAATTTGAGATGCTTGGTCTATGTCATTCCATTTATACCAGGTTTTGGTGTGGCTACGACGATGTTGAAAAAAACTATTTGCTATTATTAGTCCATGTTCCGAGCATATGTTGAGTAGATGATTGACCATTGCTGTTACAATCAGTCTCTGTGTCGCTGAATGGCCCCATGCAATCCTCCCACTGGTGTTCTTCGTGTGCCTATTCGTCCGTTAAAATCACCCATCACAACTAGTTCATCTGTCTCCTTGACATTATTTAACGTGTCTGCAAGTTTATCAAAATATTCGTCTTTGTCTTCGTCGCTGTAAGTGTCGTTACATGGGGCGTATGTTTGTATAAAAGTTGTTGTTCTATTTCCTTCTTTGAACTGTACTAGTATTATCCTTTCCGATATAAATTTAGTGTTGATAATGGCTTTCGCTTTGTCTGGATGTAACAAAACACCAACTCCATGTTTGGCTGTAGCTCGCTGGTCGACGCCACTCCATATAAGAACGTAACCTTCATGTGTTCGTTTCGTGTTCTGCCCCTTTTTCCTAGTGTCTGCGAGTCCTAATAATTGAATATTTGATTTTTTCATGAACTCTACAAGAGCTGGTTCCTTATATCCAAGACCAGTAACATTCCAAGTAGCAAAAATCTCTTTTCTATTTAAAGTATTTCGAAGTTTAGCAGTTTTTGTCGTTAGTCGTTTGTTGTTGTTCGGCGTCGGTGTGTCGTTCCGCGTCGGTGTGTCGTTTTCGGTGTGAACGCTGATAGAGTTGCGTTTTTCTTTCAATTTCCTCCATAATTCTCGAGCAATGGTTCTTGAACAAATAAATTCCCTACCGGTTTGCTGGACCTGTCGTAGGTTCATCCTTATTTGAACAGATTGATGTTAGGAAACACGCACAGAACACATTTATAACACATAATTAATCTCTGAATCGAGCGACGCGGTTTACACCGCCATCTTAATGCTTGTCTTTTGTTAGTGATGTCATTAATTCTTATGTGCATTACTTTGGTATTCCGGGTGTTGTGTTGGTTTTCAATTTCCTTGTAATTTTCCTGAAGCCATGTTTCTGTTGCCTCTTTGCTAGCTTCCTAATATTCCTGTGAATCTCTTCATATTTTTCCTTGTTGGGAAACGAGTAGGGAGACACATTAGCCGGGTCTGCACTGTTGTGTGGGATATTGGTGCAGGACACGGCAGATGTGGTCTGTACACTGTGATATCACAGGTATAGTGTGGAGGGACAAATACATCATCATGGCCTAGAGAGGACGGTTTGGCAGGGCGTTAGATATTGGTAGACTATTGGATCGGCAATGTATCAACTGTCATTGATCATGAGTACGTATTGGTAGACTCTTGGATCAACGATATGCCAACTGTCATTGGTCATGAGTACGTAGACTATTGGATCAACAGTATATCACCTGTCATTGGTCATGAGTAAGTATTGGTAGACTCTTGGATCAACAGTATATCACCTGTCATTGGTCATGAGTAAGTATTGGTAGACTCTTGGATCAACAGTATATCACCTGTCATTGGTCATGAGTAAGTATTGGTAGACTCTTGGATCAACAGTATATCACCTGTCATTGGTCATGAGTAAGTATTGGTAGACTCTTGGATCAGCGATATGCCAAATGTCATTGGTCATGAGCACATAACTGTAGATTATTGGATCAATAATATATCATCTGTCATTGGTCATTAGTAAGTATTGGTAGACTATTAGATCAGCTATATGCCAAATGTCATTGGTCATGAGCACATAACTGTAGATTATTGGATCAATAATATATCATCTGTCATTGGTCATGAGTAAGTATTGGTAGACTATTGGATCAACAGTATATCATCTGTCATTGGTCATGAGTAAGTATTGGTAGACTATTGGATCAGCGATATGCCAAATGTCATTGGTCATGAGCACATAACTGTAGATTATTGGATCAATAATATATCATCTGTCATTGGTCATTAGTAAGTATTGGTAGACTATTGGATCAACAGTATATCACCTGTCAGTGGTCATGAGCACGTATTGGTAGACTATTGGATCAGCAATACATCAACTCCAATCAGTCATGAGCTGCTTTCATTCCCCATTAATGATACGATTGTTATTTCTGTTTTCACCTTGTACTGCTTTAGGGTCGACTCAGTCTTTTCAGATGAGTACCAAATACAGTTCAGAATTTTGTCGGACAGAAAGCAGACCAAGAAGTCGTCTTGTCATCAAGCCATGGTCTAGAATATATGATGGCCTAAAACATCACCTCCCTACGACGGTACTGGTAGATTATTGGATCAACAATATATCAACTGTCAGTGTTTATGAGCACGTATAGATAGGCTACTGAACCAACAATATATCAACTCCAATTGGTCCGTCTACGTATTGGTAGACTAATCGGCTAACACTAGTAGTCTATATATTATATCAATACATTATCTACTTGCAAATTATGTACACTGTATTATATTACAAACTGACACACGACTCAAATAAATTTTGTAAACTATACGCATACATATACACACAAACAGACAGAAATACAGTCAGAGACGACAAAGGAAACAAAGAGATTAAGAAAAAGAAGGTGAAAAAAAAGAAGAAGAAGAAGAAGAAGAAGAAGAAGAAGAAGAAGAAGAAGAAGAAGAAGAAGAAGAAGAAGAAGAAGAAGAAGAAGAAGAAGAAGAAGAAGAAGAAGAGAAGAAGAAGTAAGAGGAGGAGGATGATGAAGAAGATGAGGTGGAGGAGGAGGATGAAGAAGGAAGAAGTAAGTTAAAGGAGGAGAGAGAAGGGGCGGGATAAGCAGAAAGGAGAAGAAGAAGTGAACGAAAAAGGATGAAGTTAAACTCATCTCATTTGATCTTGTGTCTCTTGTACCTTGCGGTGTCGAGGTGAAGAATAAACAGCGTGAGAGTGCCCGTGTATGGACTTCATGTATCGAGATTCCCATGGACTCTCTTATTCCCTCTGTCCTTCGTTTACCTGGACGGCCTCTTCTTCTACTTCCATTTGGTCTGTACATCATTGCTTGTTGTGGTATACTGTTAGTTAATAATCTAATTGCATGGGCAAACCATTTGAATTGCTGCCTTCTAATAAATTACAGCGCTGCTATAACTGCCACTTTGGTCTTGATTTCTTCATTTCTGATTTTCTCTCTTCTTGATGCATTGAGTATTCCTCTCAGGAATCTCATTTCTGTTGTTGTGATTTATCTTTTATCTTTTTCTGTCATTTTGCAGATTTGGTATTGGTAGCATAGAATTGCTAGGAAGATTATGTTGTAGAGTGTTTTCTTAGAAATATTGATACGGGTTTGTTCTGTAGTATTGGTGCCATTTGTCTAATGAGTTGGTTAGCCTTATTGCATTTATTTTCGATCTGGGTTTCTGATGTGCATTTGATGATATTATACATCCTAAGTACTTTAAGATTTTTACTTGTTTCAGGGGAGTATTTTTTAAATGAATCGTCATTGTTTTTTCTTCTGTGGTTATGGCCATTACCTCTGTTTTACTGGTGCTAATTGTCATGCTATGTTCCTTACACACTTCGTTTAGGCTATTCATGTGGTCTTGTAATTCTACTTCTGATTTTGCTATTAGTGCTTGATCGTCGGCAAATAGGAGTTCTATAATTGTGTAATTTGCCGTTGGTTCTTTTTCTGTGTTCTGTTCGTCATGGCGGTGTCCTTGCGGTCTCTGTTTGGCTGATTACTTTACATATGCTGTCTATAAAGGTTATGAGCAAGAATAGGAGGGGGGGGGGGGGAGAGGTCGACAAGACACAGCCTTGTCGTAATCAAGATCTTATGGCAAAGGGTTCTGAGTGTCCTCCATTAGTTCTCAATATGCATTCACTGTTGTTGTATGAGTTTCTACATAAGTTTTTTAAAGGTGTACTCACTCCATATCCTTTAAAAGATAAACGTAGGAAGAAAAAGGAAGAAGGTGAAAAATGGAAGAAATATGATGAAGAAGAATAAGTAGGAAGAAGAAGGGCGGTGAAATGAATTGTTTATACTTCACAAATTGTAGGCCAGGACATTGGAGGTAGGTTGGTCGGTTCTCTGCCTCGTGGTTCATCTCTGAGATTTTTCTCAACACTCTGACCATATCTTGTTGCCAATTTAGATGATGGTTTGTAGACTCGGGGCTGTACTTTTAGGAAATACAACATTATCTCTTCAGCGTATTGAACCGGTACCACCGTCTTTTTAGGCATGCTTGGCTCCCACTATGCCACCGCGGATACTAGTATTTGTACACGTGTGGTATAACAAGACACCAGTAGAATTATGTTAAAAACTTACCGCGTCTTTGCAGATCCACGGATAAACAGAAATAAAACACAGACTGCAAGCTTGTCCTTGTATTTGTCTTACCAAACGACAATAATTGAACCGTCTGATTTCAGGATGTAGCAGATCGAACTAACCTGTGATCTAGTCAACCAATGAATTCAATATTGACCGCCATAATATATCGCGTGAAATCATTACACCACAGGCATTAGCTTGTTAAGTTGGTTGTACAGGGACATAACCGGCGCACGTGCACTTACTAAACAAGTGGGTGGGTCATCGACCGTGTGTGGTATGTTCGGTGATTGTCAACACGAATAAATGTCACATGACTTGGTGAAGTCATTAGGGCACTAACTTGTCTGCTTTTATCTGGCACAAACAGTGCATAACCATCATTTTGCATGTTTGTAAAACGTCTCCACCATCACAACCCGTTGAGAAATCTGTCTGCCTGTTGCCAGTTCTCTTACTTCATGTACCCTCATGTCAAAAGTAACTGCATTGTTCTGTCCCCAGCTTCGTCCGAGTCGACTTCTGCCACTTTCCCAAGAATACACCCCCCCCCCCCCCCCCCCCCCCCCCCTTCCATAGCTATGTCGTGTTTTCCCAAGCCACCGGGATGTACGGTACAATTGAATACACGTATTCAGATCGCATCAACTACAGCAGAAGTAACAGACCCTGATCCCCACATCCGGGCCTATTGGATGCATGGTGCTTGTTCCATATTTATATACACAAATCGGTGCTCAAATCACAATGAATTCAATATCATTCCGATTGCATATATTCCAGAACATTCCCCGGTACCAATTTTGAGTCGGGTCTACCTGGACACTGCGATAAAGCAGAGCTAGACGCCTGCCTGCCGCCAGGTGACATAGTTAGTTAGTTAGTTAGTTAGTTAGTTAGTTAGTTAGTTAGTTAGTCGACAGATCATCCTCGTTGCACATCGGACCATTCAGTCCATAAGTGCTCGGATCCCCTCCTCAGCAAATCCCGCAGCGTGTAGCGGCTAACGACGCCAGTTCTGTGTTGGTTTATCAATCTTCTTTGGCTTCCTGCGTAGTGTTCTTGTTTGGCCACCCCTCTTTTAATTTGCTGCTCTCGCAGTCTGGCCATTGTTGTAGATTCACAGTCATCACTTGGTTCTTGCAAAAGTCTCACTTCTCGTAGAGCATTCAGAATGTCAGCCTGGTCCATGGCGCGTCCGCCCTCCACAGTAGCCTCACCTGCGAGCTTGTCAGCCCGCTCATTTCCTTGTACTCCCGCATGCCCTGGCACGAAGATGAAACTAATCTTTGCCAGCCGAGACCGCTTCAGAGGCAGCAACCATTCTCTTCGGATCGACCCCTCCTCTATCCTCTTGATCATGTTCATTGAGTCGTTAAGGAAACAAGCCCTAGTGAATGTCTGTGTCTCGAGCCATGTTATTGCTTTACTTACTGCCATGACTTCCATGGTCAGGCTACTTGTGGTTTCAGTGAAAGCACCAGAGTCCTCCTTCACAATTCTCCCTCCGGCCCGAGCTGTAAAGGCCCATGAGCTTCTCACATGTCGGACGACCGACCCATCTGTGTAGATGACCGCGTCACCGTCTAGCGAATTCTCGAAAATCAACGCTTGTACTTCAGCCTCCACAGCAGCCGGATTTTCTTGTCTGCATTTTCTATCTAGTTGGATGCAAACTGAAAAGGATGTGCAGAAGTCTGTTGGCACTTGCACCACTCCTCGCCAGGTTCTAAGTCCTCAAGTGAACACACCTGTTGAAGAATGTCTTCGGCTTGACCCATCCACGACCGTCCTCTTTTTAACCTGCTGCCCTTTACCTTCCTAATTTCACTATGCAGTGGATGCTGTTTGTTTGCGTTAATTCTGAGGTAGGCGCGTGCCCTGCAAACTTGCATTCTCTCTTCAATGGTTGGAAAATCAAGAAGGTAGCGCATCGCCCTGCATGCTGTATCTCTTGTACATCCAAGAATAATGCGCATAGCTTCATTCTGTATCCTTTCCATCCTTTCTATCTGCTTATGGCTGAGAGTCAGGATTGCCATTGCATACTCCAAAACAGACATGACCAGCCCCTTGTACAGAAGACATAGATGGCGCTGCTCACAGTTTGCTGCCGCCATCACCCGCATCGCTGCCAAACCCCGCTTGGCCTTTGCTATCACCCGGTCTATGTGCACATTATAAGCAAGGCTTCGATCAAACCGTATCCCCAGGTAATTCATTGCCTGCGTTCTTTCCACCGTCTCTGAACACAGCATTACAGTTGGTGTTGGATTGTTGACAATATGATTATTCAACGAGAACCAAGTCACTGTTGCCTTTGTTGGGTTGACCATTGCCCCATGACATAACGTCGACCCATAACAGGTGACATAACGTCGACCTGGCTGCCGCCCGATATCATGGCATCGATCTGGCTGCCGCCGGGTGGCCATGGCCTCGACCTGGCTGCCGCGATACAGCAGAGCTAGACGCCTACCCGCCTGCCGCTCGGTGTAATAAAGTCGAATCCCCATGGAGGCAAATAATAATTATAAAAAATAAATAACACACACACACACACACACACACACACACACACACACACACACAGAGTAAAATCGACATGGGCTGCCGGTCCTCCTTCAAGAAACATATGAAGATCGTAAACTGTTTAGAGTTATTAGACGTAGACAGTCAACAATTTTTAGGCATGTTATGAGAAGAAATGACTTGGAGAACTTGGTGACAACTGGCAAGATCGAAGGGAAGAGACCAAGGGGAAGACATTGTAGTAAATACCTGCATGGCTTGGCCACGTGGCATGGTCGAGACAGAAACACGGAGCTGATCCACGACTCTGGTGTTCAAGTGAGGTGGCGAAACATGACCTAGCACGCTTGACACATGATGGATGGATGGGCTGCCGATGCACTCAGCCTACACTGGGTACCAGGAGATATTTGGGGACGTTAAGGCGGCCGGTTTGATGTTGACCACCTCAGGAAATGAGCGCCGATTGGTCCATACAAACAGAGACCTAGCATCACATATCCAACATGCCTGGGGCGGGTAAAAGGGGTCGATACTTACCACGTGTGAACCCAAGTCATTTCAACAATCCCATTGAGAACACAGCAGTCGCAGTATAAAAATGTTATCAATAAATGCATGTCCTTTAAGAATATGTTCTTTCCACTTTCCTGTATGTTCTCCTTTTTTTTCTTCTTATACTGTTAGAGATGCAATAGGCGTGGAATACATGTTGTAAACCTTAAGCATAGTATTATATCGCAACAGTGCGTATTCTCTCTTTAACAGTATTTTCTCTTTAACATATTTAAGAACCAAAACCATGCCTTTAAGAGTTCTGGTACAGCCATGACTCTCGACAATATACAATACAGGCAACTGCACGTCACAACACAGCACGATGCAGAACTGTTGTAGACCAGGTCATGCCAATCAATACATTTATCTATGGACGAACTGACAAACAAAATCACTGACAGATAACATGTATTATTAGATAATTATGGAACCAACATGCCTGCAGGCGCCTTGCAGGGTTCCATTTAATAGTATTACAAACTAAACACAGAACATCGAGCCTGTCCACCAACTTAAACATAGCTAACGGCATGATTGTGTTCACTGAACTGGGTTTGAATTGATACTCCATCAGCGATAATGTTAAACGCGCGAGATCAATGTTTGACTTGTAAATAGTACAACGTATGTGAGAGCCACGGCTGGTCTATTCACTCCTAATGACAACAGCAAATATATAAACGTTTTGACAGTATTCCCGCTCTTTCCTTCAGGCTGTATCACCTAGACACCGACAAAACTTCTGAAGCACTAACATGGCGCAGTAGTAAACATGGCATTCTTGCCTTTTAACCTGGTTTTGAAATTAAGCTTGTTGAGAAGTTTACCATTTTATTTTTCTCAACCTAAATTTGAATTCCAGAAAAAAATTATAACGCAACATAAAACCGATTCTTGATAGCATAAATAGAATCTAACGGCAATCGGGCAGCAAGTCGACATTTTTTTTCCTTTAACGAATGCAACATTGCATTATTGTGAAATATCACAGATGCTCTGTCAGTTCTGCATTGTGCATAGAACAGCTAATCGTGGGTAACCACCGGGTCTTCCACACCTAATGAAGGGAACAGCTAATCGTGGGTAACTGCCGGGTCTTTCACACCTAGTAAAGCGAGCAGTCAAACGTGGGTAACCTCCACATCTTTCACACGTAGTAAAGGGAACAATTAGTTTTATAACCTGTACAAGATGTGGCGGTTAACTCCAGAATATTTTGCATGTTTGTGATTTTTTTGTCAAGTTTTTGAACGACTGGCACTTATATCATTGTATGGAAACCTGCGCAAGGTAGTCTGCTTGCAAATCGACCGCAGCTGTGTTTTGAACGCGGTATGCTCGATTGCGAATCCCATTCGCAACCAAATCGCCACAGAGTCGGGATTTAAGACTGACTAGCTATAACGAGAACAGCATTGACAACGACATATGGCTGTGACATTGCGTGACGCGACATGGTCTGTCAGTTTGTCCAAGAACTGCTAGAGCAGCATCATGCACGTCACTACTACAATGACGCCTGTTGAGTTCCAAAGGTTGTAATCAAATTCAGAAAAACAAAATTAATATTTTTGCACGGACTGGAAACGCCTCTGACTTTCGGTATGTCCTACGACAAGAGGTAGACTCGAAATGCACAAACCTGTGCCTATGCAAAAAACTGGACAATAGACCTCTCACTTGACCGTTACACTAGCGTTTATTGCAGATGGAGGAAAGTTGCTGCCTTCCATTATTTTTCATAGTAAAGACTCAATCTCAAGGTGTACAGTTTCCGAAAGGTGCACACATCCGTGTTTATGCCAACCGAAGATGGACGAGGAGATAAACTTGACTGGGTAACTTGTGTTTGGGCAACTTTTCGGGTGCTCTCCAGAAACAATCTTCTTGTTGGTGCTGGCCTCGGTTCGGTGTCCTCGGGTGGCTTCTTTCCAAAACAAAATGCAGAAAACAGGAGCTCATGTGGTAATCATTCCAAATCGGCGGAGCCCGTCTGTAGCAGCCGCCAGACGCTGTTTTTAACACACGCCAAGCCACTGTCAACAGGACGAGCCATTGTCAACAAGTCGAGCCATTGTCAACACAATCCAAGCCACTGTTAACAAATCGAGCCACTGTCAACACAAGCCGAGCCACTTTCAACACTAGTCGAGCCACCGTCAAGTCCAGCCAATGTCAACAAGCCCAGCCAATGTCAACAAGCCCAGCTAATGTCAACAAGCCTAGCCACTGTCAACAAGCCCAGCCACTGTCAACAAGTCCAGCCACTGTCAACAAGCTCAGCCACTGTCAACAAGCCCAGCCACTGTCAACAAGTCCAGCCAATATCAACAAGCCCAGCCACTGTCAACAAGTCCAGCCAATGACAACAAGCCTAGCCACTGTCAACAAGCCCAGCCACTGTCAACAAGTCCAGCCACTGTCAACAGCTCAGCCACTGTCAACAGGCCCAGCCAATATCAACAAGCCCAGCCACTGTCAACAAGCCTAGCCACTGTCAACAAGTTCAGCCACTGTCAACAAGCCCAGCCACTGTCAACAAGTTCAGCCACTGTCAACAAGCTCAGCCACTGTCAACAGGTCCAGCCAATATCAACAAGCCCAGCCACTGTCAACAGGCCCAGCCAATATCAACAAGCTCAGCCACTATCAACAGGCCCAGCCAATATCAACAAGCCCAGCCACTGTCAACAAACCCAGCCACTGTCAACAAGCCCAGCTACTGTCAACAAGCCCAGCCACTGTCAACAAGCTGATGAAAGATGCTATGTGACACAACAAGCCTGCGTGGTTAAGCGACAGCTAGCCACACATGTACTGCTGGTGGTCGTGTGCATCAACCGACCCTCACATATGTCGTAGAGCGGGTGTTTACTGCTTGCAATCAATTGCATAAAACAAGTCTTCTTCTTCTCTTGCTCCAAATAGCTCAGTGAAGATTTGGGGAAAATGTAAATATTGTTAATGAGCCCTTTCTAATGCTTTTTGTAAGTTGGTATTAATTTCTGCAAGGCTGTTCTTAAAACAATCAATCCATCTTTTACGTGGTCTTCCCATTGCTCTGTATGTAATGTTTTTGTTTTTTTTCAATGTGGCTCTTTGTGGCAGATGGTACCGGGGCATTCTTGTGAGATTGCCAAACCATTTTGTTGTTTTATTACGATTTTCGCTACTTTGTGTCAACAGAAACGATTTCTTTCTCTTTTCTTATAGGTATTAATGTTTGTATAATACTGTTTTCATGATTTTAAATGTTTTAAAACATGTAATATTATTCTGCTTGCAGCTAAAATAGTAAGATGTTTGCGGCTAATATACGTTTCACAACTGAAAAATAACACTTCAAGTTACAGAACGAAGAGTGCAATACAACGAAGATAAAGTTATAGCCGAAAGTGCGTCATCCTATATAAAATAAAATAAAAATCATAATTCATTACGTGTATACTTTTAGCACTCAGTCACCCACTTTATTATCTTTAAGAAACGCAGTGGATATCCCCAAGTGATTTTATTTGTTCGTTCGATTTGAACTCAAGCTAGTCCGTACACGTGCTACTAGTGCACTGAACTCATTTGTGCATGTGGATTAGCTTTCCTCATTACCAGTGTTCCTCGCCATTCAGGCGAACCAACTCCGTCTTCTGAGGTACTAGTAATTTACGTCCCAAAGTCAAGGACGAGAAGTCAACATTTTAGTCCAGCTGAACCCGCGTAAACACACCGGGCGCTAAAGAAGGAGTGCTCTAATCTATTCTGCCACGCTGACCTGCATCTCCGGGTGATGACACACCGCTGCAGTTGTTGGTGGAGTGAAGTTGTTTGGTGCCATACTTGTTTGCGGTTATTGTTGTAAGCCGCACAGAACAATAGAAGATGAGTGGCGGTCAAGGTGATAGTGCCACGCACACGAACAACGATCCTGCGAACATGTATGAACCTTGTGATGTAAATGGTATTTCAATCATGTGTTTCCAACACGAAAACTAAAATTACGACACGATCTAGGGTTGAAACTGGATGATAAGCCTCATGTTTCTTCACACAGTCATATCGGCCTTTTGTCCAATTTTTCTGCTGCTAGAAGTTTCTGCTATAAGAAATATAAAAATACGTTGTGCATCAACAAATTTGTTGTCCAGATTCTCCGCGCTCTGTCGAGTGGTTAAAAGAGGTGGGGTTGGGGGGATGTAGTTTAGTTTTTTTTAAAAAAAAAACAGAATTTAATTTGGAAACAAAGAATCGTAAATGGCCCATTTAAACGCCATGGGGCGTCATGGGTATAGTGCTAACCCCATAGACCAGTCGCCATGCTGTGGGTGATGTTATCAGTATACCACCGAACACCGGCACTTCCCATAGACCAGTGGCCATGCTGTGGGTGATGTTATCAGTATATCACCGAACACCGGCACTTCCCATAGACCAGTGGCCATGCTGTGGGTGATGTTATCAGTATATCACCGAACACCGGCACTTCCCATAGACCAGTGGCCATACTGTTTAGTTTAGTTTAGTTCAGTCGTCGAATCAACATCACGGCACACGGGTTTATCCCATAAGTGCTCCGTTTTCCTCCTAACTCAAACCTGAGTCTGGAGAAACTCAGCTCAATGCACGAACTCAGTTGCATCGGCGAGGATCCTGAAATACTTTGGGTAGATTTTTAACTTGAAATTTTACCCGGGCAGCGCCGTTAGGCTACTCTTTTTCGATTTCCAACTGCCAAGGGATTTTTTACATGCGCAACAATACATACAGGCGTCCGATCTCACTACCCTGAGACCAGGGGAAATTTTATTACTGGAAGTCCACGTGGATTTTTTAAATAAATCTCGGTCCACACCAGGACCTGAACCCGGGACCTGAACCCGGGACTCCAGCACTCGAGGCAGACACCATACCTCGAGACCACTCAGCCCCCGTGAGCCATACTGTGGGTGATGTTATCAGTGTCCCACCGAACACCGGCACTTCCCATAGACCAGTGGCCATAATGTGGGTGATGTTATCAGTATACCACCGACCATCGGCACTTCCCATAGACCAGTGGCCATGCTGTGGGTGATGTTATCAGTGTCCTACCGAACACCGGCACTTCCCATAGACCAGTGGCCATGCTGTGGGTGATGTTATCAGTGTCCCACCGAACACCGGCACTTCCCATAGACCAGTGGCCATGCTGTGGGTGATGTTATCAGTGTCCCACCGAATACCGGCACTTCCCATAGACCAGTGGCCATTCCGTGGGTGATGTTATCAGTATACCACCGAACACCGGCACTTCCCATAGACCAGTGACCATGCTGTGGGTGATGTTATCAGTATACCACCGAACACCGGCACTTCCCATAGACCAGTGACCATGCTGTGGGTGATGTTATCAGTATATCACCGAACACCGGCACTTCCCATAGACCAGTGACCATGCTGTGGGTGATGTTATCAGTGTCCCACCGAACACCGGCATTTCCCATAGACCAGTGGCCATGCTGTGGGTGATGTTATTGTCACAGGATAAATAAACTTGTCAGTCGATCAATGATAACCAAACCCGACATTATTTTGCTAACACAATTGACTCTGTTATGGTGAACAAACTGAGGGAAATACGTCGGTACAGATTCTCGACACCTGGTCAACAGTGTGTATGAGATCAAAGGGAGTCACGTAGAGTTGTCTACACACAATCGACAGTTGATGACAGGATGTTGTTCGAGAGGTGTGTACTGGCGACATTTGTCTACAAAACGGAAGTTGGTCGTTGCAAGTGATAGACAGAATGCCTGCTAGAGGTCAGAAGGATTCTGTAATGAGAGAAAGGTCTCCGGCTTACAGACAACCCGGATATTTGTTGGATGAGACAAAGAACTCCCCAGATGAAAAGGAAAATTGACAGCTAATTGACTCTGGTTAGTCTGGAAACAGGAGGACAAAGCCAGATTCTGGACTGATTGGCGTCTGGACTTTCCGGTGACTCACTCAAGCACCCTATATAAAACCCAGTGCAGTAAACAGGTGGATGGAGTCGAGGAAAACATTCTGTAGTGTTAGAATTGGGGATAATCCCGAGTTGTGTATATTAGAGGGACTAGCCTATCTTAGTAGTGATAGTTATCCAGCGGACATAGATCCAATCGGATTGCCTAGTTTCTCGAGTAACAACAGGAATAGACATATGGTTCCATGTACAGTTCCCCTTGAGCGTTCCACGTGAGTGGGAGAGTGTTTACTTCGAAGAAGCAGTTTCAAAGTTTGACAATGATGGCTCAGCATCTGAAGACAGAGGTTGCTGAGAGGCCGCTACATAGGGCTTATACCCAAGTTGGTTTGCGGGAACCTGGCTTCTGCTGAGCAGGACATGTTGACGAGAGGGAGGTTTAGCCAAGTGATAGATGTACCAATAAACAGTCAGAACATTGCATAATTTATACTGATACCCAGAACAGTTAGATTGTGGTGTTAATATGAGGAATCTTTAGAACCAGTGACTCTAGATCCATTAAGATTTCTCCACTAACAGTGACAATAGGATTAGAATTTCCTGATTAACAATCCGTTAAATAACCGAGGAAGTTCATAGTGTGAATCAGACTCTAATTAGACAGTGTTTGTCAGGGGTGTCCAAGCATCCTAGTGGTTCCAGAGACAACGGAGGAAGTCTTCACGTGACCGGAGGAGCATCACCTGGGTGAGGCTACCTGTATGGGATACATGGTGCTGGTGTGTCTTCAGCACAGGGATGAGAATGAACTACTCTTGAACACTGATCTGAGTCTATAGACGATTTAGAATACACGTCACACATTCTACACCTTATACACACATACACTTCTCCTACATATACTCTTTGCTTTAATAAATTTCTTGTTTTTATTTGTTGAAGCGAGAGCTGTCAAGTGTGTTATCTTGGAGAAGAATGAGAGGGGGCATGATCCAGGGGTGAGTAAGAGTGAGAGGAAGGTGTCTTCAGATTGAGGGAGTGTGTGGACGGAGTCTGCTGGATATCTCCAGAATAGAGATATTGAATTAAAACAAATGTGGGTATCGATTCTCTTCACTCCAGGGACGACACTAAAGTGGTAAAGAAGAACAAGTAACTAATACGACATTCATTCTTTACACACACTACAGTTATCAGTGTCCCACCGAACACCGGCACTTCCCATAGACCAGTGGCCATGCTGTGGGTGATGTTATCAGTGTCCCACCGAACACCGGCACTTCCCATAGACCAGTGACCATGCTGTGGGTGATGTTATCAGTGTCCCATCGAACACCGGCATTTCCCATAGACCAGTGGCCATGCTGTGGGTGATGTTATCAGTATACCACCGAACACCGGCACTTCATATGGCAATTGATGGTATCTATCTCAGGCCGAATCGACATAGGAGGTCAAGTCAATTTTAAAATATACGCCTCAGTGGGTACTCGAACACATGCCACAAGGGGCAGCAGGAACATATATTAGCTACTGCGCTACAGCAGCTGCCAATATTAACGGGCATTTACACTAAACAGCTTTCTCCGTAACTCCAAATACTCTCGTTGTTGACGTGAGCGCACGAGAATTGGAAGCGGTTCGAGTCGCGCCAGTGGCTTATGAAAGTAAGGAGCCGGTCGCTCAGAAAGCAGTGGCAAACTACTGAGCGTAATCTTGCCAAGAAATCAAGAATCAGTTGAAAGATGCTGATGTTGACAGCGATATCCTGTAAAGGATATGCAAAACATTTTTATTTTTTACACTAAACACTTGGAGCCACAGAATCCGGTATTTCTGGTCTCGTAACAAGAAAACATTGATTATTTCCCTTACCAGTAAATATCAGATTTTCAACATTAAATGCGTTGTTTCCCCTGAATGTGACATTCCCGCGAACACCACCTAAGAAAGACACAATGAAGCTTGATTCAGCAAGTGGGATTTTGTGATCACCAAAGCCATATGCGAAATGTTTAAATGTGTGTGTGAGTGTGTGTGTGTGTGTGGGGGGGGGGGGGTGTGGATGTGTGTTTGTGTGTGCGTGTGCGCGCGCCCGCGTGGGCGTGGACGTAGGCGTGAGCGTATGTGTGTGTGTGTGAATATATTCTTAACGAGTAAAGAAAAAAAAAACGTATTGTATTTTGATGTAGTCAGCACTGTGTTCAATGCAAGTCCTTCAGCGCCGACAAAGTGCTTGGATTCCTTAGAAAAATCAACTCTGTGGTCACTACTAAGTGGGCCTGGCCCGGTCGTGAACAGTTTGTCGCAGAAATCACGCCATTTTGAAACTTCTTACTCCACACATATACTTGCTCTACTAACAGACATGCACCCCCATACTGGACCTTCATTCGCAGATGAATGTCTACAGGTTTCACCCCTTTACTGGTTTAAAAACAAAATGATAACAGAACGCTGCTTCTCTTTGGTGCGCGTCAAAGGTGAAGCGGCCATCATTAAAATTTCCATATGACTTCACCGTGTTCGTCTGCATTGTGATGTCATGTGCTTAACATACTTGACATCCTTAACAACAATATTGACAGGTTACAAGACAATGGCGTGACTATTGTAATTACTATCACAATTTTTAAGGTTTTCTTTTGAAGCCCCCTAGTAACTACTGCCTGTCTTCCAGTGATCGTGTGTTCGATACCCCTTCCAGTCGGACTTTCTAATTGACTTGGACCAGGTCGACCCTGATAACAATAGGTACCGGCAAATATTCGGGGAGAAAATACGACAGGCGTAGTATTGATTATTTTAATTACCCAGAGCCGATTGATCTATACAAATCTGGAGCTAGCTTCACGTGGCTCCTTGTGTGTGAAATGACTTTTCTTTATTGCAGCTAGAACACGATTGCTTATAGACACTATAGGATTATATAGCAGAATCTCCATCGAGAAGAATAGTTTAAGCATGAATGTTCTAGATTAACTTGTGGTGTCACGAAGTTGTAGATTAACTGGTGGTGTCACGATGTTGTAAATTAACTTGTGGGGTCAAGATGTTGTAGATTAGCTTGTGGTATCAAGATGTTGTGGATTAACTGGTGGCGTGAGGATGGTGTAGATTAACTTCCTAAGCTCCCAAAGCGGTGTTGCTTACAAGCGTCTCACTTAGCGTCGGTGTATTAGTGTGTTGAGAAGGATGCACCCATTAGCTGTTATGAAACCTGACCCACCCAGGCCTAATCCCAATCAGACCAATGTCCAGTGCTGAACCCTTGCCTGGTTATATCCTACATGACCTCTCTGTGGGTGACCTGTCTTCTGCCAAACGTGTGATCAGAAGTCTGAAGTGTTTATTGTATCTAAAATTGTCCGTTATTCACTTTCATCTGGTCTACAATGTGTCGACTGCGCATGGCCCTGCAGCCAGAAGGGTCAGGATCGGCTAGGAGGCGTGAAAAGTGAAAATTAGTAGCCTGCCGATGACTCGTAGACTACACAAGTCAACCCCACCTCCACGTGGTGTAGACCGGGAAACCATGGCCTCGAGGTCATGGGCTAACGAGGCTATGGCTCGCCATAGGGGATGGACTTGCTGTGGTCAGATATGTGTCCTAAACCTGCGACTGGACTAGCAAGCCGGCAGGGGATCTTCATACTGCTCGTTGAAAATAAAGGATGTGCAACTTAAAAATAACAATACTAACAAATTAAAAAAATTTTTAAAAAATTTAATATTCAAGGCATGATGCCATTTACGGAGAAGTTGTTATTTTCAATGTTCAGTTGTAGAAAGTCTATAATGTTAGTTTTTCTTTACCCCTGGTAATCTCCAACTTGCTTCTGCCAAACGTATGTTCAGAAGTCTGAAGTGTTTATTGTATCTGAAATTGTCCGTTATTCACTTTCACACTCTATGCTTCACTGCACATGATGCGTGTCCTCAACATGTTTGACTTGCATTTTTTACTGGTGTTGTGCCGAGGTTGTTACATGGAGGGAAAGATCAGGAATGGGATAATGATAAAGGAGACAAACAGTGCATGTAGAAAACACAGTGTGTGACACGTCAGATGGTGCGTGATTGTGGAAATGGCCTAGTGTTCACATGCATCCATTGTGGACGAACATTTACAGCGCGAATTGGTCTGATCACTCACATTTGCTACCGCCATCTGTTGTAGATATATCTTGCTTAAAGCACAATATAACAAACTATCGTCTGTAAATGTGCCAGTTCAAGTGTTGTACCTTTAATTCTGCCATGTACTTATCATTCTTTACAATTGTGTCTATTTCAAATTGACAACAAACAGCAGCTCCACACCACCTGTAGCATAACACTGTGAACCACACACTATCTGTAGCATCACACTGTGAACCACACACTATCTGTAGCATCACACTTTAAACCACACACTATCTGTAGCATCACTCTGTGAACCACACACTATCTGTAGCATCACACTTTAAACCACACACTATCGGTAGCATCACACTGTGAACCACACACTATCTGTAGCATCACACTGTGAACCACACACTATCTGTAGCATCACACTGTGAACCACACACTTCATGTAGCATCACACTGTGAACCACACACTACCTGTAGCATCACACTGTGAACCACACACTACATGTAGCATCACACTGTAAACCACACACTACCTGTAGCATCACACTGTGAACCACACACTATCTGTAGTATCACACTGTGAACCACACACTATCTGTAGCATCACACTGTGAACCACACACTACCTGTAGCATCACACTGTAAACCACACACGACCTGTAGCATCACACTGTGAACCACACACTACCTGTAGCATCACACTGTGAACCACATACTATCTGTAGCATCACACTGTGAACCACACACTACCTGTAGCATCACACTGTGAACCACACACTACCTGTAGCATCACACTGTGAACCACACACTACCTGTAGCATCACACTGTGAACCACACACTACCTGTAGCATCACGCTGTGAACCACACACTATCTGTAGCATCACACTGTGAACCACACACTACCTGTAGCATCACGCTGTGAACTATAGACAATATAATGAGCAACGATACGTGGGAATGTGAAGTTTCTTTAACCAACGGTCTCTCACACATGTGTGTTGGATTCACCTGTGGCTGCTGTGTGTTGTGTGTGAGGTTAATCACAATTACTGCAATCTGGCGAACATCACCACTACACAACAGCTCAAATTACTTAATTGCTTCAGTGGCCGTGTACGACACACTCAATGCTGCCAGCTGTATTTCGAATTCATTATTTTACATCGCCTGGTTTCAGGAGTATTTGAATAAAATTAAACAACTAAATACCTTCTTGCTTGCAATGTCATACACGTCAGTGTTCTCATCCGGTCTTCATCTGACCGCCATTGCTTTTGACTGTTACATCTACATCCTCATTAGGATAAAAATCTGACCATAGGGAGTCCATCACCTATGGCGAGCCATAGCCCCGTTAGCCAATGACCCCGCGGTCAGGGTTTCCCGGTCTGCACCACGTGGAGGTAGGGGTTGACATGTGTAGACTTGTGTAGTTAACTGCCGCGTCCTTTATAGTACACGACAGTTAACCCCTGCATGTTTTGGTGATTCGTGATATCGTGGCAAGTTTACGTTCAGTAGTTTGCCATTCCTTTCTGAACGACCGACACTCATACCTTTGTGTGGGAAACCAGCGCAAGGCGGTCTGCTTTTACAAAGCTCCCGCAGCTGTGTTCTGAACGCGGTATGCGGGATTACGAATTCCATTCGTAACTCCTTCACCGCAGAGCTGCAATATTAGAGGTCACTAACTGTCACAAGGCCGGTCTCCCTGACGAAGGAGTTAAGGACGCTGTTCGTAATCCCGTATACCCACGTACGAAACACAACTACGCGAGATTCGGCAGCGGATCGCGTCGGGTTGGTTTCTTACAGAAAGGTATGTCTGCCGGTCGTTCTTCTTCTTCTTCTTCTGCTTCATCCGGATTTTTTTTTCCGGACGTGACTGCATTGTGCCTGTTTACAGCAGAGCTGCGTTCTTGCGCCGTTAGGCCGACACATCCGACTTCTGCGGGCATTTGTTGACCGGGTTAACCTTCCCGGGGTGCCGGTCGTTCAGAAAGCAATGACAAACTACTGAACGTAAAACTTTCCAAGACATCAAAAGCAGCTGCAAAATGTTGATGTTGACTGCAATGTCCTGTAAATAGGATATGAGGGGGTGGGGGGGGGGGGGGGGGGGGAATTGTCAAAAGGATTTAGACCAGTGTTTCCCAACCTTTTTTGTGCCATGCCCCACTTAAGCCTTTCTAAAATTCATATTGCCCCCCCCCCCTACCCCGCCCCCCCCCCCCCCTCAACATATACAGTTTTTTTTAATATTCAAAAATTGAAATGTTCACTAAAGAAACTTGAATGATAGGTTTTAGGAAGAAATCACTAGGTAATTATTGAGCAAACACAGTAAGTAAATTTTCAAAACATATAATGGAGAACTGAAATTCAAGTACAAAATAATTTTAATGAAAGATTTTTCTATATTATTTTAATTATTAGTAATTAATTATTATTTAAATTTAGTGAGATCCTTGCGCTTGATGCTTGCTGCAAATAGATCTTATGTCAGGTTCCAATTTAGTTAACTTCAGTCTCAAGTCTCCCCGTTTTGTTATATTCAGCCGATTTCTTCCATTTTCGAATTGCCCCCCTTAACAATCGAATTGCCCCCCTGTGGGACATGGGTCCCACGTTGGGAAACACTGATTTAGACAAAACAGTAACAAAAGTTATGGTTCCTGGAATATGTGGCAGGCGTCGACCAGCGTGTGGAAGCCCCAGACACACCGATGCTGAGAGCTGGAGAACAGGCGGAGGATTGCTTATCTACGATGGGCAGGATGGCGTCGACTTTACCGACCGTACTTCCACCATGAGGATTATTATTAGCACAGACACACACTGTCTGACAACGTGCATGTGATGGGAAACGTGAATGTGACGGGAAACGTGTATGTGACGGGCAACATGTGTGTGACGGTATAATGTGTATGTGACCTGAAACATGTATATGATGGGCAACATGTGTGTGACGGGAAATGTGTATGTGGCGGGAAATGTGTATGTGACGGGCATCATATATGTGACGAGAAACGTGCATGTGACGGGATACGTTTATGTGACATAAAACTTTTGCGCGTGTGTGTATTTGTGTATGTGTGTGTATGTGTGTAAGTGTCTGTGTGTCTGTGTATGTGTCTGTCTGCGTGTCTGTGTATCTGTGTGTCTGTGTATATTTGTTTGTACGTTTAATTGTTTGTATGTTTGTGGGTATGTTTGAGTGTATGTCTATTTGTTTCCAAGGATATTCATTTATTTAAATGTGTGTTTTAATATTTGTTTGTTGATATGCTTATTTGCTGGAACATCGGTTTCCATTAGTTTTTATGTTTGTGTGTTTGTTTGTATGTGTGTTTATGTTTCTATTGTTGTTTCTTTGTTTGTGTGTTTGTGTCACTTGTTTACCCGGGAGGAATGTGGAATCAACAAGCACATCTTCAACTTTATTCTCTGTTGGGATTATTGACTGACTTCTGTCTACACTCCTCCCTTCTGTCTTCCCTTCCATATATCTATTTCCTTCACTCTCTCTCTCTCTCTCTCTCTCTCTCTCTCTCTCTCTCTCTCTCTCTCTCTCTCTCTCTCTCTCTCTCTCTCTCTCTTTCATAACATACCCTGACAACAGTTCCTTTCAACGATAAATAAAAGATTTATTAATAAAAACTATGTCTGGTGTATGTATGGACTTTGTAAGCGTAGTTGATAGTGTATTCTATTGTTGGTGCCAGAATGAACTCGGAATGTCTATCAGCGGTGTCACATCTCGCCCATTCATTATTCAAGACCACAGGACAGCACATCAAACAGGAAAGATCTCACCCTGGAGGATCCGTATGCTTGAGTCTGATGGTAAATCCGTTATTGAATGAAACAAAACCTGTTCACCACTGATTCACTGTACCGTAATAATAGTCCCGTAAGTTTATGACTGCGCCCGAGTCTGTTTCATGACGGTAAG
This sequence comes from Cepaea nemoralis, assembly GCA_014155875.1. Taxonomy (NCBI): domain Eukaryota; kingdom Metazoa; phylum Mollusca; class Gastropoda; order Stylommatophora; family Helicidae; genus Cepaea; species Cepaea nemoralis. Next base: position 165,846 of record JACEFZ010001142.1, on the reverse strand, counting down.
TATCCAACATCGGAAAAAACCACATCACCACAGTTCTTCCTATTGTCTCTAATTACTAGCAATGTTTTTTCTTGTCTATTCTTTCTTCACTAAACATACAAGACGTATGTAGTTTTCTTTGGCTTTGATTTCTGCAAACTATATTACTTTTTTCCTTATTACTTTGGTTATCTGGATCTTCTTCTTCAACGTTCCCTTAAAGGTATGTTTATTTCGTATTAGACCTTGTCTCAGTTGTTCCTTGGTTTATTGAGGTATTTGCTCTCCTCACAAATGACATGCCTTGATTGTATCAACACAGATTTTTCCAGCACCCAAGAAGTATGTGTCTATCTTATCTGCTATATCCCGATGGGAGTTTGAACCTGTGAAAAGGATAACAGATCCAGTGATAAGCGTCTGCCACTTAATACTACTTATGCAAGTGTCCTTCTCCAGCCATAATGACAAGGCTTCCGAAGTAAACACCCACATAAGACATATGAATTCACCAAAGTCTAAACTATTCACTAATAGAAAGCAATGGTAAACGCTATTCACACACATCTATATTCCTATGCTAAAACTATACTATAATATATTAATACCTTATATACATGCACGTATCCTCCTGGAATCGAAATACACTAGCGAATAACACACTAATATCCCATATTCTTTCAATCATTAGGGACGTGTATTTCTATCCCTACTCCGGAGGCATAGATCATTCAGCCCAGTTTGGAACACACACTAACCAGAACTCCATGTTCGGCTATTTATAACGAGTGTCCCATCCTCCGGTGATTGTTTGATCTACAATCAAATTTGCCGTACCCGTAACATCAAAAGTTCAGTGAAATCACGTATACGTCCGGGCGCTCCTTGCTCCGGTCTCCTTCGTCTCTACGATGTTTCTCTGTATTCTCCGACGCTGGTACCTCAAAGTGTCCAACCCCTTTGATCACCGTCTCCGCTGTTGCGCTGGTCCTCTGTCCATCGCTCGTTTGCACTTCAAAGCATTCTCCGTTCATTTTCCCGTCGGCCGATACGAGCGGGAGTCACTGACCTCGGCGAGTACCTGTATCCTATTTTTATATTCGTAGGTCAATGATCGTTAATTTTATTCCTCCTCTCAGAATGAAGTACACGATTGTTAACCCTTCTCCTTCCTTGCATTTTGATATGTAAGTTATCAAGGAATCACTAAACTGCAGTTTTTTCCGTGACAGTTTGTACGTGTTTGTTTGCATGCTTGTTGGATTGTATGTTTGTTTGTATGTTTGTTTGTTGTAAGTTTGATTGTTTGAATGTTTTTTAGTTTCTTTGAATGTTTGTTTGCATGCTTGTTTACTTGTATGCTTATTTGATTGTATGTTGTCTTGGTTATTTGTTTGTATGTCATCGTGTATGTTTGTTTGTATGTTTGTGTGTGCATGATATTTGTCTGTATCTTTGTTTGTTTGTATTATTAAAATGTTGTTTGTTTGTATTTTTGTTTTCTTGATTATATGTTTGGATGTTTTTGCATGTGAAAGACCTCAATATACTTACCTGCTTAACTTGTAACTGTGCATGTGAAAGACCTCAAGATACTTACCTGCTTAACTTGTAACTGTGCATGTGAAAGACCTCAATATACTTACCTGCTTAACTTGTAACTGTGCATGTGAAAGACCTCAAGATACCTACCTGCTTAACTTGTAACTGTGCATGTGAAAGACCTCAATATACTTACCTGCTTAACTTGTAACTGTGAAAGACCTCAATATACTTACCTGCTTAACTTGTAACTGTGAAAGACAACAATATACTTACCTGCATAACTTGTAATTGTGACAGACCTCAATATAATTACCCGCATAACTTGTAACTGTGCATGTGAAAGACCTCAGTATACTTACTTGTTTAACCTGTAACTGTGAAAAACCTCAAGATACTTACCTGCTTAACTTGTAACTGTGCATGTGAAAGACCTCAATATATTTACCTGCTTAACTTGTAACTATAAAGGACCTCAATATACTTACCTGCATAACTTGTAATTATGAAAGACCTCAATATATTTACCTGCTTAACTTGTAACTGTGCATGTGAAAGATCTCAATATATTTACCTGCTTAACTTGTAACTGTGCAAGTGAAAAACCTCAATATACTTACCTGCTTAACTTGTAACAGTGCATGTGAAAGACCTCAGTATACTTACATGTTTAACCTGTAACTATGAAAGACCTCAATATACTTACCTGCTTAACTTGTAACTGTGCATGTGAAAAACCTCAATATACTTACCTGCTTAACTTGTAACTTTGCATGTGAAAGACCTCAGTATACTTACTTGTTTAACCTGTAACTGTGAAAGACCTCAATATACTTACCTGCATAACCTGTAATTGTGAAAGACCTCAATATAATTACCTGCTTAACTTGTAACTGTGCATGTGAAAAACCTCAATATACTTATCTGCTTATCTTGTAACTGTGTATGTGAAAGACCTCAGTATACTTACTTGTTTAACCTGTAACTGTGAAAGACCTCAATGTACTTACCTGCTTAACTTGTAACTGTGATGTATGCCAAAAGTGTAAAGTGTTACACAGTGTAACATCTTTACAATCTCTTCAACTTAAAGTATTGTCTCTACCAGCTATGCTCTAAACGGAAATGAATGTATACTCACACGGTATTACAACTGCATTCACAGAAAGCTTTGAATGTTCAGCTAATGTAATGGCTCCTTCATATCTGTCGTCATTATTCTCTGTTTTGCGGATAAATCTTAGTCAAGTTCTGTCTGTTGATTGCGTTATAGAACTGAACAGTCCAACTATTATGTTGCTACTTGATAGACTTAAGTGTGTTCGTCACGACATTGCATGACAAAGTGTACCACTGGTGTGCCAAGTCAAGTGGCGATTGTTAAAGCACAAATTGTCTGCATATAAAACTGCACAAATGAATAGATAATTATAATATATAAACAGCTTAAATTATAATCGAATGCGTGCGTGCTTTAATTCACCTCTCACCAGAGTTAGTTGTTTATCTATTATTCAATCAATCAATCGATTAATACAGTGTCATTTACGCACTGTCAGTTGTATTGAATTTCCAACCACTACCACCTTATGACATTCATACAAGCCACTTCCTGTCCAGCCCTTGGTGTTGTCCAGCCTCCCGTAACCTTGTTTTTCTCTTACGTTTTCCCCTCCACCTTCACTCCAGCACATATTTTAGTCAGGATGTGTGTCTTTGAATATGACCCAAGTACCTTAATTGTGTTACCTTGATCTATTCCCCAGGGTTGCGGGGTAGGGGTATCCCCTAATGAAGGAGAGGTAAAGTTCCTCCTTCCCTCCGCGTGCCTACGAAACAACTATCAGCAATGTGGAGTACCCGTTTAGCACCCCTGGTTAGGGTCACGAGAAACCATTACAGCAGGTGATGGATGAAGCTGGCGAGAGGCCGACAAATAGTTGTTATAGCCTTAATTTTTGCGACGATATGCGGGGTATTTCTTCATTGACACAATGGCTACGGTCACCGACCAGCATGGTTACTGCCAAGAATGAAAACAATGACTACCTTCTTTACAGATGCCTGGCATATCATGTCTGCACAAAACATGGTCCATATGAGTGACGTAAAGAGGAGTTCAAGAACTGTCTCGTTCGGTAAGGAACAACAAGTGCTACAGTTGCTACCTCGTCCATTAGGGAACAGCAAGTGCTACAAGTGTTATCTCGTCCAGTAGGGTACAACAAGTGCTAACTCTTCCGGTCGGGAACAACAGGTGCTGCAGGTGCTACCTTGTCCGGTAGGGAACAAGTGCTACAGGTGCTACCTCGTCCGGTAGGGAACAACAAGTTCTACCTCGTCAAGTAGGGAACAATGTGTGCCACCCGACCATCATCCAGCGACTGTATGCACATACAGAAGTCATACTTTTGTCATGGGTACATGGAATGTGAGAACACTGAGCAGGTTGGTGAGCTGGAATACATCAAGCGAGAAATGAAAAGACTAATGACACATATCTTGGAATTATGTGTGGCATGACAAATACGAGCAGGAGAAATGTGCTCAGAGGGATATAGAATAATTTATACAGGAGGGTATAAACATGAAAGGATTGTGAGTATAATAGGGGACAGAGATCGAATGAAAACAGTGAAAGGATATATGCCCATATCAGATCGAGTTCCCCCGGGAAGGTTAACCCGGTCAACAAATGCCCGCAGAAGTCGGATGCCTAACGGCGCAAGAACGCAGCTCTGCTGTAAACAGGCACAACGCAATCACATCCGGAAAAAAAAAACTCCGGATGAACGAAGAAGAAGAAGAAGATCGAGTTCTGTTCATCAGCTTAGACATATATCTCTCAATACCACAATATATAAAATGTGAAGCAACTGTTGTACTGGGAATTCCCATGTACAAGTTCGAGAAGAAAAAGATGAAGATATCACTGGGCGATGTGACTTTCGGGTCACACAAGGGCACATAATATGATAATGGAAGCAACATCTTACAGTCAGATCCTAGACGCCATTGTACATGGAAGAGTCCAGGAAACAATTTTCATTACAAATTTGATTACACAATAATAAACACACGATTTCGAAACAGTTTAGTGTCAATAAACACAATTCAAGGATGATATTGTAAAAGTGACCACGCACCAGTGATAAGAACACTAAGAATACAACTAAAGAAATTAAAATAGTCTCCAAGAAATATCAAGACTGATTTGACAATACTTGCATCGAAACAGAAAATGAGAGATGAATACGCCATTAACTCTTCATACAGGTACAATGTAATAAAAAAAAGATAGGCGGTATAGAAGGATAATGGCAAATCCTATAGGAATCATTACAACAGACACTTAAATAATAAAATAAGAAATAAAGAAGTCTGCGAAGGAAAAATTGATGAATGGGGAAATTCTTCAATTGATGGACACGAGAAGAAAAAGTTAACGAAATTAAAATGAATATAAAAGAATATATACCGAACAAGTACAAAAGTGTAAGGCAGCGAAAGAAGTCTGGCTAATTAGACCATGTGGGACTACTGAATAACAATAAGGCACACAAGCTATGTACAGACAGATACAGGAGTTATCGGGCTATAGAAAGCATACAGCAAGCAGATGTTTAACAAGAACACAAGTAAAATATGAATGGATAAAGAAAAGATAATTTTAAGATTGACAGAATATTTAACAGAGTTTTATGATGATGATAGTAGACAGGAAATGTGTCAGGTCTTAGTCAGATATGACTGAGCTACTCTATGACAGTAGACGGTACTACCTGCTTTCTGTTAGCGCCGAATGTTGGGCGACGCTTACCAAACTCGGCACCCACATTGTGCCAACGGCTTCAGGCGGAAGAGCGCAATTGGGAGGGTATAAGCCTTATCCTGGTGCGAGGAAATGCAACCTAAGGACAAAATGTCATGGCAGGACAGACCAGGCCCTAAGCCTTGGTTGATAGCTGGTCTAGGATCGAAGCTCCGACAGGCGGACAGTTAAAGCATTGCTTTGCTAATCCGGCAGCTTCTGCAGCTTGTCTTATTCCAGATATATTGATGATACCATTCCTCTGTAGTGAACTAGGCAGGCCGAGAGAGAGGGATCAACACATGGTCTCTGTATCTTAGCCCAGGCTTTGTGCTATGGAGAGGTATAACATCCCTGATCTTAACCGGTCTCGGAATCAAAGCAAGAGGTAGCAGTTACGGGTTATAAGTCCTTGTCAATTGGCGTAGACATGGGGCGCCACGGGTTGCCTCTGACGGTGGGAGACACCTACAGGTGTCACTGATCAGCTACCGCCCGACTCAAGCTGGGTAGCCCCAATTGGGTGTTGATCCGCCAAAGCCTGCCTGCTTCAATTGGTGCTCGGGGCTAGGACAAAATCTGAATCGCAGGCTGTAAAACCAATGCACTAGGTAATATTAAAAAGAAAAATAGAAACCTCAAGCTACGGCTTGCAACCTGGAACGTAATAATCATGTGTCCAGGATTTTCCACTGACCTGACGAATATTGACAATGGGAGAAAAAGTGCTGTGATTGATGCCGAACTCAATCGTCTTAACATTGATATTGCTTGCCTGCAGAAGACTCGCAGAGAAAGGGTCGCTCGGGGAAAACAATTACACCTTTTTTTTTTTTTTTGAAGGGCAGAGGGCAAGCAGAAAAAAGGCAACATGATTTGGGCTTTGCAGTGAAGAATTCGCTACTGGGAATGATTGAAGGTACATCCAGCTGGAGGTAATGAAAGACTTTTCTTCCTGCGCTTGGCAATCTCTAATGATTTTGCCACCATTATCACTGCATATGCACCGATACTCACTTCCTCTGATGAAGTGAAGGATTCGTTCTGTTCAATGAGGAGTTAGACTCTGTGATCAAGGCTGTTCTTTTCACACTTCTCACCAATACAGAAGTAAGTATGCCATAAATGAACTTGTATCTGACAAGGCTGCAGGTAAGGATGGGTTTCCAATAGAGGTTATCGGGAGTTGGCAAGACACACTCAATCTACAGATCCACCAGCTAATGGAGCTACGCTGGCGAGAAGGACAAGTCCCACAGGATTTCAAAGATTCAAACATCATAATACTGTACAAGAACAAGGGCGATCGGAGCGACTGCAACAACTATAGGGGTATCTCACTTCTGTGTATTGTTGGGAAAGTATTTGCCAGAATTGTTCTGCGCAGACTTCAAGTCATGAGAGATCAAGTCAACCCCGAATCATTGTGTGGCTTTTGACAGAACCGATCTACCATTGATATGATATTCTCATTGCGACAAATGCAAGAAAAATGCCGTGAACAGAATCAGCCACTGTTTATTGCCTTCATCGACCTCACAACAGAATTTGATTTGGTCAGTCGTGAGGGTTTGTTCAAGGCACTAAAGAAGATTGGCTGCCCACGAACTCTTCTGTCCATTGTGAATCGTTCCACACAGGCATGAAGGGTATAATCAAGTTTGATGGTGCAACTTCAGAAGAGTTTGAAATCAAGAGTGGATTTAAGCAAGGTTGTGTACTATCTCCCACCCTCTTTGGAATATACTTTTCACTTCTACTGGAATATTCCTTTCGTGATCAATGATGGTGGTATATACATTCACTCACGCTTAGATGGCGGACTCTACAATGCTCAGAGATTGATAGAGATTGAGTTAGTTAGATAGTTAGTTAGTTAGTTAGTTAGTTAGTTAGTTAGTTAGTTAGTTAGTTAGTTAGTTAGTTAGTTAGTTAGTTAGTTAGTTAGTTAGTTAGTTAGTTAGATAGTCGAGGATCCAACTTCACGGCAACGGGTCGTCCCCATTATGCTCCGTTCCTGTGCCAGTGAATATCACACAAAATGCTCCCCACTGTCCAATGTGAAAAGTGGAACAGATAGGAGTCTCGGCAATCCAACAGCCCGCACAGGTACATTGTGCATAATGCCGCCGCCAGAATGCCAACACAAAAGTCCCCCACGAAAACCACAGTTCATCATCGATGCAATCGGCAGTCACCAGAAAGACCTCATTGACCCGGGTTATCTCACATGGCTTTGTCTCTATCCGCAGAGCGACCCGTCGAAAGCGTCGCATTAAGCACGAACTCCGTAGCTCCAACGTCGACTTCCAGGAGTCTCCTGAACATGCACTTGTGAACCGAAAAGGCAAATCAGTCAATTCAGCAATAGCCATTGTTCCGAACATGCAGGTCACTGTACAAACAAAAGCGGACATTAAAATCATTCTACGTGAATTTCACAGCTCACGGTGTCGCCCACGCACTCACTCAGTAGCAGGGCGAGGAAACAATATACTACCAGTCCAACATGAGGAAAATGCGAATGCAAACTGCAGCCACAAGGTTAAATACTCCAGACTCCGTACCGGTTCAATGCCTAACCGCCATGCTGGGGACCGGAAGTCTTTCAGAAAGAGAAGAATCCATAACGTTACAAATGGAGAAATGTTGTTCGCCCAACAATTTGTAGATAACGTTTCTTTTTTTTTTTTTTTAAATTCGCATATCCTTTACAATCGTTGTCAACATCAGCATCTTTCACCTGATTGTTGATTTCTTAGCAAGATTACGCTCAGTAGTTTGCCATTACTTTCTGAGCGACCGGCTCATTTACCCAGCAAGTCACCAACTCGGGTAGAACCGCTTCCAATTCTCGCGCGCTGCGTTACCCTGCGTGGATAAATGGGATAGCGGAGAAAGTCGTGTAATCCCTCGGCCAGAGAGACTGGCAGATAACGTGTAGTTGCTGTTATTTCTTGGCACGTGATTGGCAATTGTGCTGATAATGTAATGAGCATGGTCGAATGCGGCTTCGACGAATGGGCACGTCGCCTGCGAAAGTGAGGGAAAGACTGGACAGTCCATGCATTCAAGCCTACACAATCACAATCCCATAGCAGGAAACTTCTCTAGAACAGGTGTGTCCTGGTCTGTGTCAGGGCTGGACGCGCTTTAGAAAGACGCGTTTGTTTATGGAGAGATCGTTACTCGACAACTAAACACAAGCAAGCTGTAATAGGAACCTACTGTCAGCGTGTAACGTGTTAGTCATCATCATCATCATCATCACCATCATCATCATCATCATCATCATCATCATCATCATCAGCATCATCATCATCATCATCTTCCACTTCTGCCGTCAAGCGTCGTGGAATGGAATAATTTGCACTCCAGCGCCCGATGGGCGGCACTGGATAGTGTCATTCCGTGTGATTGTACAATTCGTTAATGTCGTCAATCCATTTTCTTCTCGGGCGTTCTCTTGGTCTCGTCGCAGATTATCGTTGATGTGGAGCCAGTGATGTTAGTTGATGGTGTTGCATTCTAACGACATGGCCAAACCACCTGTTCGTCTGTCTTTCAATAAATGTGGCACAAGGTGTTGATCCCACTGTCTGTCTAATAACAGCATTTCTTACTCGGTCTCGGATTGTTAAGTTGGCAACTCTCCTCGGCATCCCGTCTCACAGGTGTTGATTTTACGAACGTGTCATTAAGATAAACTCCAAGTCTGAGATTGGTAGCATTGGTCTGGTGTGAAAATACTATTTATTATCTGTCGTTTTGCGGACTATGGGTATATTTGGATGTTTCAGTTAGGGTGATAGTTGACATGTAAGTGCGCTAGCTTTTTTGACATCTGATTTCGATTTCTCTGTCCAATCTGCCATCTTCTGTTATCATACTTCCAAGATATTTGAATTCTTTAACTTGTTTCAGAGATGTGCTATTTATCTGTATACTTAGTGGAAAGGCGATCTGCTAACTTGCCTTACTTCGGTTTAGCTGTATTTGTACTTTACTATAAAACAGGCACTGATCGCCTGCAAATAGAAGTTCATTTATTTCCTATGGATCAATTGTTTCATCTGAAGTAAAGAGTTCTAAATTTTGCGAATCTGTTCTGTCAAGGCTCGCATCTTCGGATATACTGTCCATGTAGATATTAAATAGCAGAGAAGAGAGCACACATCCCTGTCTCACTCCTGTATTGGCTGCGAACATATTTGATATACCTTCTTGTGTTCCTTACTGCACTTCAGTTCAAGTAGTACATGGTTATGATGTTTTCTAGCAATTGTCCTTGTATCCTGTAGTCTTCAAGGATGGTCCAAAATCGTGTTAGTACCATCACATTTTGTAGTCCTGGATGTACGGAGAAATATGTAGCCTGTCTACCCTCCTGTAGCAAACGTTGAGAGCTGGCATGGAACCTCGTCCGACTGAGTCCATCTATTGACCATGGCCAGGCTTGCTTAGATTTCTCAAAACGACAAGAACGTGTAAGAAGCATGTGTATTGGTGGATATATTGACGGAATACATCTAGATTCTTAAGTTTCTTTTGGAGTGCTTTCTTTCACTTGTCCAAGATCGACATGATCAGAGCGAAATCTAAGTTAGATGGTACAGGAAATGAATGTCGGATAAAGCTTGCCTCAGGTGTAGACTAGGTAACATCCTTAAAGTCTAATTTTTGTTCAAGGTGAACATCTGAAAAGTTTCTTCATTATAGACAATTAGGCAGATTTTTTCTGCACCGATGGACTATTGATGTTCATGTATGGTCGTTTATAAATTAGAAAATGTGCCTGTCATTGTTGTTCCAGTATGTCTTCACGCATGTGTCACCAATGTGTCTTCACGCATGTGTCACCAATGTGTCTTCACGCATGTGTCACCAATGTGTCTTCACGCATGTGTCACCAGTTTGTACTAATCCACGTGTCAACATTCTGCCTTCACGCAGTGTCACCAGTTTGTATTCACGCATATGTCACCAGTTTGTCTTCACGTATGTCTCACCAGTTTTGTCTTCACGCATGTGACACCAGTTTGTCTTCACGCATGTGTCACCAATGTGTCTTCACGCATGTGTCACCAATGTGTCTTCATGCATATGTCACCACTATTTTTTCACGCAAGTGTTACCAATGTGTCTTCACGCAAGTGTCACTAATGTGTCTTCACGCAAGTGTCACCAATGTGTCTTCACGCAAGTGTCACCAATGTGTCTTCACGCAAGTGTCACCAATGAGTCTTCATGCACGTGTCACCACTGTGTCTTCACGCAAGTGTCACCGATGTGTCTTCACGCAAGTGTCATCAATGTGTCTCCATGCATATGTCACCAATATTTCTTCACGCAAGTGTCACCAATGTGTCTTCTCGCAAGTGTCACCAATGTGTCTTCACGCAAGTGTCACCAATGTGTCTTAACGTATGTTTCATCAATGAGTCTTCACGCAAGTGTCACCAATGTGTCTTCATGCATATGTCATCAATGTGTCTTCATGCAAGTGTCACCAATGTGTCTTCTCGCAAGTGTCACCAATGTGTCTTCACGCAAGTGTCACCAATGTGTCTTCACGTATGTTTCATCAATGTGTCTTCACGCAAGTGTCATCAATGTGTCTTCACGCAAGTGTCATTAATGTGTCTTCACGCAAGTGTCACCAATGTGTCTTCACGCAAGTGTCACCAATGTGTCTTCACGTATGTTTCATCAATGTGTCTTCACGCAAGTGTCACCAATGTGTCTTCATGCAAGTGTCACCAATGTGTCTTCACGCAAGTGTCACCAATGTGTCTTCACGCATGTTTCAACAATGTGTCTTCAGGCATGTGTCACCAATGTGTCTTCACGCATGTTTCATCAATGTGTCTTCACGCAAGTGTCACCATTGTGTCTTCATGCATATGTCATCAATGTGTCTTCACGCAAGTGTCACCAATGTGTCTTCGCGCAAGTGTCACCAATGTGTCTTCACGCAAGTGTCACCAATGTGTCTTCATGCATATGTCACCAATGTGTCTTCACGCAAGTGTTACCAATGTGTCTTCGCGCATGTTTCATCAATGTGTCTTCACGCAAGTGTCACCAATGTGTCTTCACGCATGTTTCAACAATGTGTCTTCAGGCATGTGTCACCAATGTGTCTTCACCCAAGTGTCACCAATGTGTCTTCACGCATGTTTCATTAATGTGTCTTCACGCATGTGTCACCAGTTTGTCTTCATGACTGTGTTACCAATGTGTCTTCAGGCATGTATCACGAATGTGTCTTTACGCAAGTGTCACCAGTTTTTATAACCTCACGTGTCACCGTTGTGTCTTCACGCATGGGACACCAATTCGTATTAACAACATTTTGACTCCACGCATGTTTCACCAGTTTGTCTTCACGCATATGTTAATAGTTTGTCTTTACGCATGTGTCACCAGTTTGTCTTCACGCATGTGTCACCATTGTGTTTCTTCACACATGTGTCACCAATGTGTCACCAGTTTGTCTTCATGCATGTGTCACCAGATTGTCTTTACGCATGTGTCACCAGATGTGTCTTTACGCATGTGTCACCAATGTGTCTTTACGCATGTGTCTTCACCTTGTCTTCACGCATGTGTCACCAGTTTGTCTTCACGCATGTGACACCAGTTTGTCTTCACGCATGTGACACCAATTTGTCTTCCGCATGTGTCACCAGTGTGTCTTCATAAATGTGTCACCAGTGCGTCTTAACGCATGTGTCACCAGTGTTTCTTCACACATGTGTCACCAATGTGTCTTCACGCAATTGTCACCGGTGTGTCTTTACGCATGTCTCACCAATGTGTCTTTACACATGTGTCACCAGTCTGTTGTCACGCATGTTTCATCAATGTTTCTTTATGCATGTGTCACCAGTTTGTCTTCACGCATGTGTTACCAATGAGTCTTCAGGCAAGTGTTGCCAATGAGTCTTCACGCAAGTGTCACCAATGTGTCTTCACGCAAGTGTCACCAACGTGTCTTCAAGCAAGTGTCTCCAATGTGTCTTCACGCAAGTGTCACCAATATTTCTTCACGCAAGTGTTACCAATGAGTCTTCACGCAAGTGTCACCAATGTGTCTTCACGCAAGTGTCACCAATGTGTCTTCACGCAAGTGTCACCAATGTGTCTTCACGCATGTTTCATCAATGTGTCTTCACGTAAGTGTCACCAATGTGTCTTCACGCAAGTGTCACCAATGTGTCTTCACGCAAGTGTCACCAATGTGTCTTCACGCATGTTTCATCAATGTGTCTTCACGCAAGTGTCACCAATGTGTCTTCACGCAAGTGTCACCAATGTGTCTTCACGCAAGTGTCACCAATGTGTCTTCACGCATGTTTCATCAATGTGTCTTCAGGCATGTGTCACCAATGTGTCTTCACGCAAGTGTCACCAATGTGTCTTCACGCATGTGTCACCAGTTTGAATTAACTCATATATCACCAGTTTGTCTTCACGCATGTGTCACCAGTTTGTCTTCACGCATGTGTCACCAGTTTGTCTTCATGCCTGTGTTACCAATGTGTCTTCAGGCATGTATCACCAATGTGTCTTTACGCAAGTGTCACCAGTTTTTATAAACTCACGTGTCACCGTTTTGTCTTCACGCATGGGACACCAATTTGTATTAACAACATTTTGACTCCATGCATGTTTCACCAGTTTGTCTTCACGCATATGTTAACAGTTTGTCTTTACGCATGTGTCACCATTGTGTCTTCACGAATGTGTCACAAATGTGTCTTCACGCATGTGTCACCAATTTGTTTTCAGGCATGTGTCACCAGTTTGTCTTCACGCATATGTCAGCAGTATTTATTAACTCACGTGTCACCAGTTTGTCTTTACGCACGTGTCACCAGTTTGTATTAACTCATGTGTCATCAGTTTGTGTTTACGCATGTGTCACTAGTTTGTCTTCACGCATGTGCCACAAATGTCTTCACGCATGTGTCACCAGTTTGTCTTCACGCATATTATAACAAGATAGATGTAACACCCCATAATTAGCAGGTGGTCGAGGAGTGCAATACGCGCGGTGCAAAATATTTGCACTAAGAATGCACTACTATATATATATATATATATATATATATATATATATGTGTGTGTGTGTGTGTGTGTGTGTGTGATGGGTGTGTTTGTGTGTTTATATGTGTATATATGCGTGCGTATGTGCTTGTGTATACAGACAGATAGCCAAACGCAGACATATCGATAGAGGAGGTAGATGATTATACTGTTTAGCGGTTTGTGACTCAGCCAGTTGACCTCCATCCCCAGCCCCTAGGTGTTGCAAAGAGTTATAATAAGGCTTGACCTGGAGGTCAGCGTGGCTGAAGAGATAAGAGACTTCGTTCGTAAACATCTGGAGAACTGATTCCCAGGTAGCGGGTTCAACCCCTACACCGGACAGCTGGACTAAAATTTGACCTGTCATCATTGACTTTTGGGCGTAAATTACAAGTACCTCAGAAGTCGGAGTGGGTTCGCTTGATGACGAGGGACACTGGTAATAGGAAAAGCTAATCCATACACATAAGTTAGTCCAGTGCACTAGAAGGACTACGCTTGAGTTCAAAGCATGCGAACGCAAAAACATATACATGAATGCTTTCTTCATTAAAGACAACCAGGTCAACGTACAGTGAGCGGATGGATACATTTAGAGTCACACGCACATCGTATAGGATTGTCACAATCACATTAAATCTATGAAAGTAAGCAAGTAATTACCAGCAGAAAAACACATGTCCCAAATAAATGTCTTGTTATGTAGTAGCGACATCACAATTTGTAGGCAAGAGATCAAGGACAAAAAGGTGGCCAATACTTCCGTCATTTCGGCAAGCGACAAGCCCAGGCGCTGAAGGAGGAGAAGAAGGAGGAGAAGAATATGAAGGCCAAAGCATACATACGCACACGCGCACACATATATACACATATACACACACATAAACACACACACACACACACACACACACACACAATCACACATATACATATAGAAAACATACAATGTAAATAGCATTAACTAAAATAAACGTGTATTATCGCGGACATGTTACCAAAAAATATACATTTGATATTAACATAGTATTATATCATACAGTTCATGTAGCACACATTGAATGTGGAGACATCGGGTGTATTCTTACAACGATATATTTTTTAGCACTGGCTAGACAACACTATTAATTAATTAATTCAATTAGTCATGTTTGTTTTCATCTTTCGTACACTCATTCTGTTGCATGTCCCTTGCAGAACCTCGCTCCCATAACAACCGTCCGGAAAACTTCTCGGTCACAAGCAAGATTACCCGCGTCCGAACCACCCATCTGGAGATCATCTGCCATATATTGTACCCATCTTTGGCTTTCCTCTTCTTCTCCTCCTGGGCATAAACCCCTTCATGATTGTTCTCTCCAAAACTTAGTGACGTCTCAAATGACCAAACTATTTCAATTTTCTTCGTTTTATGGTCTTTTGTAGCAAGCCTTCTTCGCTATTCAGTTCTTGTGGTACGGATGCATTTGTTCTTTTCTGTATCCAAGATATTCTTAGAATCCGTCTATAACATGTATATTCAAAGGCATTTATGCGCTGTTCAGCTTGTTTAGTAAGTGTCCAGGTCTCACAGGTGTATGTTACAATGGGAAAGATGCATGCTCTTAAAATATCTCATTGCGCATATGCTTATATGTTACTTCTGTGGCAGTACGATACAATATCACACACATACGGAGCTGTAGTATGTTGTCCTTTAATCTGCATTCGACCACAAGCTAATTCACAAATATACCACATATCGTTCACCCGAACACAGGCTAATTCACAAGTATACCGCATATCGTTCACCCTAGCACAAGCTAAATCACAAGTATATCACACATCGTTCACCCGATCACAAGCTATTTCACAAGTATACCACACATAGTTCACCCGAGCACAAGCTATTTCACATGTATACCGCACATCGTTCACTCGAGCACAAGCTATTTCACATGTATACCGCACATCGTTCACTCGAGCACAAGCTATTTCACAAGTATACCGCACATCGTTCACTCGAGCACAAGCTATTTCACAAGTATACCGCACATCGTTCAGCCGATCACAAGCTATTTCACAAGTATACCACACATAGTTCACTCGAGCACAAGCTATTTCACAAGTATACCGCACATCGTTCACCCGAGCACAAGCTATTTCACAAGTATACCGCACATCGTTCACTCGAGCACAAGCTATTTCACAAGCATACCGCACATCGTTCACTCGAGCACAAGCTATTTCACAAGTAAACCGCACATCGTTCACTCGAGCACAAGCTATTTCACAAGTATACCGCACATCGTTCACCCGACAAAAAATAATTCAATAGTATACCACACAATGTTCACCCGACCACAAGCTAATTCACACAACTATACCACACACATCGTTCACCCGAGCAAATGCTATTTCACAAGTATACCATACATCGTTCACCCGAGCACAAGCTATTTCACAAGTGTACCGTACATCGTTCACCCGACAAAAAATAATTCACAAGTATACCACACATCGTTCACCTGATCACAATCTATTTCACAAATATGCCACACATAGTTATCCCGAGCACAAGCTATTTCACAAGTATACCACACATCTTTCACTCGAACACAAGCTATTTCACAAGTATACCGCACATCGTTCACCCGACAAAAACTAATTCAATAGTATACCACACAACGTTCACCCGACCACAATCTAATTCACAAGTATTCCACACACATCGTTCACCCGAGCAAATGCTATTTCACAAGTATACCATATATTGTTCACCCGAACAAAAGCTAATTCATAAGTATGCCACGCATCGTTCACCCGACCAAAAGCTAATTCATAAGTATGCCACACATCGTTCACACGACCAAAAGCTATTTTACAAGTATACCATACATCGTTCACCCGACCAAAAGCTAATTCATAAGTATGCCACGCATCGTTCACCCGACCAAAAGCTAATTCACAAGTATACCACATACCGTTCACCCGACTACAAGCTAATTCACTATCATACCCACATCGTTTACCCGACTACACGCTAATTCACAAGTATTACGCACATTTTTCTCCCGACCACAATCTAATTCACAAGAATACCACACATCGTTTATCCGACCACAAGGTAATCCACAAATATACCACACATCGTTCACCTGACCAGAAGCTAATTCACAAGTATCCCCATAATAGTTCACCCGCCTAGAACTGCGCATTCAGTAGTTGTTCTCAATGACAAGGATATTTGCTTGTTCAGTCTGCTAGTAATTCGCAAGTTCTGTTTGTTGAACTGTCATATGGGCAAGCTGTGTCAATTGCCATGTTATTAATGTGCTGCTAATGAAAGGTGACACTGCATGACTTGCTTGGCAAACTGCACTAATGGTTTATAAACTCCGTGTTTCTAACTGATACAGTTGATGCATTCACAATAACAGTAAAGACAGCGACATTATAATTTACAACACCCTTCTATATAATCGCTAGTTTGCTGGTCTCATCAGCTACTCCTGTGACCCTGTGGCCCATTTTTTATGTGGTCGAATTCCATCCCCCCCTTCCCACCCACCATCTGCCGCCCTCTCCCGCGGGGCAGTTTTGAAAACAAACATGATTCCGCCTAAACTGGGTACCAGAATATTCGTGGAACAGATATAGGCGACCCCATCTGAGTACCGATTGGTGGATAGAAACACGGGACTATAGTGTTTGTTTTGTGGGGATTTTTTTTGGGCCCCAATATAAACATCCATATCTCAGTAACCTACTGAGGGAAAATTATGAGATTTAGTATATAACCTATCATTATGTCCACCCAACATAAAATGTTTTGTTCTGGAGATTTTACAGCAGATTTCAAAGTTTGTTTATATGCGGTATATAATTTACGGGTCTGAGATGAAATTCATAATTTTAAATGTACTACAGCGTAGCCAGACAATCAGCGCTCAATGTTGAATATTGTACGTGTTTTGAAGGGATTGGCCTTATGCCAACTCCCCGCGTTGTTCAAACTAGGACTGTTCAGAGGTGTCTCAAAATGTGGGTTATTTCATGAAACCTGATTAATATTGTTTTTGTTTTTTTTAAATCTTACCACTTATCGCTAACATTGAAATATGTGAATATGTTTCAATGGGATTTAATGCGAAATTGTACACTTCAAAGAATCACTATGAAGTTGTACACATATTTTTGTTAAGAAGCTGACCGCAGGAAACTGTTTTATACTATTACAAATTCTGAAAAAAGAACAGTGCATGCATTGGGTTTGAGTAAACGGTAATTTCGTCGATGGGTGCAAGAATCTGGAATTAAACCACCACGCAATAACAAAACGGTAGGTAGAAAGATTATTGTAGGCAGCTTTGACAAAGATGTCATAAGGCGAGATATTATAAAAATGCTTTAAAAAGACGCTTAAAATTCGACAGGGTCGACTTCATTGCACCGAGTTCTATCCCATATGGCACGGTCTCTTTCCACAGCGCGGAAAGCATCGCACAAAGCACGAACTCCTCAGCTCTAGCGACGACACACAGAAGTCTCCGAAAAATTTAACTCGTGAACCGAAAGATGCGGCCCGAAATCGAACCAACGACCTTTGGAGCCCGAGTCAAAAGGCGTGACCACTTCGCCACAGAGACTCCTAAAATTATAAAAATTTGGATTTTATATCCAGGATTATCCAGCATTATAATAAAGCTGGATGCCAAAGAAACGATGACTGTAAGAAAACTTAGGGTTTGGTTTCAGAAAGAACAATAACATAGAGCTATCCAAAACAACTTTGTGGAAACTTATAAGGACATTATCTTCACTATTTGAAAGTACAAGGGCGGTAGAAATAATCTTTGCGAGCATCCGCATTTAGGAGCCACGAGAAGCAGATAACTACGTGAAATAAGGGAAATGCGCAAAGAAAATTATGACATAGTGTGTTTGGATGAAATGTGGATCAATGCGCACCACACAAGTGATAAGGAATGGCATTCAGTGGAAGGACAGATAAAGCGATATGTGCCCAGTAGTATAGGACAGCTTTTGGTCATGGCCCATGCTAGTAATACGCATAATGGCTTACAACAGAATGCTGGGCTCGTGTTCGTATCAAAGCATACAGACAATATGGATTATCATAATAAGATGAATGGTAATGTATTTAGAGATTGGCTCGAGAATACTGGGCTTCCATCCCTAGATAGACCGTCGTGTCCAATTATGGACAATGCATGAAATCAATGTTGTTGCCCAAGAAGACAAAATACCTACAGCATCGAGCACAAAGGGAGCAATAAAGATATGACTCCGAATGGAAAACATACCATTTCCAGAAACGTATTTCTAGCTAGAATTGTTGTCCCTTGTAAAACAGACGCCAAAAAGCAAGAAATATCAAATCGACAAGTTGATAGAAGAGCATCGTCATGGGTGCTTGAGACTTCCGCCGTACCATTCTCATTTTATCCCTATAGAACTTGTGCGGGCTAAAATTAAAGGACAGGTGGCAGCTGACAATACTATATTCAAATTGTCTGACGCCAGGATACTAATCCAGTCCGCGCTATTAAATATTGATAACAGTTACTGGAAAAATGTGAGGACCATGTGTTGAAAGAGGAAGAGGATTATTGGAGACAGGATGGATTGAATTTTATGCAACCGAGCGCAGTCATCAACCTACTGGAATCGTCCGACACAGATTAAGGTCTGAGCAGATCGCAGACCGTAATTCACGCACACACCAACTGGGATAATTTGCTACAAATATACAGAAGAATTGCAGGCCCTAAACATTACAGCATCAGCATAATGTCAATAGCAACAGTTTGCATTCAATAGGGATGAATTTTCAATTCCGCAAGCCCTCAGCCGTAGCAAACAACAGCATTAAAACACACACACACACACACACACACACACACACACACACACACACACACACACACTAATCGCATTGAATACCAACAGAAGAGTAATATCGCGGTGGAAACTGACATATTGTGGCATAACAAGAAACATGAGAGCAAACACGTTGTCAAATTAGGGGACAACACACGTGCATACGAATCAATCTATAAACTTCAATGAAAAGAGGACCAACATCTTGGTCGTTAAGATGAAAGGTCACTACAGAGACACTGACAACTATTTTCATAGTGCAAAACAGGTAATCATGTTCCGTCTCTGAACGGTAAACAGCCGAGTAGACAATCTTTCACGAAGACTCAAAGCGGGTCTGTCACCCATGTGTACGTGTGAAGAAACTACACAGACAGCTGAACAGATCCTTAAAAATGGAAACATGATGACTAAATTGCGGTATCATTTCTGGTCACTCCATACACACATTAACGCACAGCTATTTGGAAGCTTTCACGAACTCAATATAAAAAGCTAACACGAATACTTCTGTACACATTATTAACCAGCAGCTGAAGAAAAAAGAAGGAAATGAAAAATAAGGTAAGAAATATATTCATTCTACTTTCCTGTCAATTTACAAATTATTTACCCCATGCCTCTGTAAATTCTCTGTCTTTACTAATATTACACATTGCACCCCTCTCGGGATTCTCCGTGGTGAAGTCGTCAAGCCGTCTGACTCGGGCTCCGAAGGTTGCATGTTCGATTCCGGGCCGCGTCCTTCATTTCACGAGTGTATTTTTCGGAGACTCCCGAAGGTCATCGCTGGAGGTACGGAGTTGCGCTTTGTGCGACGCTTTCCGCGCTGCGGAAAGAAACTGAGCCATTTGGGATAAAAACCCGGTGCAATGCAGCCGACCCTGTCGATATTAAGCTACTTCTTTCATTGCACCCACTCCCATACGAATCCGGATACGCCTTGTGTGTCATCTGAATTGGCGGGTCTTTCATTACTGTAAACATAAATTTGTTAGCGAGAAATCACTAGTTTTTCAGCAAAACATCAAAGAAATGTCGCCGCTTTCGATGATTTAAGTTGCTTTTGGACCTATCAAAGACATATTCCTTGGGTGGGGGTAAATATAAGACGGCTGGAAAAATTTCATAACGATGCAACAGACAGTTTTCAAAATAATTGATCGTGAATGAAGGCATTCCTTTCGGGACATACTATAACAGCATATACCCAACGTGTGTCAATGCGTGTACAGTGTACACGGGTCCTTTAACTGTAAGTGACTTTATGTTTGAACTTGATATCATCCGTACCGGCCATGTAAATATCACTTGTACACGGGTCCTTTAACTGTAAGTGATTTTAAGAGAATCAATCTCAAATTGATTGAGGTCAAGACTCAATCAAGAGAAATAAATACCACATATCATCCAAAAACAACAATCAACAATGAAGAATGTGAAAACGTCGCCAACATTGAACATCTTGGCTCCATAGCTAGCAACAATGGCGGCTGTCCATGGAAATACACAGGTTAAACTGTATTAACTGATTGAGTGCCACCTGATGATAAATCGTCTTAAGTGACTTCCAGTATCTGCCATAGGCTTTTATATCGCCAAAATGTTTCCACTACGATGTAATACAACATGACAGCTACTTATCAACAATTCTTAAGTCACATTTTCCGCCATCTATTTTTGTTTGGTCCAAATCTAGTTTCTTTATTTGACACAGAATCTGTTAAGATCCAATGGACATCAGGAAAGAAATTAAAGTATCATTTCTGATGACATGCATCTCTTCTGTGGTATTATATAACCATGAGCCCTCGACTATTTTCTCGTCACTGAAGACACGCATCTCTTCTGTGGTATCATGTAGCCGTGAGCTCTCGGCCATTTCCCGGTCACTGAAGGAGAAAATAGGGGGCTTTATAACTGAATTGTTCAAGAAATATTCTTTCAATACCGTGGACCACGATATGAATTGTTCCAGAAATATTCTCATAATAAATACCGTGGACAACAAAGTGAATTGTCCAAGAAATATTCTCACAATAGCATGGATCAAGAACTGGGGTGTTGAAGAAATATTCTCACAATAGAGTGGATCAAGAACTGGAGTGTTGAAGAAATATTCTCACAATATCGTGAACAAATGAGTGAAACGTGTTGACATTCAACAAGATCTAGACGTGAAAGAAAACTGGTTCATCAACAGCTTCGTGACTGTGATTCTGAAATACTTTGACCATATTAAACGTCAAGGTAGTTTATACAGAAAAGCGATAGAAACCATAGTTTTTCGAAGGAGATGAAGATGTAGGCCAGCTCGAAGATGGGCAACGGACGCTGAACTCACCCTGTGCATGAACATGAACGAGGAAGGAGAACTGGCGCATGATGGCGAATCTTTTCAGCAGGTCGTAATGACAGCGATGGCCTGTGAAGGATCTGCTGTTTGAAGATGGTTTCCCCTTGTGGCAGTCTGACTTGGACACAAACTAGCTTTATGCAGCAAGGACACGGGTGCGGGTAGCAGTATCCTTGTCACGGAACAAACCACGCTATATGTAACGGTGCGTGGGTTACCATTATTTGGTTGACATTGTTTGTTTCTTAATGGACACTATACAGCCGTAGTAGATGATCTTCAGCATTCAACGGCATCAGTTCATAGGCCTACAATCGTATAATGGTAGCCACGTTGTGGTTCCTTCTCTCTTATTGAGCAAATACTCCGCGTTGTATCGTGTACATTACAAGTGGACCATGCCTTGACCTGTGCCTTGAGGTTATAATAAACTGTGCCGCAAACTTCAGAAATCTTATAATTTTATTTTCATCTTATATATAAATTGCGATCTCCGTCTGTCTGTCTGTCTGTCTGTCTGTATGTCCGTATGTCCTTTGTGCGCTCGCGAACGGCCCATCCGATTGAGATGAAATTTTCTACACGTCTTCCTTTCATTCCAGTGCAGCCCACTGTCATATTGTTTTAGTGTGAAATCGGCTGCTTACCCAATATTATTTCATTTTTCACTTTTCATTATAATTTAATATATCTCAGGGGACTTAACTCTGTAAAAGTTATTTCAAGGGGCATAACTTTTCTGTATAACTTATAGTCATATTGTGGCATCGTTTTCAAAGATTTATAAACTCTTTGTCCATAGTTATGTACCGGCATATGAGTTATAATAAATAATGATACAATCTGTAAGGCATTTTCAAAGTTTTCATAAAAATAATGCACAATGCATAACATTGTAACTCATCTTTTTATGCTTAAGAAGTTACTGTAGTCATGCAGGTGATTAGAAAGAGTTTTCATTAAAAATAATGGATGGTGTGTGGAAGGACATTCTTTTAAGTTACTTTTTTTGTTGTATGAATTTAATGAGACGCTACCCTCCAGGAGCTGGGCAAAGCCACGCCGGGTCAGATAGATAGACAGACCCACCTTTTCGCTGCAGTTGTCTACAGGCATATGCGTTAAAATCCTCCTCCTCCTCTCCCCTCCTCCTCCTCCTACCCTCTTCTTCTTCCTCTCCCCTCCTCCCTCTCCCTCCTCCTCCTCCCTCTTTCACCTCCTCCTTCCTCCCTCTTCCTCCTACCTCCTCGCCCTCCTCCCTCCTCCTAATCACTCCCCTTCCTTCCTCCTCCCTTCTCCTCCTCTCTCCTCCCAATCCCTCCTCCTCCCTCCTTCTAATTCTACGTCCTCCCCCTTATCCCTCCTCCCCCTTCTCCTCCCTCCCCCTCCTACCTCCTCCCTCTCCTCCTCCCTTCTCCTCCTCCCTCCTCATCCTCTCTCCTCTTCCCTCCTCCTACCTCTACCTCCTCCCTCCTCCTCCCTCCACATCCCTCCTCCTCCTTCTCCCTCTTCCTCCTCCCTCCTCCTAATCACTCCTCTTCCTTCCTCCTCCATTCTCCTCCTCTCTCCTCCTACTCCCTCCTCCTCCTCCTACGTCCTCCCCCTCATCCCTCCTCCTCCTCCTACCTCCTCCTCTCTCCACCTCCCTCCTCCTCCTCATCCCTCTTCCTCCTCCTCCCTCCTCATCCTTCCCCTCCCTCATCCTTCTCCCTCTTCCTCCTCCCTCCTCCTCCCTCCGCCTCCTCCCTCCTCCTCCTCTCTCCTCCTCCTCCTCCCTCCTCCTCCATCTCCCTCCTCCTCCCCCTGCGTTCTTCTCCTCCCTCCTTCTCCTCCCTCCTCCTCCCCCTCCCTCTTTCTCCTCCTACCCTCCTCCTCCTCCTCCTGCCTCCTCCTTCCTCCTCCCTCCTCCTCCCTTCTCCTACCTCCTCCTAATCACTCCTCCTCAATCCTATTCCTCCCTACTCCTCCTCCTCCCTCCTCCTCCTCTCTCCGCCTATCTCTTCCTCCCTCCTAACTCCTCCCTCCTCCACCTCCCTCTTCCTCCTCCCAGCTCCTACTCCTCCTTTTCCTTCTTCTGCTGATGCTGCTGCCGCTGCTCCATTTACCCAAGTTAATTGTTGGGGAAGATGTAAAGACCTTTCAAGTGCTCTTTCTAATGCTTTTTGTAAGTTGGTTTTCGTTTATCTAAGGTTGTTCTAACTGCAACCAATAAATGATTAGACAGATAGGCAGACAGATACACAGACAGACAGAGAGGGAGGGACGGACAGACAGACAGACAGACAAACAGACAAACAGACAGACAGACAGACAGACAGACAGACAGAGTCGGGAACGGGAACTTATATGACTACTGATATGAATTAAATGAGATGCTCGCCATCAGGGGCTGGGCGAAGCCGGGCCGGATCAGACAGACAGACAGACATATAGACAGACAGACAGACAGATAGATAGTCGGGAACGGGAGCTTATATGACTACTTATATGAATTAAATGAGATGCTCCACACCAGGAGTTGGGCGATGCCGGGCCGGGTCAGACAGACAGACAGACAGACAGACAGACAGACAGACAGACAGACAGACAGACAGACAGTCGGTAACGGGAACGAGAACTTATATGACTACTTATATGAATTAAATGAGATGCTCCCCACCAGGGACTGGGCGAAGCCGGGCCGGGTCAGCTAGTTACTTTATAAACAATTCTAAGATCGCCGTCTTTTCATGTTATCAAGGTTTTATCTGCGACAAAAACTGCTTGAACATAAAGTGCAATTTACTTGTTATCGAATACTGAAATTCCACATCGTCAAAACAATCCCAATTGATCTTCCACAGATAATATTAAATTACTTGGTTTTTCTAGAGTCTACTTCTTCCTGATGATGCCCACTGATTCAGTGAATCTTAAACGCGTCCTTTCCAGAATGTAAACAATATAAAATGACACAAAGTAGTGCAGCTTTACATAACAGATTTACAGAAGGATACCGAGCTAAAACTGTGTTTGCCAACAGCCCGACTGCCCTTGTCGTTGCTGTCAATATGTCTCGTCACAAATATATGGTTCCATCCATCATGTGCCATGCCGGTAAGCGTGGGCGGTCATGTTCTGCCATCTCACTCGATCACCAGAGTCGTGGATCAGCTCCGTGTTTCTGTCTCGACCATGCCACAAGGCCAAGCCATCCAGGTACTTGCTTCTAGGTCTTCCCCTTGGTCTGTTCCCCTCGATCTTACCAGTTGTTACCAAATTCTCCAATCCATTTCTTCTCATAACATGCCCAAAAAATGTTGACTGTCTACGTCTAATTTCTCTAATCAATTTACGATCTTCATTTGTTTCTTGAAGGACTTGTTCATTGGTCTTTCTGGCTGTCCATGGTATTCTTTGCATTTTCCTCAGAAACCACAAATATACGGTTACATATATCAAAACTCTCACCGCCTTTGTTGAATACTCAGTCATGATCGAATGACCTTCCTTGCCTACTGTGGCTATATCATATCAACCTTTTCTAAATCCTTGAGCAATTGGGAACAAACGCCCCACCCACCAGAATCACATCTCTACTTGTCTCTTTCCGTCGTTAACTGTTGTCATCCGTAGTTAATACACACAAAATCCCCACGTTCTTGTGCACGGGGGAGGGGAACATACGTATTTCCAATATGTGATTTGTCGATCTATAATTATACACCCTTAGATTCATAACGTCACTGTCGCTACTTCATCAATATGACCTATTCCTTTACATACTGTTAGACGGTGGATCCCACTATGGCAATCTGACTTGGACACAAACTAGCTTTCTGCAGCAAAGACACTGTTTGACGACGGCTTCCCCTGTGGCAGTCTGACTTGGACACGAACTGGCTTTTTGCAGCAAGGATACTTTTTGACGATGGTACACCCTATGGCAGTCTGATTTGGACACAACCTGGATTCCTGCAGCAAGAACACACCTTCTTCAATCCTTCACGGAAATCTTTGTTCATATTCACATAAATAACAAAATCTATAACTACGTGCAATTGAACGATAAGCTTAATTGTAATGTAAATAAATTTGGGTATGTTGTAGGACAACATAGACATGACATTCATGATCACAAATGGCATATAACAGAAAGAAAATGTTCCAAATAAAGACACAACAAATTTGATACTTCTTATAGCGGCTCTGCTGCTGATGCTAACTGCCATGGTGCTATTTGGTGCATTACTCTGTCGTATTGAATCATTTGCTTTTGAACGCGTGAACGCAACACGAGCAATTCTAAAATAACACACACATATAGTGCAGTAAGACACAACCGCACTGCTAAACATGAAGGTTCCGTACGAATTTGGGGGATGCATGAAAATACACTGTCTGTGGAATGTGGAGCTTCTAAAAAATATGATAGGGATACTTGCCAAGATCAGCGTGCCAGTCCATGCAAACATGATCAAATAACACAAGCACTTTTTAGTCACGTGTTTCCTATAGAAGAGCGGCTTAAGTATGTAAATATAACGGTCGACAGCAATCATAGTCGTGTGGAGGCCTGATGACGACGCAAGTGCCGACGCTATTCCAAACAAACCACTGTCAAGATTTCTAGTCACAACATTGTGACTAAATTTAAAGACGTAGAAAACCCCCATAAGCATAACAATCCCAGACAGAAGACAGTTACACACGGCATCGGAGGCGATGTACACATTTCTGTTCTTGTGTAGCGGTCGTGTCCGCCATATTATGATTATTGTTAGTAAACTGAAGCATAAAGCTAAACACGAAACCAGATTACCAATACTAAACAATGGATAATCAAAGGAAAGAGCTACAGTGCATGGTGTTGTTATGTTGTCCATGTTAAGTAAGTTCCAATAACAGCCTAGTCACTGCGACAACGACACGTCACCAGTTTCTAATCTAGCGTTGACTTGTTGGATCAGACCAGGTCTTGAATTGGGTGATGTAAGGTCTCAGTCTGAAATAAACCAGTTTAATACATTAGTATATTGTTTATTCAAAGAGACATCCGGGGAAAACAAGTTTAGAATAATCATATACTATGTGGGTCAGTAAAAAAGGATTTTGTAATAAGTGTGAAGTACATGGCCGTCGTGGAGAAGGGTGTTGTAATAAGTATAAAGCAGATAGCATCCGCGGAGAAGGATGTTGTAATAACTATAAATTAGGTGGCGTCCATGCAGAAGGATGTTATAATAAGTATAAAGCAGATAGCATCCGTGGAGAAGGATGTTGTAGTAAGTATAAATTAGGTGGCGTCCATGCAGAATGATGTTGTAATAAGTATAAAGTAGATGGCGTATGAGGAGAAGGCTGTAGTAATAATTATAATGTAGATGGCGTCGTGGAGAAGGATGTTGGAATTAGTATAAAGTAGATAACTAATTCTTCGTCACATATATCTAAAACTTTCACAGAAGACGAAGAAATCTGGGATATTAGTTCAATCTTTGGGGTGGAAATTAAAAGAGCGGTTCATGGAATCCCGATTTCAGCGGCTGACACATCAGTGACACTAAATCCGCCATCAGTATGGCCCCTATATTGCAGTCGTCAAATATTCGTTCCGTCTGCACCTGTATTATAGTCCTAGACTAATCAGTACCGCGATACATTGCAAACTTCATGACCATGAAATAAGATACTAGTAGTGGAAACTTTGAGCTGCACAATATGGTGTCAAATTAATATGATGATTATCATCATCATCATCATCATCATCATCATCATCATCATCATCATCATCATCATCATCATCATCGTCGTCGTCGTCGTCTGCATCACCATCATATAGCAAGTTAAACTAGCCAACGTTTAACAATGTCTGCTACATGCCTCTGTCGTTGTCATTCGTTTATCTTATGCCATGTCGATAAGCGTGGGCGGTCATGTTTCGCCATCTCACTCGATCTCCAAAGTCGTGGATCATCTCAGTGTTCTTGTCTCGACCATACCCCATGCTAAAACCATCTGTGATATTTCTATAATCGTCCCCCACAGTATTTCTGAAATTTTGAGAACATTTGTGCAAAAAGGAGCACCACAAGAAGAATTTTACATCAGCGGTAAAAATAACTCCAAGTGTCACCTTTAATTAGCACAGCGTGGCGTCTCAATGGAGATAGACGATTGGATGATTCAGCATTGATCACCGGCAAAATTTGTGCTGAAAACCGACAGAACGCTGGCTATGAATTTGAGAATGTGACTTCAGAGAGACACGTCGTCTTTTTTTTTTTTTTTTTAATTTTGCCCTTATATTACCTGGGACGAGGTACGATCAACCTTTAACAAACACATTATAACGATGCCCGATGAAATGTAAAACAGGTAACATGTTGTCTATATGTAAAATTGTGAAGCTGTGAAAATAACGTTTCAATGAGAAGATAACATTATTACTCGCTTTCTGGAAGACTTCTACGGTTATTCCACCGATGATTTTACCATGCTTAAGTTATATCTCCTATGAGTGATATTTCGACATGCTATTTTAATGCCGTCTCACTATAAATGCACATCATGAGCATTCTTCCTTATGCTGTAGAAATTGTTCACTATAAATGCACATCATGAGCATTCTTCCTTATGATGTGGAAATTGTTCTTAAGAGTCTCTGTCTTAAATTACTGTGCACTTAAAGCGGAGAAAATGAGATTCTCCATCTTCACATCTTTCTTGAATATGCTATGAGAATTTGAGAGTGAATGCAAAGTTCTTTTTTTCTGAGATTATTGCTCATATGCGAAAGAAGGATAGATATATGGTGCATGATTTTGTTTGACGTTACATTCAAGGCCAGCATTGCACAATTGCTGTTGATGGCATGACAGCTATTTTGCGCTCAGTGGTCTGCCAGGTGCTTTCTGAACGATTACAATATTTGAATGAATTGCATAATGCAGGTTGTTGCTGAATTTCGTGCAATTATAACGCTTGTGAAAAGTGGTCATGATTTCGAACCACGTTCTTAACTCCTACAGAGACATGCTGGGAATGATATTACGGTTATGTGTTCGAATCTTCGTGTTCGTTGTGAGATAGATGAATATATATCTGATGGTTCTTTTATTATTTCTTATGATCATTATTTTATGAAATGATCTATATGTTTTCTAAATTATGAATGTCTGACATGTAAATGTTGATTTATTGTTTTTTTTTTTCCCTGATTGCTGGAGGATATATGTTCGAATATGACCCCAGTAAGAAAAGGAAAATAAATTAATGAAGGTGGAGATGAAACGAGCACTCGGTATACGAGGGCAGTGTACTACACGAAGGGAGTGTTGACCGGTTTTGCAGTTATAGGCATGGGATGATAAGATCGTGTCATGACGTCCTTATCTCATCCTGACGTTTTTGTCTCATAATAATATCCTTGTCTCATCATGACGTCCTTATTTCATAATGACGTCTTTGTCTCAGCATGACGTCCTTGTCTCATCATGACGTCTTTCTCTCATAATGTGTCCTTATCTCATCATGACGTCTTTCCATCATCATGAAGTCCCTGTATCAATCAGGAATAGTTGTTGATCCCTGTGCAGACATTAGTCACACTCCATCAGATGTTTGATCAAATTCCTTTACCAGAGAAGAGGGTTTGGTGATCCCACCTCTGAGTGGTGGCATCACCTCCCTTTCTAGTTCTTTTCTCTCTCTCTCTCTCTCTCTCTCTCTCTCTCTCTCTCTCTCTCTCTCTCTCTCTCTCTCTCTCTCTCTCTCCCCCCCCCCCCCCCCCCCCCCCCCCCCTCTCATTTCGCCTTACCATTAGGTACTACGATACCGATTACCGAATTTTAACGGAAATATATAGTCGGGGGCTGCGTGGTCTCGAGGTATGGTGTCCGCCTCGAGTGCTGGAGGTCTCGGGTTCAAGCCCGGTGAGGACCGGGATTTCACGTGGACTTCAAGTAAACATTTCCCCTGGTCTCTGGGTAGTGAGATCGAACGCCCGTGTGCATTGTTGCGCACATAAAAAAATCCCTTGGTAGTTGGAAATCGAAACAGAGTAGCCAAACGGCGCTGCCCGGGCAAAATTTCAAGTTAAAAATATACCCTAAGTATTTCAGGATCTTCGCCTGTGCTACGGAGTTCGCACACTGACTGAGTTTCTCCTCGTTTTGCATTCTACATTTCTCGCAAATCGGGAATGCTTGTTATATCGGAGAAGCAGGTTGTCTATTCTAAGCGGTAAGAACACCCGTAAATACCGTTTTATGAGACTTACTACATTGTTATACTATGCATTATTAAATTTAGCATCCATTTTTATGTCTAATTCATAATTTTGGACCATTTAAGGCAGTGTTTCCCAACGTGGGGCCCACAGAGAAGTGCGTGGGCATTTACAGCCCGTTCAGCGGGCCGAACCGTTCAAGAATCCAGTGGTTCCCACTCTATGACCACGAGCAGCATGACGATGGAGGTGATGGCAGTTATACAGGCTTTCATATGGTTGGAATCACAGCATTATACCAACGTGTGTGTACTAAGTGATTCAATGAGCATGATTCAGAAGATCGAAGCTTGATCTGTACGTAGATCAAGTGGACTGAGTCGCTGCGGAAATCTGTTGTCCGTAAAGTTACCTTCATCTTCGTCCCGGGACATGCGGGAGTCGAGGGAAATGAACGAGCTGATAAACTGGCTGGATCTGCACCCCCTGTAGATGGCCAGCCCATGGATCGTGCCGATGTTATTAACGTCCTCAAAGATATGGCGAGAACAGAGGACTTTGACGTCAGTGAATCCACATCGCTGTCCAGAATGAAATACTTGGGAGTACAAATCGGCACAGCCAGACGCGAGAGGTATATCGGGAAAACAAGGCGCCTCGTCAACCAACACAGAACTGGCACTATTAGCCACCGGACGCTGATGCATATGCTGGGGGGGGGGGGGGGGGGAGGATCTGAGCACCTATGGACATGTCCGGAGTGCAATGAAGATACCCCAACTGATAACTGATAACTGATATTTTGTACTTGAATTTCAGTACTCCATAATTTTTTGTTGTTGAAAATTTACTTACTGTGTTTGCACAATAATTTCCTAGTGATTTCTTCCTAAAACCTATTATTATAGTTCCTTTAGTGAACATTTCAATGTTTTGAATATTAAAAATTATGTATATGTTGGGGGGGGGGGGGGGGCGCATAAGAATTTTAGAAAGGCTTAGGTGGGACATAGCACAAAAAAGGTTGGGAAACACTGATTTAAGGTGACAATCAATGTCACACTGAAATTATGAAGATCGCATGCTGTAATGCAGTATTTACTAGTATTTCAATGGCGGGAGATGGCAGATTTTCTTGTCATACTCCAGGTATGAACATTTAATATTCTTATGAAATATTAAGAGCGACTACAATGATAATTAATGCATGTTTACATTCAACACCCATTATTGTATATATATGTGTAATTTTTCATCACTCTAAACGGACAATATCATTGATAATTTTGCAAATTTTCAACGGGACTTCTCAGGTCAAAATGAATTTACACTCGAGCAATAAACATTACCATAGATAAGTGTTGTGGACAAATTCACCTATTTTGACAGCACTGTGTCACAAGCTGCCACAATTTGATGATGAAGTGAATGCAAGAATCTCCAAGGCCAGCACGGCCTTTGGCAGACTGTACAAGAATGTATGGGACAGAAATGGAATAAGCCTGCAAACAAAGCTGAAAGTCTACAAAGCAGTTGTATTATCCACACTGCTATATGCTTGTGAAACCTGGACTGTTTATCAGCGACACGCTAGGAAATTAAACCACTTCCACACAGTCTGCCTTAGGAAGTTACTGAAGATTAAATGGCAAGACAAGATCCCAGACACTGAAGTCCTAGAAAGAGCGTCCATGCCCAGTATCCACACTCTACTAATGAAGAATCAGATTCGCTGGGCTGGTCACTTGACTCGCATGCCAGATCACAGGCTCCCTAAACGAATTTTTTACGGCGAGTTGCGTTGTGGTAAACGCTCCCAAGGCGGCCAGAGGAAACGCTTTAAAGACACTGAAAATCTCACTGAATGCTTTTGGAATTCATCATGAACCTGGGAGACTGCAGCCAGAGACCGAAATTCGTAGCGTGCATCATTACGCAAGGGTGCAGTCACTTGTGAGGCAACCAGGACTGCAAGAGCTGTGAAGAAAAGACAGAACAGAAAAACCACTGCAGAAAATCCTCCTCCAGAAACGTCAAGCATTCTTTGTCCACATTGTCAAAGAACATTTCGAGCCAAAATAGGCCTTATCAGCCATCTTAGAACTCACGGCTCCATACTTTCAACCCCACTGGATGAAATGAATGGTCATCATCATTCTTGATGGACAAACAACAGATACGTAACTATGGTGTAAAATATAACCATGGTGTGACATGTCTATATCGTGTGATATGTAACTTTGGTGTGATATATAATTATGGTGTGATATGTAACTATGGTGTGATATGTAACTATGGTGTATTATATAACTATGGTATGATATATAACTATGGTATGATATATAAGCATAGTTTGATATATAACTATAGTGTAATATATAATTATGGTGTTTTATATAACTATGGTGTGATATAACTATGGTAAGATATAACTATGGTAAGATATAACTATGGCATGATATATAACTATAGTATGATATAACTGTGGTATGATATATAACTATGGTATGATATAGCACAATGGTATGATATATGACTATGGTATTATATATAACTATGGTATGATATATAATTATGGTATGATATAAAACTATGGTATGATATAACTATGGTATGATATATAACTATGGTATCATATATCACTATGGTATGATATATCACTATGGTATGATATATAACTATGCTATGATATATGACTATGGTATGATATATGACTATGGTATGATATAGCACTATGGTATGATATATAACTATGGTATGATATATAACTATGGTATGATATATAACTATGTTATGATATATAATTATGGTATGATATATAACTATGGTATGATATATAACTATGGTATGATATATAACTATGGTATGATATATAACTATGTTATGATATATAATTATGGTATGATATATAACTATGGTATGATATATAACTATAGTATGATATATCATTATGGTATGATATATCACTATGGTATGATATATCACTATGGTATGATATATAACTATGGTATGATATATCACTATGGTATGATATAACTATGGTATGATATATAACTATGGTATGATATATAATTATGGTATGATATATCACTATGGTATGATATATAACTATGGTATGATATATAACTATGAAATGATATATAACTATGGTATGATATATCATTATGGTATGATATATCACTATGGTATGATATATCACTATGGTATGATATATAACTATGGTATGATATAGCACTTTGGTATGATATATAACTATGGTATGATATATCATTATGGTATGATATATGACTATGGTATGATATATCACTATGGTATGATATATAACTATGGTATGATATAGCACTATGGTATGATATATCACTATGGTATGATATATAACTATGGTATGATATATGACTATGGTATGATATATGACTATGGTATGATATATCACTATGGTATGATATATCACTATGGTATGATATATCACTATGGTATGATATATAATTATGGTATGATATATCACTATGGTATGATATATCACTATGGTATGATATATAACT
The DNA here is from genome assembly GCA_014155875.1 of Cepaea nemoralis. Taxonomy (NCBI): domain Eukaryota; kingdom Metazoa; phylum Mollusca; class Gastropoda; order Stylommatophora; family Helicidae; genus Cepaea; species Cepaea nemoralis. The sequence goes on along the minus strand of JACEFZ010001142.1, from coordinate 132,433 downwards.
ATGGTATGATATATACTATGTATGATAGTATAACTATGGTATGATATATGACTATGGTATGATATATAACTATGTATGATATATGCACTATGGTATGATATATAACTATGGTATGATATATGACTATGAGTATGATATATAACTATGGTATGATATATAACTATGGTATGATATATGACTATGTTATGATATATAACTATGGTATGATATATGGACTATGGTATGATATATAACTATGGTATGCATATATGACTATGGTATGATATTTAACTATGTATGATATATACTATGGTATGATATATAACTATGGTATGATATATAACTATGGTATGATATATGACTATGGTATGATATATAACTATGGTATGATATATGACTATGGTATGATATATAACTATGGTATGATATATGACTATGGTATGATATATAACTATGGTATGATATATGAACTATGGTATGATATATCACTATGGTATGATATATAACGATGGTATGATATATGACTATGGTAGATATATGACTATGGTATGATATATGAACTATGTGTAGATATATACTATGGTATGATATATAACTATGGTATGATATATACTATAGGTATGATATATAACTATGTATGATATATACTATGGTATGATATATAACTATGGTATGATATATGACTATGGTAATGATATATAACTATTGGTATGATATATGACTATGGTATGATATATGACTATGGTATGATATATAACTATGGTATGATATATGACTATGGTATGATATATATACTATGGTATATATATGAACTATGGTATGATATATAACTATGGTATGATATATGACTATGGTATGATATATGACTATGGTATGATATATGACTATGGTATGATATATCACTATGGTATGATATATAACTATGGTATGATATATCACTATGGTATGATATATAACTATGGTATGATATATAACTATGGTATGATATATAACTATAGTATGATATATAACAAGGGTATGATATATAAATATGCTATGATATATGACTATGGTATGATATATGACTATGGTATGATATATGACTATGGTATGATATATGACTATGGTATGATATATAACTATGGTATGATACATAACTATGGTATGATATATGACTATGTTATGATATATAACTATGGTATGATATATGAACTATGGTATGATATATAACTATGGTATGATATATAACTATGGTATGATATATAACTATGGTATGATATATAACTATGGTATGATATATCACTATGGTATGATATATAACTATGGTATGATATATAACTATGGTATGATATATACTATGGTATGATATATAACTATGGTATGATATATAACTATGGTATGATATATGACTATGGTATGATATATAACTATGGTATGATATATGAACTATGGTATTGATATATGAACTATGGTATGATATATAACTATGGTATGATATATACTATGGTATGATATATAACTATGGTATGATATATGACTATGGTATGATATATAACTATGGTATGATATATACTATGGTATGATATATAAACTATGGTATGATATATGACTATGTATGATATATAACTATGGTATGATATATGACTATGGTATGATATATGACTATGGTATGATATATACTATGGTATGATATATAACTATGGTATGATATATAACTATGGTATGATATATAACTATGGTATGATATATGACTATGGTATGATATATACTATGGTATGATATATGACTATGGTATGATATATGACTATGGTATGATATATAACTATGGTATGATATATCACTATGGTATGATATATCACTATGGTATGATATATAACTATGGTATGATATATAACTATGGTATGATATATAACTATGGTATGATATATGACTATGGTATGATATATCACTATGGTATGATATATAACTATAGTATGATATATAACAAGGGTATGATATATAACTATGCTATGATATATGACTATGGTATGATATATGACTATGGTATGATATATGACTATGGTATGATATATAACTATGGTATGATACATAACTATGGTATGATATATGACTATGTTATGATATATAACTATGGTATGATATATAACTATGGTATGATATATCACTATGGTATTATATATAACTATGGTATGATATATAACTATAGTAGGATATATCACTATGGTATGATATATAACTATGGTATGATATATAACTAGGGTATGATATATAACTAGGGTAATATGTATAATTATGGTATGATATATAACTATAGTATGATATATAACTAGGGTATGATATATAACTAGAGTATGATATATAACTATGTTATTATATATAACTATGGTATGATATATAACTATATTATGATATATAACTAGGGTATGATATATAACTAGGGTATGATATATAACTAGGGTATGATATATAACTTGGGTATGATATATAACTAGGGTATTATATATAACTATGGTATGATATTTAACTATGTTATGATATATCACTATGGTATGATATATCACTATGGTATGATATATCACTATGGTATGATATATAACTATGGTATGATATATAACTATAGTATGATATAACTATGGTATGATATATAACTAGGGTATGATATATAACTATGGTATGATATATCATCACTATGGTTCGTTAACTTTTTCGCGTAGGGGATGGATTTATTCATCTCTTGCGTGTAATTGGTGTGCCAGGATGTAAAACCAGGAGTTTCTACTCAAGGTCTGAGCGGGTGCTACGGAGTTCGTGCATCGATCGAAGCCATCCTTGAGTGAATTTTCAGCAGCGTGTGTGGTTCTCAGCAGTCTGTGTTTACGTTTTTTCAACATGGCGGAAGAACGTGTTTTTTTCCGAGCGGTCAGCAGTCAACATAACGACGCGGCGTGGTAGCCGCGCAGGGACAAAGAAGCAAGGTAAGCGCGGTGGTTTGAGGCGTTTTAGACTCAAGTGTCACCGTCTAGGACTCAGGAATATCCGTATTCTATATTGGAACTGTGCAGTGTAAAACAACGGGGCTCTATTTTAGAAACCCTAGTTTACAGGAACGACATTGTAGCACTCCAGGAGACGAGACTGGGCGATCAGCTACTCCGAATTGCCGGCTTCAAATGTTTCTACAACAGACGACATCTGGGAACGGCGATTCTCGTTCGCGACAGCATGGTGGCGTCAGAGCTAGACATGTCCAGTTGGGACAGTGACGATATACAAATACAGGCGTTGAGAGTTCATTCCAGTATACCATTCGTGTTGGTTAATGTTTATGCCCGCAATACGAGTATGGACGCCCAGAAGTGGCAGTGCTTAAGTGGCATATTAGGCCACGAGAGAAATGTTATTTTCTGTGGTGACTTCAACGCTAAAGGCAGAGCATGGGGAAACACTTCCTCCAATACACAAGGGGAGGAGCTCGAGACTGCACTGGAAACCATCGACCTGGTTTGTATTAACAGTGGCTGTGTCACCAGGACAGCAAGCCGTCCAGGCGATGAGGACAGTGCTATTGATCTGGCGCTATTTTCACCTTCACTCACTACAGTTTGTAGATGGGGTGTCCTAGGACACCATGGCAGCGACCACCACCCGTGCAGCATATTGGTGGAGAAAGGCAGAACCAGGCAGCACAAGCTAAAGGTAAAGACGTTCCAGCATGACAGTACAGGGCAAGAGTGGTGAGTGAAATAAGACGTGACAAGCGCAGAACGTTTCAGGGCAGGAAAAAAAGCTGGGAGCAGCCACCGTGGTGGAGTTTCGAGGTGGAGAAGGCTTGGGTGGATAAGCGTAGTGCTGTAAGGAGATGGCAAAATGCCAAGAAGAACAGAGCTGGTCATCCTAGTCCCTGCTTGCACTTAGAAAGAGAGATGCACACAAAAGTAAGTTATTTCAAAAAACTGGTCAAGGTGGTTAAAAGCGGAAAATGGGCAGAGGTGTGTCAAAGAGTAAGCACAGACAAGTCACTGAAATTGTTCTGGCGACTACATAAAAGCATGAGTGGTGTAGTCAAGAATAAGAGCATTTCAGACTTCCAAGGTGCTGACCTCACCTGGCAGAGGACTGACGAGGACAAGGGCAAAGCCCTCTTTGAACGCTACCTTGAGCAGGGCAACCAGACAGACATGGGAGGCCGAAATCTGGCCAAGGAGGTCACCTCAGACAGATGCAAGGCCCAGAACACTTCGGAGGAAGACACAGTGACAGTGAAAGAAATCAAGGCTGTGCTTCGACGATCAAAAAACAGTGCTCCAGGTCCTGATGGCATAAGATACGACGACATAAATAGGTGTACCGACAATGAGCTAGAGAAACTAGAAGACATGTACAACAACAGTATAGGGAGTGCTAGCATCAAGGAGGAATGGTTACACAGCTATCTGATTCCCTTGCCGAAGCCTGACAAAGACCACACAAAAATTCAGGGATATCGAATTATAACCATGCAGAATACAATAGGCAAGCTGCTGGAGAAGGTAATTGCCAGGAAAATATCAAGCCAACTAGAGAGGCAAGGTGTTTTCCCACCTACCCTGGGTGGGTACCGTCCAAAAAGAGAAACCTGGACCAATGCAGCAGTCTTTGCCCATGATGTCTATGAAGGTTTCCACTCAGGCACTGAAACCGTTGCTGCAGCGATTGATCTTGAGGACGCATACAACAGAGTACCACTGGATTTTTTAATGTTTCAGCTTCTTGAACTAAACGTAAGTCCATTCCTCCTTAGTTGGATCGCTGCAGCCCTCTACCAACGGAAAGTAGTTTTTAGATGTGGCAGTTGGACTTCGGAACCAACAACAATATATCCTGGCCTACCACAGGGATCACCATTATCTCCGGTACTGTTCAACGCCTACACAGTGAGAATCACCAGTGAGCAGATCACTGGACCTGGCAGGACATTGTCGTATGCCGATGATGTTTTAGTGTATCGTCAGGGTAAGGATAGAGAGGAGGTTGCTGTGGAACTACAAACCGAACTCAATCGCATAAGTACTTGGTGTGATGAAGCTGGGGCAATGGTCAACCCAACAAAGGCAACAGTGACTTGGTTCTCGTTGAATAATCATATTGTCAACAATCCAACACCAACTGTAATGCTGTGTTCAGAGACGGTGGAAAGAACGCAGGCAATGAATTACCTGGGGATACGGTTTGATCGAAGCCTTGCTTATAATGTGCACATAGACCAGGTGATAACAAAGGCCAAGCGGGGTTTGGCAGCGATGCGGGTGATGGCGGCAGCAAACTGTGAGCAGCGCCATCTATGTCTTCTGTACGAGGGGCTGGTCATGTCTGTTTTGGAGTATGCAATGGCAATCCTGACTCTCAGCCATAAGCAGATAGAAAGGATGGAAAGGATACAGAATGAAGCTATGCGCATTATTCTTGGATGTACAAGAGATACAGCATGCAGGGCGATGCGCTACCTTCTTGATTTTCCAACCATTGAAGAGAGAATACAAGTTTGCAGGGCACGCGCCTACCTCAGAATTAACGCAAACACACAACATCCACTGCATAGTGAAATTAGGAAGGTGAAGGGCAGCAGGTTAAAAAGAGGACGGTCGTGGATGGGTCAAGCCGAAGACATTCTTCAACAGGTGTGTTCACTTGAGGACTTAGAACCTGGCGAGGAGTGGGTGCAAGTGCCAACAGACTTCTGCACATCCTTTTCAGTTTGCATCCAACTAGATAGAAAATGCAGACAAGAAAATCCGGCTGCTGTTGAGGCTGAAGTACAAGCGTTGATTTTCGAGAATTCGCTAGACGGTGACGCGGTCATCTACACAGATGGGTCGGTCGTCCGACATGTGAGAAGCTCATGGGCCTTTACAGCTCGGGCCGGAGGGAGAATTGTGAAGGAGGACTCTGGTGCTTTCACTGAAACCACAAGTAGCCTGACCATGGAAGTCATGGCAGTAAGTAAAGCAATAACATGGCTCGAGACACAGACATTCACTAGGGCTTGTTTCCTTAGCGACTCAATGAACATGATCAAGAGGATAGAGGAGGGGTCGATCCGAAGAGAATGGTTGCTGCCTCTGAAGCGGTCTCGGCTGGCAAAGATTAGTTTCATCTTCGTGCCAGGTCATGCGGGAGTACAAGGAAATGAGCGGGCTGACAAGCTCGCAGGTGAGGCTACTGTGGAGGGCGGACGCGCCATGGACCAGGCTGACATTCTGAATGCTCTACGAGAAGTGAGACTTTTGCGAGAACCAAGTGATGACTGTGAATCTACAACAATGGCCAGACTGCGGGGGCAGCAAATTAAAAGAGGGGTGGCCAAACAAGAACACTACGCAGGAAGCCAAAGAAGATTGATAAACCAACACAGAACTGGCGTCGTTAGCCGCTACACGCTGCGGGATTTGTGAGGAGGGGATCCGAGCACTTATGGACTGAATGGTTCGATGTGCAACGAGGATGATCTGTCGACTAACTAACTATATCACTATGGTATGATATATCACTATGGTATGATATATAACTATAGTATGATATAACTATTGTATGATATATAACTATGGTATGCTATATCACTATGGTATGATATATCACTATGGTATGATATAACTATTGTATGATATATAACTATGGTATGATATATAACTATGGTATGATATATCACTATGGTATGATATATAACTATGGTATGATATATCACTATGGTATAATATATAACTATGGTATGATATATAACTATGGTATGATATATCACTATGGTAAGATATATAACTATGGTATGATATATCACTATGGTATAATATATAACTATGGTATGATATATAACTATGGTATGATATATCACTATGGTATGATATATAACTATGGTATGATATATAACTATGGTATGATATATCACTATGGTATAATATATAACTATGGTATGATATATAACTATGGTATGATATATCACTATGGTATGATATATAACTATGGTATGATATATAACTATGGTATGATATATCACTATGGTATAATATATAACTATGGTATGATATATAACTATGGTATGATATATAACTATGGTATGATATATAACTATGGTATGATATATCACTATGGTATGATATATAACTATGGTATGATATATAACTATGGTAAGATATATAACTATGGTATGATATATCACTATGGTATCATATATCACTATGGTATGATATATAACTATGGTATGATATAACTATGGTATGATATATCACTATGGTATGATATATCACTATGGTATGATATATGACTATGGTATGATATGTAACTAGGGTATGATATATAACTATGGTATGTTATGTAACTATCGTATGATATATCACTATGCTACGATATATCACTATGTAGTGTGCAACTCACGAGATGCAGTGAAATATGCCAGGCTGTAAGTTGTGCAGCCTATGGTTTGCTGTCAATATCAAAAGCTGATTCTTGGATATCTATAATCAATACGTAACTCGTTCTCTGTTATTAATAATCATAATCAGCAACAGATTATTGGATGTTGATAAGCAATATCAATAACTGATATCACGTATAATAATATTTTATATCATTTTTTTTAATAATTAATAATCAGTATCAGTAACTGGGCGTGTGACAGAGCGAAACATACAGACCTGCTCACTTGTCACTCGGCTGTATAATCACTAACTGTTATTCTTGTAACAGATTATTACGTATCTCAAACTGAAGCCATCTGTCCTTGCAAAATCCATTCTGAGTACGGGATAATATATTCACAAAACGGAACAGATGTCTTTAAAAGAAAGTTAATTATGTTCGTAATTAACCAGATACTTCATATGTGTTCATTAATTTTAGTGTTGCAAATGCATGCTTCTCACGTTGTTATTGCAAATTCGCATGCTGACAGCAAGATCAAGTTGACATATGGCTAATGGACATTCATGGAAGATTTGATTTAACCGTTTGCTTGGCAAACTGCAGTAATGGTGTTTAGAGTTCTGTCTTTCAGTTCTCGCCGTGTCTGCACGTACAGTTACTGTAACCAAACCTCTAATTATAATAGTTCAACACATTACATCACAAACTCATATATGCATGACATGCAGGTTTCTTTATTGTCCCACTCACGTCCTTATCTTCTTCATCTCTCGCACTCCTCGTTAAAGTCTCTAATAGAAACAGTAGTTTGTGTCAGGTTGATGAAGTCCGTGTACAGCCCTTGTTGAAATGTTTCAGGTTGGTGGCATCCATGTACAGCCCTTGTTGGAATGAAGAAAGCTAGTGTTTACGTTGTGGTCTGGGCGGGGCTCTAGACGCTGACTAGTGGTCACGGGGTATAAATACACACACGCTCGCGCACATACACACTGACGCACAACTGATGTGATGAACCTATATCAAACTTGTTATGTTGAGGCATCTCACTCCGTTGTGTAATGGTTGCAATCTTACAATTATCATGTCATTATGTCTTGACAGTTGGTGATATAATGATATATCATGTTCATATGCTCAACGGGTTTATAGTCCATGTTTTTGTATGAGTACATTTTATAGAAGTGTTTACTGTTTCATGCCTGCTCCGTGGCGAAGGCGTTACGGGCGCAGTTCATAATATTGCATACCCTGGTTCAACACACATCTGCTGGTGATTTGTTAGCAGACCGCCTTGCGTTGGTTTTTCACGAAATGGTATGAGTGCCGGTCGTTCAGAAATCAATGGCAAACTACTGAATGTGATCTTGCCAAGAGACCACAACTGCAAAAAATTTTGGTGTTGACTGCTACGTCCTGTAAAGGATATGCAACTAACTTTTTTCTGTTCATCATTCGTGCTTAAAATTACAGAGCGAAAGAAAAACACAAAATATGACAAAGAAGCTTGACGGGTGAATAAACACACACAGATACAGGAGTGAGTTTCGGTAGAAATCTTTACTAACGGACAATAAGAACAAAGCAATTTAAAATATACGACAGAAACAAACAAATGGGTGCTTCCCTGGGCGCTTGTCCAATCCAGGAAAAATGAAATTAAAACAAAAGAGATGTGCTTAAATCACTTTGTTGTCGAAATGTCAGTAAGTTCTTACAATTGACCTGCTTCCTCGTTGCCCGGTATGTTGTAATGGGCTGGTAGCGAGTGAATCGTTAGTTAGTTAGTTAGTCGCAGTTCCAACCTCACAGCAACGGGTCGTCCCCATTATGCTCCGTTCCTGTGCCAGTGAATATCACACAAAACGCTCCCCACTGCCCAATGTGAAAAGTGGAAAAGACAGGAGTCTCGACAAACAACAGCCCGCACAGATACACTGTGCATAATGCCGCCGCCAGAATGTCAACACACCAGTCCCCCACGAAACACCCAATTCATCTCTGATGGAATCGGCAGTCATTTTCCTATCTGGATGTTTCCTAGATGTTCACCTACACAGTCCACGAAAATACAGTTCATCACTGACGGCAGTGGCAGTCAACCAGAAGCCCAGCAGCCACGCATTTCTGCATAAGGCAAAAAACCGGTCAACTCTGGGACATAGCCACCTGCCATCGCTCCGAACATGCAGTCACGTTCCAAAAAAAAAAAACTTGGGCAGATTCAAAAGCACTTCACACGAAACTCACAGCCCACAGTGTCGCGCCACGCACTCACTCAGTAGCAGGGCGACGGAACCATCAAGCCTCCTTAGTCGCCTCTTACGACATGCGTGGTAGGCTACAGTGTTGCTATTCTTTGCTTCCCTTATGGGCCCCGGCAACACACGGCGGGGGGGGGGGGGGGGGTGAATCGTGCAAGTGTCTAAATATGGGCTCATGTCGTGACGGGACAGAATCGTATAATTTAGTCATATGGCTCCAGTTGTTTGTTGTGAGTGAATTAACGAAGGCGTAAAGCTGTACAAGAAAACAATCACAAGTCACGGAACGAGCGTTGCGGCCAAAAAGCCTTTGCCAGCACACAAAAGACACCGGTGCAACTACATGGAAGACAAGCTGCAACGTCACCAAGCTGACGTCCTGACGTCTTCTAACCCGTCTGTTAATGGACGCTTTTCTTGTATGTACATATTTATTCTGTCAGAAACTGCACACTAATGTAATGAAACTGCATCGAACAAGTGATTTTACTGAACATATTCACATTAAGGTCTGATTGTTGGTGAGGAAGGTGGAGAAGTGTGTATATATGAAACTGTGTTCAGGATGGAACCTCGGCAGGCAAAATGCTTCCGTGACGTGCTGTTAAATCTGTGACGGTATCAATTCAGTTAGTATGTAGAGCAGTGTGATACAGGTGAGATTGTTTGGGCTTCAAACAATAAACTGAAATTAGTATAGTAATATGTGCTACTTAACAATGTGTTTAACCTTATATTACCGCTATGTTCGTTTAATTACTTGTTTGTTGTTACAAGTCCGTTGTGTTATATGTTCATTGTTAAATGTACATTATGTTACTGTTTTCGTTATATTATTCGATATTATAATTCGTTGTATTACATTTTTCGTTATGTTACACGTCCGTTGTGTTATTTGTTTGGTGTCTTAACTGTTATTTATGTTACGTTGTCTTAGTTGTCAGTTATGTTACATGTCAGTTACAGTAAATGTCTGCTATGTACGGCCATTGTGTTTCATGTCGTCATGCTACGTGTTCGTTATTTTGATTATTCGTAATGTTAACATTCCGTTTGATTCAAAGATTATTATTTTGCGAGCTCATTGTGTTACATGTTTGGTATAATGTATTGTCCCGCTATGTTACATGTTCGTTATGTGTTATGTGTGATAGTGTAAAAAATAGAAGAAATGAGAAAGAAGAAATAAGAGGAGAGAGGGATTAGGAGAGTGAGGGACATGGCGAATAAAGAGAAGAGATAAAGGTGAGTTCTTTCCTGGTGGAGACGATTACTAATGATGTAACGCCCGAAACTTCGTATCGTGGTATAATATCAAGTCAACAAGTATACAGACTACAGACTACACGAGCCACAGGCTGCTCTACAGAACCTCAGTCTAGCACAGTGGTTCTCAACCGGTGGGGAATTCCCCTCCATGGGGGAATTTCAGGGTTTCCAAAGGGGGAATTAAGATTATTTCAAGATCGTGTTAATACAAGAACCGATTACTTGATATTGTTTTTCCCTTCATACTTTATGTTTATGTACGTCTTACCCTTCTAAAATTCATTTTATAAAGTAAGTAGACTCACAAATCACGTTTTATGTGGAGTCTAGACTTGTTTTAGTATGTGCTATTAAATTTAGCTTCCATTAATACGTATACTGTGTAGGGGAGTTGGATTTTTAGATAGGAAATACGAAAGGGGGAGGGGGATGACCTTCTTAAAATATGGTGAAAGGGGGGGGGGGGGACATGGGCCAAATTTTTAAGTAGGAAATACGAAAGGGGTGGGGGGGATGACGTTCTGGAAATATCGTGAAGGGGGGCACGGGCCAAAAAAGGTTGAGAACCATTGGTCTAGCAAATCAAGTAGAAGCAACACAACTTCAAATCTATTTTCCTCTTGATTAACAATCACCAGTAGAGTGAGTAAAAATACTCTATGTGTCAATAACGGCACACAAATGAATATTAAAGAAGTACAAGGTACAATCTGTTATTAAGGAAGTGCCTAGTACAATCTATTATTAAGGAAATGCCAGGTACAATATATTATTAAGGAAGTGCCAGGAACAATCTATTATTAAGGAAGTACCAGGAACAATCTATTATTAAGGAAGTGCCAGGTACAACGTGCGACCACTGTCTAATAGCCGCCCACTAATTTACCCAGGAAGGCAGTTATCCTTTGTGAATCCACGTTGCCTAGCGAATGGATGCAAGTCTGTGTTTCACACGACTTTTCCCAATCTTTTTCCGACTACAATCGTCAGAGTGATGGTCAACTTCGTCTTTAGATAGCGTCACGCTAGTCTCTCTGTGGGTTCTTTACTTAGCAGTCTTACATGCAGCTCTCCGGGTTCCTCTGCCTCCAGCCGTATTTGTAGATTTCTAGCAGTCTTCCATTTCTATCATGTCAGATGTTGCATATGGCTTTCCAATACAGTTCTCTGGATTTGTGCACCCAAGCTGTCCTGTCACACTTAGCGATTTCGGTAAGTCAGCGTCCGATCGACCCTCTGGTCTGTACACATGATAGTTCGTGTTACCTCACAAGTCCTCCTTGCTTATGTCCGTTCCATTCGGCGTGTAGGTGTGGGCACCTGCCTATGAAGAATCTCAGTCGTAGTCTCCTTTAGTTGCTATGTAGAACCCATATATACTCAACTTTCCCTCCAGGTATTGCCCTAGAATCACGTGACGCCTTGTTTACCGCGCTAAGCTAGTGGCACCCAACTCTTAGAACGTTGCCTTATGCTGATTTGCATACTGATTTGTATCCGACGCAGTTCGCATGCCTTACGGGAGTTCCCATCTATTCGCTCCTCTAAGTTGTAGTTTAGTTTACCCAGAATTCGTGGGAATTTGCAGAATCGAAGTATTCGAACATTGGAAATTAAAAATACCTTCCACTTATGTTTCCTGAGGTCGGCGTCCTCAATTAATCTAACGGTGCATTATGCTTGCCGTCAAAATAAGTATCTGCTTTGGCTGTAGGAAAGTTGGCTTCCTACTACCATAAACGAGCCATGGACCAGGCTGATATATTGAATGCTCTACAAGAAGTAAGTCGTTTGAAAGAACCAAGTGATGGCGGTGAATCTACATCCATGGTCAGAATGCGTGAACACCAAGTTAAAAGAGGTGTGGCCAAACAAGAACACTATGCAGGAAGCGAAAGAAGATTAATAAACCAAGGCAGAAATGGTGTCGTTAGCCGCTACACCCTGTGGGATTTACTGGGGAGGGGATCTGAGCATCTATGGACTGAATGGTTTGATATGCAATGAGGATGATCTGTGGACTAACTAACAAACTTCATTTTCTGAAACGCAGCTTCTGCTTGAACTATTTAACTCTTAATCCCTATCACGAATCTTTCATCCAATGTTATGATTGTTCATAGATATCTAAATGTATCAACCTGGTTATACACTTTCCCTTCTACTGTCGCATCACAATTTTTTTATTTTTTGGGGGAGGGGGGGGGGGGGGGTTATTAACACTCACTAGTGGCAAAAATATCATCAACGACTCGAATTATTGGATTAGAAGATCACTCGACCACCAGAAAGCCTAGTTCTGTCTCCATTCTACCCGTACATGGTCGTGGCGGAAGTCAGCTATCTAGAAGAAACACATTCGTGAAGGTAACTTGTGACATCACCTTGTATTGACCTGAAAGTGCTATCATTGGTGTCATCGGCATAGGGACTTGTCCTTGGTTACTGTAGAAGGGAAGAGAGCACGGGTGCAAATTCCCGAGTGCAAATACTCTAGTTCCTGAAAGAATGCTCATCAAATGTACTTAGAGCCCCAAATCTCGGGCACATTAGAATTTAGCGGCCAATGTATTTGCAGCAAGTAAGACCCAACCATACAACATGGATAACTCAACATCCACATGCGCCCTGGAACTGTGCAGATATCCCGCTGTGACGTGTATGGGAACAGCTATCCACTCTAGTGTACTGTTTTTCTCTGTATTAACAATATACACAATCTGGAGGACGCCGGCGCTACACTACAACGTTCACCGTGTTATTCCTTATGTTTGCATCTGTGACATTCTTGATGCTGTTGCAATTTCTGACGCATTCTGTAGTGCACATATCACATTTTGACCAGTATGCGCACATTACAAAGACTGTTGACATAGTCCTGGTCAGGATATTATACTCTGCGTCGATCTCCTCAGCTCTACACGCAGCTGTGATTGCTGTTGATCATTATATTTACATTCTGAAGCCATTTTACTACATCAGTCATGTGACAAAATGCTGCGGTCACATGTCTATCTGTTTTGCTTGGACTTTGGCGCTGATTCAAGCAGTCATTCCGGCAAGTGTTTTCACGAAAGACGAATTCCATAGAAAGTGTTTTCTCCTGCATAATCCTCCAGTATACTTTGTTACAACTCTGATATTCTTTGCTGTGTTGTATGTTATTAGGTGCGTCTGCTAGTTTAAAATCGCCCGCGTTGCGTTTGTACGCAGGAAAACAATGCATGCTGGAAGACAGCATCACCATGCATTAAGCGAATTGAATATTTCAGCTACCAATGGCAAAGATTTCATGAAAAGTTTTAAGTGTTTTATTGCCTCGTTTGGAATTGTGGCAATATGCCTTTAGCAATTGTCAAACTTTTTTGTCGTACAATATATCATCATATTTCACAGTGCCATTGTTGTACTGTTATCCATCTTATAGAGTCGTGCAGCTCTGTATTTATCTTTAAACAAGCACAGTTTTTCGTTCTAGTATAAAAACTCAGTTGTCCCGGTGTCAACAGATTTGCTGTAGAACGATGATTCCTGTGTAAGGCAAACTAGAAGGGGACCTGACATTACTGTACTTTGGTCAACACAAACCAATCACTAACATGCTACAACAGGCTGTCTCCAACGTACTTCTGTCTTTCCAGTAGCTTGTATTGTGGTATTTCTACTAAAGGCATTTGTGACAGTTCCACGAAGATTGACTACTACTACTACTACTACTACTACTACTACTACTACTACTACTACTACTACTACTACTACTACTACTACTACTACTACTACTACTACTACTACTACTACTACTACTACTAATGGGATATGTCCTATCTGTACTGTCCCGAGGACTCTGACACGCTCCCGTTGGGCGTCTCCAGTGTCGCTTAACTTATACTAATAAGCGACACGTTGTCTTCTGTCTATCTAATTAGTCTGAACTAATTCGTCAGAGGACTGTCGGGATAACTAATTAGTCATGGGTAATATTCGTAAAGGGGCACAACTGTAGCTAGAAAAGGTCTCATCTACTGTCGAAACCTGTACCATTTCAAGTTTATTCCAGTGATAATTTCTTCCCTAGTTGATAAAAAGAATTACATTCTCTATTGGTCATCTCGCTACTGGGGACTGACCCGAACTGAAGTTATCGTTGACTTAAGTTATCAAGGGCAACAACCCTCTAACTGCAACCTTCTCACTACACATATTGTGTAACGGACAATGGTCTCCCTACCAGAGATTCATCAAGGGGCATATTATTCCCCAAGGTCCCCGCTAAATAATATTTCATCAACCTTTATGGTCGAAGACTTAGTACATACTGTTTACACTTTTTTAAGCCCCCGCATGTTGGCTGGGTTTCTATGTAGATACACGTATTTTTCTCTTTAGAGCTACTAATGTTTCCCTGTTGGTGTAAAGTTATATCCCTTGTCTCTATAATAGTGGATGTTTCATTTATCTGTTTTGTATGTAGTGTATTATGTTCTCTAATGATATTGTGTCTGCCAGTTACAAACATGAATGTATGTTTATAATTTGTGCAGTAGTAATTTCAAAGTGTCACATGTTTGGATTTCATAAGTCACGAATGATGTAATATTCATAATTCTTGATCTCGATTCCCGAACATTGATTCTAAGAAATATGTCTATATGTGTATTATAATGGTAACATTTATACAAAAATGACACAGTTCACATGTGTTGCAGATGACGAATACAATATATAATATGGAGCCTAATGTGCACAATCTTTTGCACATAATCATTCATTCCCCAATTTTAATACATATATAATGTCTTTCGTTCCTCTTTCACTCTCGCATCCACAAAGCATGTTTTAAACATTTAATAAAAATACATAAAAATATACTCAAAGTTGAGGTTAAGGTATCGAAATTTAAATACTCTTAATTTACGCCTTTCAATTTAAGAAAAATAATGTTACTTAACAACGGAATTGTAATGAAAAAAGATTTAGTTTAGGTTTTCACCTTTTTAATCAATTAACTTTTACATATATAACTTGTTAACAACTAATGGTTTAATTTACAAAATGTTAACTACATACCTAACATTACATTTAACACATCAAAATTGCATTAACAAATGGGTGAAAAATTCATAAGTCAAAAAATAATTAACTAATAAGATTACAGTGTTTGTGTTAAGTCCTTTGTCGAAGAATGTTTGGTGTTAAACTAACAATGGACAATTGGTCCTAAGATCTGTTGGCACACTAAAAATGCAGTGTTATTAATTTTCATGTCCTAAAATATTTCTAACACAGTTATATATATCGATGTTTCACTAATTAAATTAACACAGTTCTAAGTGTGTGGGTGTTTCACAGAATAAACTAACACAGTTCTTAATGTGTATATGTCTCGTAGAATAAGGTAATACAGTTATAACTATGTAGATAGTTTCACAGGATAAAGTACTACTGTTCTGTTAATGTTTGTGCAGCTTTCTAAAATATTGCCGATGTTAAAATGTGGAAGACTTTGATTGGTCGATCAGTTGGCTTCTGTATCAGGACAATCTTGAAAGCAGGTCGGGCAATAAGTTACTGGCTCCTCAAATATGTTTGATGGTAAATGAGTAGTTCTTGAGGACTAAGGCCCACCTTGCTAGTCGATTATTCTCTGGCTTGCCTTCCTTGATGACCAGGAGTGGAGAACTGTCTGTCTCTATGGTGAAATGGGCGCCTTGAAGATACCTGCATAGTTTAGTGGTACTGTACACTATAGAAAGACGTTCCAGTTCAACAATACTGTACTTTTTCTCAGCTGGAGTCAGCTTCCTACTGATGTAAGTAACTGGATGATCTACGCCGTCGTGGTGTTGAAGTAGGACCGAGGAAATAGCTTGTCGCACTTGTGTTTGTCCTAAGAATGAACGGTAAAGTAATATCAGGCAAACGGAATATCGGTGGATTGGATAAGATGATTTTAATTCTCTCGAGTGCGTTCACCAAATAGGCCCTTTTGACAATGGTATTTGGTGAAGTTTTTTGTAACAAATTGGAAAAGAAAATTGTCAATTCAGCCAGGTTTGGTATAAATTTGCCATAATAATTGATGAGTCCTAAAAGACTCCTGACTTGTTTCTTTGTTGTTGGTACAGTCAGGTTCAGAATTCTGGCACCAATTTTATCATCAGTTTTAAGTTGGCCATCTGAGATCTTATGGCCTAGAAATTCTATTTCAGTAAATTTAATCTCTACTTTGTCTGCTCTTACAGTAAGTCCAAAAAGTTTATTTTGTTGAGTATCTTCTGTAATGTTGTCATACGGGTTGTCCAGTCATTAGTGTGTATGCATATGTCATTGATGTACGTCTGAACATTGGGTATTCCATGTAAAAGGAGTCTAGTTATCTGACAAGAAAAGGCTGGAGAACTGACTAATCCAAAAGGAATAAATCGCCAATAGTAGAGACCTAAAGACGTTGAGAAGACTGTTAGATGGATAGAGTTTTTGTGCACTGGAATTTGCCAATAGCCTTTGGTTAGATCTAATTTCGAAAATATTTTGGATTTTGACATGTTGATAATTAGATCATCACAATTTGGAATATGTTCTGCGTCTAATTTAGTGACAGCGTTTAGTTTCCGGTAGTCTATGCAAAGACGCATTGTAGAATCCTTTTTCTTGACAAGACCGATAGGAGAAGAATATTCTGACTGAGATTTTCTAATGATGTTATGTCTTTCTAAGTCCAGAATTTCTCTGTCAAGCCCCACTCAATAGTGTAGAGGAATGGAATACGGCTTGCATTTAATGGGTGTTATGTCTGTCAACATAATATGGTGTTGGATTTTGTTCGTCTTTCCAGGCGTGTTAGAAAAAATAGTGTCGTATTCTTTCAGTAAGTCCTTAATTTCCTGTCTTGTTCGTCAGTCAGTTTGGGAGAAACTGTAATTTCGTCTGTCGTTCCTATGCTGTGAACTGTTGGGGCAGGTAATTCAATTTGGCCTGTGTCAAATTGGTCTATGACGGTCGTCGTCGCTGCATCGTCAGTCGTCTCGTCCTCGTCTCTGAAGTGTTACGGCTTTAACATAGTTACATGATAAATTTTATGTTTTCCATTCAAAACAATTTCATAATCAACATTAGAAATTTGTCTAACAATTTTGAATGTCCCTGCCAGAACGTGGACAACAGCTCTTTTCTGTCTTCTGATAGTAATAATACGTCTTGTCCAGGCTGTAGTAGTAAAGTTCTGGTACCCTTATTTGCATATTGTCTATAAACGTGACCAGTTTTCTGAAGTGTTAATTTAGCGATGGTGCACTCTTCCATGATGTTGTCACGGGTGTTCGTGACCATGTCGTACGTGGAAGTTGTTATTTGGTCGTTGACGGTACCTGTCAACAATTCTTTGTATATTGTCAAAGGTCCTCTTGGGTTAGCCCCATAGACTAGTTCAAAGAGATAGAAGCCAGTACTCGAATCTGGAACTTCTATGTATGCAAATAACACGGCTGGAAGAAATTATCCCAGTCAGATGGGTTTTATGTTGTTATTTTAGCCAGCATTTGCTTAACATCTCCGTTTATTTTTTCGCAAAGGCCGTTCGAAGCCGGGCGATACGGACTTGTGAAAATCTGTTTAATACCTAGCAATTTAGTTACGGCTTGAGTGGAGGTCGCTATAAATTGCGCCCCTCTATCCGATAAAATGATGTCTGGAAAACCTATTCGCGAGAAAATGTGAAAAAACACGTCGGTAACATCTTTCGATGTAATGGTTTTCAACGGTATGACTTCAGACATCGAGTGCAGAAATTTAACATAGTCAGTATAAATCTATTTCCCCTATTTGATATGTGGCTTAGAGGTCCTACCAAGTCAACGGCAACCTTTTCAAATGGTTTTGAGGCCAGCTTTGTTGGTTGAACATGGGCCTTACAGTGTTTCCCCTTTTTAACTAACTTTTGACATGTCGGACACGACTGGCAATACTTATTGATAATGTTACAAAATGTTGACCAGTAAAATTGTGACAAAACTCTGGCTCTTGTTTTATATAATCAATATGCCAAGCGAATGGTGAATCATGAGCAATTTCTAATACTTTACGGTGGTAGTGCTTCGGTAGCACAGTTGTTGTACCGCTGTGTTACTTCTGCTGTAGAATCTCGTTAGAATACCGTCTTTCAGTTTGAAATACCACGAAGCGTTTTTCGTCTGCTTCGGTTTTGTGTCTACTTGTTTAAAATATTTAGACAGTTCATGATCTTAGGGTCACGCTTGACTAAAGTTATAAATGGTTTTGCTGGTAATCGCACCACTTGGGTTGATTATTTGCAATGACTCTGTCTGAAAGTTGTCCTGCTGTTGGATGCAGTGGCTCGTGTTACTGCATTGGCACTGGGGTGATTTTGTTCCCAAACTGTAATCTCTTCTTCAGAGCAATTCTTCACTTGTGGTATAAGACTAATAATGACATCACAGCATGGCTGATCTAGCACTGCACTGATGGTTTTCCCTGTGATAAACGGTGTGTCAATATATGCTATGGCCAGTGTATATTTTTCGATGTTACCCGAAAAAGTATGGCACGTTACAAACTTGCCGGTATAGTCATTTTTGATAATAAAGGCTTTTCTTGCCCCAGTCAATGTCGACCCAGAATCATGGAGGACTTTACAGGGTTGGTTGTTTATGAACCCATTGTGAAACTCGAGTTTTCCTTTCGAGGAAATGACAGCATTACACTCTTCATAAGTACAAGGTAAAGTATGGCCGCATTCTAGCAAGCCATCAGTTTGAAATTTATCACAAATACTACAGTTATCAAAATCGAATAAATCTATCAATTATAATGCATTCGTTTCTTGTTCTTCTCTCTCACTTTCAAACTCGCTGTCTCAACTTAAGCTTTCAATCAGCACAGCATTAGCTATCTTAATCTCTTTCGCCCTTCACAGTTAGAAAAAAAACGTGCCCGTAGGCCCGACAAAAAAAAACAAACAATTTACAGCTCTTTTGTATTGGCTACGTCTAGCCTGTTGTTTATTTATCATTGTTTCTGAATGTGCTTCATAGCCTGGCTTCGGGTCACACATTTCATATTGTCCGTGTGTCATATGACAATAAGTGCATAAACTCATTTTCCCTTTTGATTTATTCTTATAACTGAAAGGTTTTTGTTTATACTCATTGGCAGCTGCTGCTAGGTTCAATTGGTCGGAATTTACTACAAAATATCTATATTGGCTGTAAAGAAAGCCGATCCTACTCTTTCAATTTCCTCAATAGTTTTACAATCACTTTTTTGGAGGAATTTAGCAAATGATGTCGGCAAAGATGCTATAATTTTATCTTTGAACATCAGGTCTTTTAAGTGATCATAGTTGTTATCAACTTTAGCTGCACTTAAATATTTAGAAAAAATGTCTTGGACTTCAGACACGTAGTCCTGAAACGTTTGATTAGGCTTTGGGCTCAGTTTTGCAAACTGTAGCTGGCACCCAGGAGCGTCTAAACCGAAATTTTGTAAAATACGATGCTTAATATAATCGTAATCTTTTCTTAGCTCTTAAGAAATAGTTTCTATCACTTTAAGTGGTACGAGAGCCAGATTTATCATATAGATCATTGACTATTGATATTTCTCAATTTCGTTATGTCTCATGAGTGCTTCGAAGTTTTGGGTCCAAGCTGAAATGCTATCCCCTGCACAGAGTGGTTTAACAATACCTTGGTATTTTTAAAACTTTTGTTCTATTTCTTTGCTTTCCATCTTTTCCTTTGCTTTCCATAGTTTTGGTGACAATATGTACCTGTGACTCGATTTCTAATTGTTTAAGTTTCAACTGACTTTCATAATCCAAATTTGTTGTTTAGTAACTGCTTCTAATTCTTTCTCCCTTATCTCTAATTGTTTTTGCTTTGTGACTGCCTCTAATTCTTTCTGTTTTGTGACTTCCTCTATTTCTTTCTGTTTTGCGACTGCCTCTAATTCTGTTTTAATACTGCTAATTGTTTCTTATTCTCGCCTTCAAGTGTCTTTTCTTCTCTCTGTAAAGATTATGTAAATTTCTTTTCACCCCATTCTACCAATTTGTCTCCCTAATAACCTAATGATTTCCCTGATTCAATGTAATCTTTTAATGTTGACATTTTGGAAATTTGGGCTTACAACAAATATATCAAAAAGTTTGGGATTATTTCCCTTACTACAATAGTACAATAATACACACACAAAAATGTACAATAATATCGAGCAAAACAAGAGCCTATTTAGCTCTCACACACTAAAATTATAGGTACTTAGCTGAATTTGGAGAAAAGCCTCACACCACGGGGTTATCAACCAGTTCTTGTACAAATGGTTTCTTCAACAACCTGCTGCGGAGAAAAGGGAATGTTAGTAGATGTCAAATGTTGTGTCTGTCGGGTGTCATGCGTCTTGTAGCACAAATGTAATGGTGGTGAAGATGATTTCAATTATTCATTGGTTTACATAGTATTTCCAGAGTAATTCAACATAATTCTCACATTTAATCTTATAGGTATGTGAAAAATTATAACATTGGGCGTGAACGCACAAGTTTAGTTAGTTCTGTTATCTTGAATAGGTAAAGATCTGTCGGGTGTCTATTCTGTTTTCTTGAATAAGTCAAGACCGGTCGAATTCCTCCAAGTTTTCGTGTCACAACCCTGTGTTGCTCGTTCTTCTGGGTCTGGACACGAATACGTGTACGTATATCAGAATCAGTCAATTCACGTACATAATGAATATAAGTTTAATAGCCCAAATTCAATATCACAATTCATACGTCAACATTCATCACATTATCGAACAGTATACTCGTCCACTCAACTAATATGTCTTAAGCTCACACGGCTAGCGCTCACGCTGTTCATACATATATCTCGTAGTGCTCGCAAACAATCATATTATCTATACAGTTCACTTTCACAGCACTCAGTCAAACACGTCCATTCCCTTGATAAGTCAAGTCTCGTCTCCCCAAAGCTGTCGTCTTTGGTCACCTATCACGTGTAGTTTGCGGATCGCCGTGGTAGGTAATTACTTCTTGGCAATGGGACTCTCTATCGTCCTTGACCTGGGGTTAGTCCGTACGTTGCTGACTGTCGTATCACGTAGTCCAGTCTGGGGTCTTACTGTCATGTCCCCTTCATGGGTGTACTGTGCTGTCTGCTGTAGCCATGTCTCGTTTTCGCTTCCCATGTCCTGTCTATGGGATATATCCTATCTGTACTGTCCCGAGGACTCTGACATTATATCAGTATCTCAGGTTGTGATGCTAACTCCTATATTAACTTCTAATTATATAGCGAAAGAATTATGTTTGTCTCTTATTTAGTTGCATATACTGCCCTACCTACATTAGACCCTTCCATGGAATCATTATTAGTTATTCTGTCAGTCCAAGATATTCGCAAAATTCGTCTCAGGAACCACATCTCCGCTGCTTTCAACTCTTTCTTAAACCACACAGCAAAACATATTATATCAAACGGTTCTGTGCTCTCTAGTACCTCCTAAAGATACTTTTCATTTTCTGTAATGCAGCTTTTCTTGCCCTATTCAACTCTTAGTGTATATCACGAATCTTTCATCTGATTTGATGATTGTGCATAGATATCTAAATTTATCAACCTAGGTATATACTTTTCCTTTCGCTGTCGCATCACATTTTTATGTTATTTTGTTTTCTTTGAAATAACCATTGTGTTTGCTTTCTAGATGTTCCAGGAAAGTCATGTTTGGGCTAGAGGAAGAAAAATCATCAACCACTCGTATTTTTGGGCTACAAGATCACTCGAGCACCATAAAGCTTAGTTTTACCTCCATTCTACCCGTGCATGGATGTGACGGATGTCAACTATCTGGCAGAAACACATTCGTGTAAGTAACTTGTGATCTCACCCGAGTCAAAGACCCTGGTTCCTGAACGCATACTTATCTAATGTACTTAAAGCCCCAAGTCTCGGACACGTTAGAATTGAGCAGCCAGTGCATTTGCAGCCAGTAAGAGCCCACCATACAACATGAATAACATAAAATCCTCATGTGCACTGAAACTATAGATATCCCGCCGTTACGTGTTTGGGAACAGCTTTCCACTCTTGTGTACTGTTTTTCTCTGTATTGACAATATGTACCATCTGGAGGACGCCGACACTACACAACAACGTTCACCGTATTATTGCTTCCGTTTGCGCCTGTGACAGTCTTGATGCTGTTGCATTTCTGATGCATTATGTAGTTCACGTATCACATTTTGACCAGTATGCGCACATTAAGAAGACTGTTGACACAATTCTATTGGGAATATCATACACTGTGCCGTTCTCCTCAGTTCTACATATAGCTGTGATTGCTGTTGATCGTTATATTTACATTCTGAAGCCATTTTACTACATCCGTCATGTGACAAAATGCTGCAGTCACAAGTCTATCCTGCTTGCTTGGATTTGGTGCTTATTCATGCAGCCATTCCGGCAATTTTATACACGAAAGACAAATTCCACAGCGGGTGTGTTCTCCTGCACCCTCCGCTGGTTTACATTATTATACGTGTGATATTCGTTGATGTGCTGTATGCTATTGTATGTGTTTGCTATTTTAAAATCGTCCATGTGGCGTTTGAACGCAGGAAAGCATTGAATGCTGGAAGACGGCATCACCATACATCAAACGATTTGAGTATTTCAACTACCAACAGCAAAGCATTCATAAAAAGTTTAAAGTTTTTCATTGCCTCGTTTGGAATTGTGGCAATAGGCTGTATGCCTATAACTATTATGACACTTTTATCAAGTCTGTCGTACAATATACCATTATATCTAATTTCGAGTTAAAAATCTACCCAAAGTATTTAAGTATCCTCGCCGATGCAACGGAGTTCGTGCATTGAGCTGAGGTTCTCCAGACTCAGGTTTGAGTTAGGAGGAAAACGGAGCACTTATGGGTTAAACCGTGTGCCGTGATGTTGATCCAACGACTAAACTAAACTAAACTAATCTAAGACTGCCATTGTTGTACTCTTTCTCGTCTCATGGAGTTGTGCAGTTATGTGTGTATCTTAAAACAAGCACTGTTTTTCGTTCTAGTATAACAACTCAGTTGTCCCAATGTCACCAGATTTGCTGTAGGACGAAGATCCCTGTGTAACGCAAAATTGACGGGGACCTGAAATGGCTGTACCTTGATCAAAATGAAACCAATCATTAACATTCTACAACAGGATGTCTCTAAAGTACTTCTGTCACTCCAGTAGCATTTACAGTAATATATCTCCTAAATTCGTTGCTGCCTGTTTCATTATGTTTTATTTTTTCTTCTTCCTCGTCCCCTCCTTTTTTGTCCTCCTCGTCTTACTTCTCCTTCTCTTTTTTACTCTTCTTTATCATTTTGCACACTCAGACCTCCTCGTTAATGTCTCCGTCAGAAGACAAAGTTTCTCACACTGGTGTTTAGTTCTGAGTGCAGGTTCAGATCCCTTACACTCCAAATCCCAGTGAGAAAACTCAGGACAAATATCTCTTGTATACTAATTGAAGAAACAGTCCCTTGATACTGTCACCGACCGCTAGGGTAATTCTATTATCATCATCATTCAGGGCCTTGCCGACTGTCGTGGGCGATCATACCTCTCCACAACCCATTCTAACACCTTTTTCAAATAAGGTAAACATTCAGGTCACTTTTACACACCTTAAAGCCCACTGGGTATATTGTGCTTGTTCCACATTTCTACAGCCCAACCGACACTCGCGGGCTGATGTGGCCAGTATCAAACTGGCCGCTTATACTTCCAAAGATATTTTCTGGTACTGATTTTAGGCTGGATCGATCTGGCAGCCAAGTTCAGTTTTTGAAATTCTAATCTGCTCAATGCGACTCGAATCCATAACCACGGGGCGGGCAGGCGAGCGTCTAGGCACTATGCTATAGCGGCTCCCACACATTGTTGAGTGTGTTGACAAGTAGCCACATATTGTTGAGAGTGTTGACAAATTCTCACACATTGTTGTATGTGTTGACAAATTCTCACATATTGTTGAGTGTGTTGTCAAGTTGCCACATATGTTTTAGTGTATTGACAAGTTCCCACATATTCTTGAGTATGTTGACAAGTTGCCACATATTG
Organism: Cepaea nemoralis; assembly: GCA_014155875.1. Taxonomy (NCBI): domain Eukaryota; kingdom Metazoa; phylum Mollusca; class Gastropoda; order Stylommatophora; family Helicidae; genus Cepaea; species Cepaea nemoralis. The sequence continues at coordinate 107,422 of JACEFZ010001142.1, read as the reverse complement.
TTGAGTGTGTTGACAAGTTGCCACATATTTTTGAGGGTATTGACAAGTTGTCACATGTTGTTGAGTATGTTGACAAGTTCCCACATATTGTTGAGTGTGTTGACAGGTTCCCATTTGATTGTCAACTGGTATGCTGCCTTTCGTTACCAATGTTTAGGCCGGCTCCATGGCCGAGAGGTTAGCAGCTTTCTCCGCTAACCCCGAATACTCTCGTCACGTGACGCGACGAGAATTAGCAGTGGTTCGAATCGCAACAGTGACTTATGAGAGTATGGAGCCGGTCGCTCAGAAAGTCGTGGCGTGCTGATGAGTGTAATCTAGCCTAGGAATCAACATACAGCTGAAAGATGCTGGTGTTGACCGCAATATCCTGAAACAGGATGGAAACGCGGAAAAAAAAATATATTTGCTAGGTCTTTACATTCATTGTTTAAACTTCAAACATTTTAATGATTTCTTCAGTTTCTCCTCATCAAATGCTGAAGTGTAGTCAATAAAGCACAAATAAAGCTCTCTTTTCATGTCATTCGTTCTTCGCGTTACTTCATGTACGCCAAAGCACAGTTTTGAGGATAGCTCTTCTTGTAATTGTTAGAATCGATTTAATAAATACAAGTGGATTATATTTGTTTTAACGTAGAGATGCAAAAGTAAATAAATTAACTGTGACTTTATAAGTTTAAAGCGATTTCCTGGAATAAGGCGACGAGATGAACTTGTATTTTAGGAAGATTACTAGATGATTTTCTTTTCATGCTGTTCTTCTTATCCACAAATATGTTGTTACATTTACTCGTGTATCAACATCTTGTTGTAATAAACTTGTATGCTAACATTTGTACTAGCGCAATATCTTCGTTGTTTGTTAATACAGTAATGTGTATGTTTTGAATATTCATCGTTCTCTTTGTTGATTGATTGGTTTGTTGAGTGATAGATTGATTTATTGGTTGGTTGAGTGGTTCGTTTCTTGAGTGATTGATTTTGTTGACTGGTTGGTCGGTTGATTGTTTGAGAGTTTGGTTGGTTGGATGGTTGGTTCCATGGTACTGTTGACTGGTTGGTCTAGTGGTAGGTTGTTGGAGCGTTTGGTTGGTTTTTTTTTTTTTTTGACTGGTTGAGTGGTTTGTTTGATTTTGGATGATTATTTGGATGTTTAGTTGGTTAGTTGGTAGGGTTTTGGGTTGGTTGGTTAATTTGTTGATTAGTTGGTTGCTGTTTGGGTCTTTAGATGGTTCATTGTTTGGCTGAGTGGCTGGTTGGTTGAGTTGTTTTATTTATTTTTTTGTTCTTGGCTGTTTTAGTGTTTTGTTGGATGGTTAGTCGGTTTTTAGTTGGGTGTTTGATTGATTCATTTATTGATTAGTTGGGTGGTTGCTAGAGTAGTTGGTTGTTCGGTTGAGTGGTTGGCTCGTTGATTGGTTGGATGTCTGGTTGAGTGGTTGGTTGGTTGTGTGGTTGAAGGGTTACTTGGGTTAGTTAGTTGTTGGTTGGGTGTTTTGTTGGTTGGGTGTTTGGTTAATTGATTCTGAATAGCTTGGAAGACATAATATTAAAGCTGTTATCCGCGACAAACTGAACAGCGCATAAATGCCTTTGAATATAAATGTTACAACCGGGTTCTAAGAATATCTTCGGTACAGAAAAGAGCAAATGCATCCACACTAAAAGAGCTTAATATTGAAGAATTTGGCTACTAAAGACTATACAACAAAGAATATTAAAATATTTTGGTCACTTGAACCGTCATGAAAGTTTGGTGAGAACAATAATGAAAGAGTATATACCCTGGAAGAGGGGAAGAGGACGGCCAGAGAGAAGATGACTGTCGCATGATTGCGCACTCCGTCTTGTTCACTGCTGCACATCACAATTTCAAAACACACTTCTCACTAAGGGTTTGCAGTGGAGAGAATTGGGATGCTAGGAATGTGGCGTCAAGAGTATTAATAGCTGTGACACCCAATGATGGACAGATCATGTGATCTAGGCCCGTTCTGTCCATTGGTTAACCTAGAATAATCGCGTCGCCCGCGAAATATTTTGGGGCCAGCGACGCTACAATTCGGCACTTGCAGAGCGACCTGCAAAGCCTCCAGATGTGGTTTAGGTCTCTGTATGTGCCTCATCCTGATTCAGAAGGAAAGCTTCAGACGAAATTATGCCTGAATTTGTTTGTTTCTGAGTCAGGTAAAGCTTTAAGTATGAGAGTGTGTGTGTGTGTAAGTTCCGGCACGAATATATATATTTATTCTTCTATTAGAAGATAGAAACCAACTTTTAACCAGTCCCAAGATGGCTACTCTCTGCCAGCGCTGATGTAGATATCTGACGCCTTCTATCTTTCGTTTCCAGAAGAGTGCTGTACAATCACTATGTCTGAAGCTGTGAAAAGAGGCTCAATTATGCCCAGACTGTTTCCTATTCTTGAGTCTAAATCCCACTGGCTTGCTGACTGCGTTCAGAGCAGGTTTAGTACAAGATAAACTATGATCTGGTGCTAGGTGTCGCCTTAGTTGCAATCCACAGCGAACCGCCAACACACGCGAATGTGAGAAGGAGGAATGAAAGACTCTACCTCTCATCTTATATGTCCGTGGCGTGAAGACAGATTGTGAGTGTAACTGTTTAGCATCCATGACTGGTCCAGCATTTATACTGCTGTGATTTATTCAACCAAGCATTTAGCACTCTGACCGAACCACAGTCCAGCTAACAGTCCAACACCGGCACTCGAGTGAACGAATAAAAGAAGAATGGTGTTAGTTTGAGAGAATGAGTACAATGTGGTGTCTCATCTTTCTTTCACTCTGTATATATATGTGTGTTATTGAATGAGAGGCAGTGTAAACCCTCATAAGGAACATTTCCCATAGACCTCCACATTCATACCAATTATATGTTACTTATATTAACTTTAGAGTGAAATATTTAATGTATGTTTCTTTACATTATTACTTTGATGCAACATGTGGAATGTAGTTATTAAACCATCACCCTGGTTGACCGAGTAAGTAAAGGACATAATATGCTTTCATGCATAAGCACTTCTAAACTGTCAGGGGGAAATATCACCCCAGTGTCAGAAGAAGTAAGTAAAGGAAATGACAGAAGAGGTGAGAGGGTATAAACAGGAAAGTATCCAGGCAGACTAAAACAATGGTGGCAGCACTGATTGGTAACATGAGTTAGTATGTATGAGATGAACAATCATCCTATCCTGTTCCATTACTATGTAGGGATCAGATATGCTGGGTACATCTCATCATTTACTCTCCATCATTCTTTTCTAGCCTTGTCTGTCACTGTGTCTGTGTCCTCTGTGAGAACATCAGCCAACAGGCCACTATGTACAGGTGCAGAAAAAGAAAGCTTGCCCAATATAATTGCTGATGTCTAATGCCAGTACAAGGAGACCCACTGTAGCTCTTAACTTGTAGGTACTTCCTGAATCTGCTACCTTCTGTACCTCATGTCTGTAAACCCTTTTCATTCTTGTCCATTGGAGAATTATCATCCTTTGGCTAGATATAAATGTGTTCACCATGTTTATCCACTCAGGTGAGGATGGCGGTGTTCGCAGATTGTCATGATCCAGAGTTGCAGATCATTGTCCAATAATGTACTCATGATCCAGAGTTGCAGATCATTGTCCAATAATGTACCATGGGACTGCCAATCATGAGCTGCTCAGTAAGATCTGTTGTCAGGAGTTGATCTGATCAAAAGTCTTCTTTGAGCTTTGCTTCCTGGAGAAGTGACAACATAAGTGATTTGAGGAGACTTTCTAAGATCATTAGGATCAGTTTTATCATTCACAAAAGACTTGAAAATTGGTAATACCATGGCTGAAGTCTGATAGACAATTTTATAAGGAAAGACTGTGTCATATAGTTATGCATTCCAGAAAGTTCTCCGGGATATGTGTAGACTGTTTAATTCCAAGTTTCACTTAATAACTCAACTGAAAGTTCACAAACAGAACATTTTGTGTAGTGCAGAGACTTTGTTAGGAAATCAGAAGGGTGGTACCGTGATGAAATGCCAGAACTGCCATGAGAGTTTTCAGGAGTTCTAATCTCCATTGTGTCTTAGAAAATTATTCTGGAACCAAAGTGGTTTAGTTCATATGTCATAATGCATCACTGGTTTACTTCCACAGGTTTTTATTTTGAGTAATAAACCAAAATTAACTGTTTCTGCATTTTTCTGTCAGTCCATGGTGGTGTGACAAAACTTTTCATTATTATCTATGTGTTTAGTTAATGTAACTACTTCACATAAAGGTAGTATCTGGAACTACAGGTGACTGGGTAAACACTAATAGACAGCTAAATTCTGTTCTATTGTAATCTCCAAGGTTCCAGTTTACTCAGAGAAGGGAACTTTAAATTTTATTAATTCCTGTGACCATTTCACCTAAAAGGGAAAATGTTCATAGGTGGGGGACTCTTGAGCTAATTAAGTTTCTCTTTTCGGGAAGGAAGATTTTGGAGGGAAGAAATTAATTTTCCTGGGAAAACCCCTAGATTTCCAGAGCTATTATGGGTCAATTTGGCTTCCAAGAACCCATCCCCTCCAAATGAAATCAGTCCCATCCTCATAGCTGTACTTCAATGAGGGGTAAGTCAGAGTGGGTACTGCTTCCAACTCCCAACATGTCACATTTACTGACTGCAGGATATGACAGATGATCTTTCTTCTGTTTGTCCTTAGAGTCCTTTTAATTTTCCTCAGACACCATTTTTCTGCTGCCATTCCTGTATTTGGCTTTTCCAAATTGCAAAAGCATACAACAAAATAGGTTCTTCTTCTTCTTCTTCTTCTTCTTCTTCTTCTTCTTCTTCTTCTTCTTCTTCTTCTTCTTCTTCTTCTTCTTCTTCTTCTTCTTCTTCTCTTCCACTATTACATAATCCAGGTGGATCTCTGTGCACAACAACACCATCCACTAAATGTCCATGACCGTGTCATTGTCTCCAATCCTCTATGACCTTTTTTTGATTGTGTTGCTTATGGCGAGTCCTCTGTCTTACAAAAGTCTCACTTCAGAGCTAGTGTAGGCAGGTTTATAATTCGCCTACATGCCAGGTCGAAGGTTCGAAATAAACTACGGGTAATTTGAAAGCAGATCGCTGTGATTTGATTTCCATGGTTTGAGTGTCAGATTTTCATAAAGCAATGGCAAGCTACTGAACGTAAAAACGCTTAGTAGTTCAGAAATAAGCTGGCTTCGTGGCTTAGAGGTTATGACTTTTCTCCGTAATCTCTTATACTCTCGTCGGTAACGTGATGACGGTGAGAATCAGCAGTGGTTCGAATCGCATCGGTAACTTACGGGGTATGTGAGCCGGCCGCTCGGAAAGCAATGGCAAACTACTGAGCGTAATCTTGCCAAGAGATCAACAGACAGCTGAAAGATGCTGATGTTGACAGCGATGTCCTGTAAAGGATATGCAACAACAACAAAAAGTTCAGAAATAGCCAATAAATGCTGGGGTTCGTTGCAAAGTCCTGTAACAGGCATGAAACTTTTAGATTCACTATATATACATTATTTTTTTTCCCGCGTTTCCATCCTGTTTCAGGATATTGCGGTCAACATCAACATCTTTCAGCTGTATGTTGATTCCTGGGCTAGATTACGCTCATCAGCCCGCCACGACTTTCTGAGCGACCGGCTGCATACTCTCATAAGTCACTAGCGTGACTCGAACCACTTCTAATTCTCGTCCGCTCACGTTGACTACGAGAGTATTCGGGATTAACGGAGAAAGCTGCTAACACCTCGGCCAGGCAGCCTTGTGTTGACATCTACTCCCCGCCTTTACTTCTTAGAGTGCCAATCAATACCCGTACACTTATTTCTCAGTTCGTGAGGCAGGGTTGACCCCTTTGCCATGACGGTAGACATGTTCACATGACTTGGATTCTAACCCGGGACAAGTGAGTCTGTAGGCGAGATAGCTTGCCACTATACCACTGTGGTTGCTGGGCTATTTCTTGTTAGGAGACATCACACACAGTCATAAGACGGTGGGAAGAGGCGCGATCATGCATGCACTTGTTTACATTGAGAACCATTTACATGTTTTAGTAACAACCTCATTGTGATAACAGTGCGTGTGTGAGACAACGATAGTGTACCCAGGTCTTGAGAAGCTATTAGTGCAGGTTGTCCAGGACGTAATGCAGTGCCAGCACTCTTTCTAACACATCAGCAACACACACAGTACAACGTACTGCTGGAGTCAAGTTCAACCGGGAGAACGTGAGTAATAATAATTTGTGAAATGTTATTACACCGACAAGAACACAACTCTGATTTAATTCTGCACAATGTTCCTATACTCTGTTCATGGAAGCTATTAGGTTGTATTGATATATTTTATCCTGTGTTCAGAATAGAGTTTAAAAGACAATGCTTTAGTCTGAGACGCCTGCAAGTCTATTCAAGGTATCAAGACTGTCGGGCTGCAGTAAAATAACACACAAGCAGGTATGATTGCGCCGTGTGTGTCTTAATTGTTAATTCTTACTATGCAACGCGCCACTTTAAGGTTTTCACAACCGGCTCCCACATTTATTAATCTCCATTCAGAGTAGCTCCGGTAGTTACATCTTGACAAGTCTTTATTTTTTTTGTTCATATCCTTTACAGGACATCGCTGTCAACACCAGCATCTTTCAGCTGTATGTTGATTTCTTGGCAAGATTACGCTCAGTAGTTTGCCATTGCTTTCTGAGCAGCCGCTCACATACCCCGTAAGTTACCGATGCGATTCGAACCACTGCTAATTCTCACCGTCATCACGTTACCCACGAGATTACGGAGAAAAGTCATAACCTCTAAGCCACGAAGCCGGCTTGACAAGTCTAGTTTCAAAAAATATAATTGCTTTTGTGTTTCGCTCACTCGCTTTGAACTCAAAGGTAGTCCATACACACTGCAAGAAATGCTGGACTGAATTTTGCGTGTGGATTACCTTTCCATATTAACAGTGTCCCTCGCCATCAGGCGAATCCACTCCGACTTCAGAGGTAATTGTAATTTACGTACCCAAGTCAAAGACGATAGGTCAACATTTTATTCAAGCTGTCTGGTGCAGGGGTTGAACCCCTTACCTCGGCATCAGCACAACGGGTGTTTAGAAACACGAGTTCATATCCATTCGGCCATGCTGACCTACGTATAATAATAATAATTATTATTATTATTATTATTTATTATTATTATTATTATTATTATTATTATTATTATTATTATTATTATTATTATTATTATTATTATAAAAACAATATGGAGTGAGTACACATCTAACAAACCTATGTAGAAGTTTATACAACAACAGTGAATGCATAGTGAGAGCAACTGGAGGACACTCAGAACCCTTCACCATAAGATCTAGAGTACGACAAGGTTGTGTCCTGTCCCCTCTCTTGTTCATAACATATATAGACAACATATGTAAAGAAACCAGCCAAGCAGAGACAGCAAGAATACCGCATGACGAGAACACAGAAGAAGAACCATCTGTAAATCTAACCATTAGAGAACTGTTTGCGGACGACCAAGCATTAATAGCAACATCAGAAGCTGAATTACAAGACCACATGAATAGTGTAAACGAAATGTGTAGGGAACATAACATGAAAATTAGCACAAGCAAAACAGAGGTAATGATTATAACTAACGAAGAAGAAACAACAACAATTCACCTAAACGAACATCCCTTAAAACAAGTAAAGAGTTTCAAGTACCTAGGAAGTATAATATCATCAAATGGCATATCAGAAGGCGAGATCGAAAATAGGTGCAATAAGGCAAATCAACTCATTGGACAAATGGCACCAATAGTAAAGAACAAACATGTATCAATAACTACTAAGAAAGCACTTTACAACACAATCTTCCTACCAACTCTATGCTGCCAATGCCAAACCTGGACAATGACAGAAAAAGAGAAATGAAAAATCACAACAACAGAAATGAGGTTCCTGAGAAGAATACTCAACGTATCAAGAAGAGATAAGATCAGAAATGAAGAAATCAGGACTAAAGTGGGAGTTAAAGCAGCACTAGATTTTATTAGAAAGCAGCAAGTCAAATGGTTTGGCCATGCAAGTAGGTTACCAGTCAACAGTATACCACAACAAGCAATGATGTACAGACCAGATGGAAACAGAGGAAGAGGCCGACCACGTAAACGTTGGACGGAGGGAATAGCAGAGTCCATGGGAATATCGATATATGAAGCCCATAATCGGGCACTCTCCCGCTGTTTATACTTCACCTCGACACCGCAATGTACAGTAGGAACACGATGAGATGAGATGATGAGATGAGACTATTAATCCCTTTCCCTACTGCTCTTATCCGTGTGTTTTAGGTCTCCGTCTTTCCCATGAGGTACAAGAGGAACATGAAGAGATGAGATGATGAGATGAGACTATTAATCCCTGTCTCTGCTGCTCTTATCCGTGTGTTTTCGGTCTCCGTCTTTCCCATGAACCATGTGCTTTCGATGCAACATGCTTTTTCTAGTGATACCATATCTGATTTGTTTTAAATTATTGGTGTCATCAGTCTTCATTCAGAAACAACATAAGCTTCAAAAGAATACAAAGTAACAAAACACATATCGGCGGATTGTCTATTAAAGTTTACAGTGTGAAGGTTGTACGTCTTTGTTAAGCCACATCAATCTGCACGTCAAGATTGTCACTACCAAAAGTTCTACAAATTACCTGCTGCATGATGTTGAGCTTGTATTGATTCCTGGACGACCGACGCTCTTACCTTTACGAAAATCAACAAGCAGTTTGCACCCAAACCACCTGTGGCTGACATCTATCCCAATATGTCGGTATCTCATCTCATCTCATCTCATCATGTTCCTCTTGTACCTTGCGGTTTCGAAGCGGTTCCTCCAAGCTGTCATGACATATCTACAGTTTAGTCCCTCTGTCAGTGTTCAATATCTCAATGACGTCTACTTTGAAGCAAGCACAGCAGTTCTTTACGTCATCCATAATATCACGTGACCTGCCACATTGTGTAAGCGTTAATGTATCGCTGCAGATCTCAGCCTCTGATGTTCTGGATCAGTTCTCTTGATCTTATTCCTCCATGCCACCGTCTCAGAGAATCTAGCATCATTTCTCTCGGTGTGCCTCTCCCTGTTCTAACGCTGCTCTTTCTAATTGCGATGATATGTTCCAATGATGCTCTTCTCATTGGATGATCTTGGTATACTTTTATCAGCCTTTTACAGGAACCCGTTGTCAGTTACTTGCTCGCTTGCTTGTGTTCGTTGGCTTGAGTTCCAACGCGAAGTCCTGTATGTCGGATGAAGATATCCTGTTGTCCAACATCAATGTGATGTCATACAGTACCTGAGGTTTGCGTGAGTATCTGTTGTCCCATGTCTGGCTTATTGGTGTGCAGACTGGTGGTTCCTCGCCGGACAGGCAGATACTCTCCGACTTCGGAGGAATCGGCGATCCTATGGACTTTAGCCAGGACCCCGAAGGGACCTGTTGCCCAGAACGCTCGACGAGGACGCGTCAATAGGTCTTAGCCAGTATATAACCCGGCCCTGCTGTCTTGGAAACACCTCTGCGTCCGTTGTCAGTTACTCATGCATTCCAGATTATTTGCAATATTCGTCTCGGAAACCTGAAAACAAGCGTGAAACTTGTAATTTTCCTGTTAAAAATCACTTTCCTCTAGCAACGTTCTAGTTTAAACGTACTACCCACATGAAGCATGCTATAGTAACGATCTAGATTAAACGTGTTACCCTCATGAAGCTTGCTATAGTAATTTTTTTTTAGTTTACAATCTTACCCCCATGAATATAGCTATAGTAACTTTCTAGTTCAAACTTGATACCAACATAAAGCTTGCTATAGCAACTTTCTAGTTTAAACTTGTTACCCACATGAACCAAGCTACAGTAACTTTCTAGCTCAAATGTGTTACCCACATAAAGCTTGCTGTAGCAACTTTCTAGTTTAAACTTGTTACCCACATGAAGCATACTATGGTGACGTTCTAGTTTAATCGTGTTACCCACATGAAGCATGCTATGGTAACTGTCACAGCCTAACATTATACGGTAAACCAACATAAGTTAATAGACACTAGCGAAGGGCTACAACTCCCGCCCAAGGGAAAGAAGTAAGACCCTCGAAGGCCAGAGTAATCCAGAGCCTTCTCGAAGGACTGGTCAGTGAGTCCACTGTCCCGTGGACACTGATGTGGCCCGCCTATTGCGGGGTCCACGAGGAACTCGGACAGAGTTACCACCCGTGTCGGATTGCGATACGTGTGAACCGGCAGAGACAGACGGGACATCGGAGAGGCAACAGGGCCTGCCTTAGAGGGACTTAATAGTTCAGACCCATGTGTATTTAGGGTCATAGACATATGCTAGATAGTTTGCTTAGAATGTTTGTTATAATCATGTGTGATGTTAAACCTCTGTGATATGCAACTTATTAGTGCGGGCTTGTTAAACCCACTGCGCCAACGCACTGTATACCTAAATACAATAAATATTGTTATATTATATTTAACGGAGTTATTGTTGCCTGTTTGAGCCCGAGACCAGATCCCCTAGAGATCCAACACGCTGACAGGCTTTTTGGGGGTTAATCTCCGGTTTTGGCACAAGCTTTACGTTCAGACGGCTATTGATTGCCAAGTAAAAAATTAAGTAAATGATATCAAATTGATTTCTGAACAAGTTTAATAACTTTGCAGCTATCTAGTAATGAACTAGTATTAGTATTAGTCCCTCTGCAGATAATCTCTCAATGATGTTAACACTATAAATTTTGACATGACTGTGACATTTGACTGTTACTAATGTTTTCTCATTCTACGAGCAGATTGTTCCGCGAATTGTGGTGTATGTAACCTATGTAACCTATCCAACAGTGGCGAGAGAACAAGACAACATTCGCAAGTTCAGGGAATATAAGATAAGTTTCATATCATGCCCATTGCAACCCTAAGCGGTACTTATCACCATCCATCCATGTAACATTTTTGCTTTGCATTGATTTGTATGTATATTCATAACTTTGTAACCAACGTAACTTTGCATTTGTATTTGCTCATGTAAACAGTAAGGGAGATAACTAAATTTTCTACTCCCCAACATTTTTCTAAGGGATTTAACTTCAGTAAAATTACCAACAAGTAAAAGACAAGATGTCTACGTTAGAAAAATGTATTGAGTTAGGTATGAAATTAGGTTATAAAGAAGAGAAACTATCAGAATGGGCACAGAAGACACACGCAGAGAACATTGCCCGTGAAGAAAGAGCGCACGCAGAGAACATTGCCCGTGAAGAAAGAGCGATAGAACGGGAAGAAAAACAGAGGCAATTGCAGGCAGAAGAAAAGAAGATGCAAATTGAGGCAGAAGAAAAGAAGATGCAAATTGAGGCAGAAGAAAAGAAAATGCAAATGCAGGCTCAAGAGAAACAAATGGAGCTTGAGGCGGCGGCCAAACTAGCCCAATTGAATGCCGATACACAAATAAAACTAAAGCAGATGGAAATCGATTCCAACGTAGAAATATCTGTAAATAAACTGAGAAGCAAGGAGGAGGAACAAAAATATAACAAGTATAAAGGCCTCGTCAAAGCATTTTGCTCAGGAGACTCTATCAGTGCATACCTGGAAAATTTTGAGTGTCTAATGTCCTACCATAAGATCGTAAAATCAGATTGGTCATTTATTTTAATGAGAAACTTAGCTCTGGAACCCTTAAAAGTAATAGAGACAGTTCCGCAGGAAATGAGAAAAGATTATGATTATTTAAAGCAACGCATTCTCCAACATTTCTCATTAGATACAGCAGGTTACCAACAACAGTTCGCAAAATTATCCCCACAACCTAACCAAACCTTCATAGACTACGTGTCTACAGTTCAGGATGTTTGCACAAAGTGGATTAACTCAGCTAAAACTAACAACAACCATGACAAACTAAAAGAACTCATTATTATTGACAAAATAGTTAGTACAATCCCAACACCTTTTGCTAAGTTTTTGAAACAAATGGACTGTAAAAGTATCCAAGAAGTAGAGACAAAGGGGAACGCATTTTTCACAGCGAACAGAGATATTTTCCAATTAAACCTAAGTCAAAACGAAACAGCAGCAGTTGTAAACACTAGATACTCGAAACCAACTGAAAACAAGTTTAAACCACGCTCGAATGTCAGGAAGCCAGTTAAGTGCCAGTATTGTCATCTGACACACGAAGAGTACGCGATGTGCGATAAATCACCCAATTATCCACATCATCTCCAAATGATCGTGGAGAAGCAAAAGAACAAGAGAAATGCGTATCAGAGAGCGGTCAAATGCTATTTTTGCAGCAGCTTTGGGCACTATTCTCGTTTTTGTGAAGGCCGAAAGATAATGAAACAGGCCAATGCTGCACTAGTTGAAACTTCCTCAGATGAAGATATTGAACTACTGAATGAGTGTGACAATCAGAATGAAAGTTTGAGTGAGCTAGGAAATGCAGTGCAAATTATTGACACCATTACAGACAATAAATGTAACACCTGTATGAAATTCCAACTTGACACAACATTGCTATGTGGCCACACGATCCCTATTTCTAATGAAATGGCCAACGCTGCCTTATCATCTACAGGCAAGCTAAATTTCTCAACAGGGTTTGTAAATAACAAAAAGTGCACATTAATTCGTGATTCCGGCGCAACGCTCTGTGGGATTAAGAAAACATTAATCAACGACAAAGACTACACACACAAACACGTAACTTGTCGCACATTCTCAGGCACCATCGAAAAATACCCCCTTGCTCTTGTCGAAATTCGAACACCGTTCATATCAGGACTAGTATTGTGCGCAGTACTAGAAAATCCTGTCGCTGAAATTATACTTGGGAACCTGCCCAACATACGATCTTGCTCTGAAAAGGAAATCAGAGATTGGGAGCAGAAAAACGGTATCCAGAACCCAAACAGCGATTCTAAAGAGAAACACCACTCGTGCTTGTCTCAAACTGCCAAAAGCACAAGGGAGACAACCAATGAAGTAATTCAGAAAGAATTCACCGAGGTGCATAATGCAGGGGCGGTTGAATCTGTCAGTGATACGACCAACTTAAAACCTCGAACTGAGGATGCCAGCGATCCACAAATTACCAAGCCTGTAGATGTGCAACAACACACACAACACACGAATGCAATAACACGACAGACAACTCACAAAACCCACACCGACCAACTGCAGGAGTCACTAGAAATTGTATCACCAAACACTACCATCACTAATTTTGGAGAAGAACAGAAAGCAGATCCTACACTTTCACAGTATTTTAGGTTAGTAGGACTTAAACCAAAATTGACTAAAAATGCGTCGTGGACATTTAGATTAAAGAACAATGTGCTGACTAGATTATACACCAGAGATCAGACCACGATACAGCAAGTAGTTCTACCTCAAGCACATCGTGAAAAAGTACTAAAGATAGCCCATGATTCACCTTTCGGAGGTCATATGGGTTACGAAAAGACTAGAGCTAGGGTCCTGACCCAATTTTATTGGCCGAAATTTTGCCAAGACATAAAAACCTATTGTAGATCATGTGATATATGTCAGAAACTGGTGAAAAAGGGAAAAAACCCTACGGCAGAAATTCAATCAACCACAACTGCCTCGAGGCCATTTCAAATCGTGGCAGTTGATCTAGTAGGTCCGTTAAACCACATCTCAAGCAAAGGGAATAGATATATTTTTACTCTTATTGATCTATGTACGAGATGGCCAGAAATGATTCCATTAAAATCTATCTCCTCTAAGGATGTGACGGACGTATTGTTAAATATATTCTCCCGTTTTGGCTTCCCGGAGAAAATAATTTCAGATAGAGGAACCCAGTTCATATCGAATGCCACTCAAGTCGGTAACTAAGTTACTAGGCATAAAGCAATGTTTCACCAGTCCCTATCGACCGGCCGCAAATGGTATCTGCGAGAAACTAAATGGGGACCTGAAACATATGCTATCCAAAGTGACAGCTGAAAATCCAGCCGATTGGGATATACTTCTCCCAACGGTGCTGTTCGCATATAGAGAAGTCCCACAATCAAGCACAGGGTTCTCTCCTTTCGAATTGATATATGGAGCGAACCCAAGAGGACCTCTCACTATTTACAAAGATATCATATCACAACCTGTAAATATCCAACTACCAATTTCCACCTATGATTTAGTCACTGACACCAGAGACAAAATCATACGATCCTGTATACTGGCCAGAACATCATTACAGGAGAAAGGTTTTAGGTACAGGCAGTACGCCAACAAAGGTGCAAAAACAATTGTATTAAAACCAGATCAGGATATTTTACTACTTGCTACCTGACAAGAGAGATTTACTATCAACCTCTTGGCAGGGACCGTTTAAAATTGTTAGAAGAATTTCGGAAGTTGATTACGAAATTTCTTTGAATGGAAAGTTGAAAATATTCCATGTAAATATGTTAAAACCATACTATGCTAGAGAGGACAGTGACACGAGTAAGCAGACGCAGCTAACTGATGACAGAAACGAAACGACAATTACCCAACTGAATGACACCTCGACAAACGAAGCATCGTTAACGACGCACTCTTACGACAACAAAGACGACGAAGACATATTTACATTACCATCAATATGGAATAACGACAACGACGACCAATGTGACGACATATTGACAACGATTAATCTCGACGACGACGACAATGACATTGAGGACAATTTACAAACAGTAGCATCTGTAATAAATCAGACAGACGTAGACAATACTGAAATTCCAGTACCGATTATGAATGACGACGGTAGTATAAAGGACATACAAATCTCTGACACTTTGACACAACAGCAGCGACAAGACATTTTGTCTCTCCTTAACGATTATAAATCTATCTTCTCTAACAAACCTGGACGGACTGACAAAATAACACATTCAATTGTGTTGACAGATCTAACACCGGTCAAATGTAGACCATATTCTATTCCTCTACATTATAGAGCAAATTTAGACAAAGAAATTTTGGATTTAGAGAAAATAGAATAATTCAGAAATCTATGTCTCAATATTCTTCACCGATTGTCCTGGTGAAAAAGAAGGACCAAACGATTCGTTTGTGCATAGACTATAGAAGATTAAATACAATAACCACAACAGATGCGGAGCCAATGAACAGCTGTGAAGACCTCATTTTGAATATGTCTCAATCATCCTTATTTTCGAAGGTTGATTTAGCGAAAGGTTATTGGCAAGTACCACTACACCCTTCTTCTAGACATATAACAGCATTCGCAACACCTCTTGGTTTGTACGAATGGAGATATCTTCCATTTGGTCTCAAGAACGCTCCCGCCACATTTGTTAGATTAACTAGGTTGCTATTGCACGGAATTAAAGACGTGCAAGCTTATATTGATGATATATGCATTCATTCTTCTAATATGACTTCTCACTTACTTACACTCCAACAAGTCTTCAACCAAATCTTTCTTTTTGGACTTACTATCAAACCTTCCAAGGTTGAAATAGGCTATAAACAAATAGACTTCCTTGGTCATAGAATTTCTGAAGGCAAACTGTTGACAGATGATAAAATTGTTTCGAAAATTCTCAATCTAGAAGTTCCTACTACAAAGAAACAAATTAGAAGTTTATTAGGTCTTATAAACTATTATGCTAAGTTTATACCAAACTGGGCAGAACTTACATCAGTTTTTTCTAATATGTTGACAAAAGATCATCCAGAAAAATTTTGTAAAAGTACCCGCTTAGAGGATGCAATATGCAGATTGAAATGCATTTTTTCTAATCCACCAGTATTACGATTACCAAACATAGATTTACCCTTTATTTTGACCACAGATTCGAGTGCTATCGCAATTGGAGGATGTTTAATGCAAGAAGTGGAAGGAGTGAGACACCCAATTCTCTACGTAAGCCGTAAGCTGAAGAAGGCAGAGATCCATTATTCTACGGTGGAATTGGAGGCATTAAGTCTATTATTTTGTATGCTCAGATTATCTAAGTTCCTCTTAGGATCCCACTTTGTTGTACTCACCGATAATTCGCCATTGTTGGTGCTTAAGCAAGGTGTTCCGAAAAACCATCGTTTGCAAAGATGGTGTCTTCTTCTCCAAGATTTCGACTTCGAAATCCGCCATATCAGAGGCACTGATAACATTATAGCTGATATTTTATCGCGGCAAACGAATGCGCCAGCAGAATAACATTTGGCACATTGACCATTCGCCATACCAGAAACTGTGATATTTTATTCTGTGGCATAGAACAGTGTAACTCTACACCTGCTAGAGAACTTTCATTTAAAAGTAATAACACCCCAGTGAATAGGTTACGTATAACACCCACGAACGTGAAACTTTGAGAACTATACTACCAATTACCAAAGCTCTAGGAACAATCCGAGCGAGAGACATTATCTGTGAAATGATTTCAACCAGTGAACTGACATTGATCATGAAAGCATTAAGAACACTTTATACTCGACATTGAGAACATTCCATACCTGCTGTTGCTAAGAGACTTTGCAAACAGCCGAAACAGAACTACGTCGACTACAACACTCAAGAGACAGCCATACTAACTGTTAACATCCATGGCACGACACGCTAACAACAGGAGGACAACGCGCACATCATCGTTGGATTTAGTTACTTAGTTAATTAATTAATTTAGTATTGAATATGTATTATATTTGTATTGAATTATGTATATAAAATATGTTAACCTGTAATTTGTACATTTTCTACCATAACATTACAGGTATTTCCATTCATAGGCGAAATAATCTTCCTATGCAATTTTCTCTATGTAAATTATAAACCATCTTTGAGTCATCGCACAAAAAGTACGTATTATCTTAAAGGGAACATATCGCCTATTCCGTTTTTTCTAAGGGCAATAACACTTACCTCAACTTTACTTATATATTTTAACCAAATACTATTTTGAATGAAAGATGAGTGAATGACAGAGTGAATGAATTAAATGAGAGAGCGATATACTGAGCGGACAAATTGTACGCAAAACGTATTTATTTTAATTTGTCTGCGTCTTTCATGTAAATTGTATTACTTGTCTAAATTGTTGACACATGTTTAATAGTTAGTTTAGTACTCTTAGTTTAGTATTTAGGATACTACATCTAAGCACCACTGCTTGGAATGCCTGATCATGCATTACACACATTGGAGTAATTCATGATTAAGGATATCCCAACTCGTGACGCTTGGAGATAAGCCACACATTCAGCACACACTTTACACAAAACTCAAAACTGAACACTATCAATTAAAATGCAGTCACTTTATTAGAAACAGCACCTTATTAGTCAACACACTAACAAGCCAACAGGGACACATGTAGTCAGATGGGATCAAATAACAGCGTAACTACATATTCAGCATTATACAACATACGAAAGTAAAAGTGTATTGAAATGCACACACAGAACAAGATTTGAAGGTGTACTTAATTAGCCAAGACTGTTGTCTTGTTAATCCTCTCTAATACAGAGGTTAATTATCTTGGTATCAGTAGGATACTTTGAGAAGGACGGGTTGTAGACACAACTATGAAACGTCACGTAACTTCGGTCAGATAAGCATTTTTAAGGACACAGGAGAGAGAGACCTCTTCAGCAAATCAGAGAAGTGGTGTATGGGAGAATACATGAGTGTTGATGCCAATATGTAGGTTACCAAGTTACTATCCACCAAACTACAAACACCGACTTTATGTGATTCTGTGACAGAATTAGTACAGAACTAATTACCTTATAACAACCCATCAAATCAGGGGAGAGGGGGACTCCTGTCACAGCCTCACATTATACGGTAAACCAACATAAGTTAATAGACACTAGCGAAGGGCTACAACTCCCGCCCAAGGGAAAGAAGTAAGACCCTCGAAGGGCAGAGTAATCCAGAGCCTTCTCGAAGGACTGGTCAGTGAGTCCACTGTCCCATGGACACTGATGTGGCCCGCCTATTGCGGGGTCCACGAGGAACTCGGACAGAGTTACCACCCGTGTCGGATTGCGACACGTGTGAACCGGCAGAGACAGACGGGACATCGGAGAGGCAACAGGGCCTGCCTTAGAGGGACTTACTAGTTCAGACCCATGTGTATTTAGGGTCACAGACATATGCTAGATAGTTTGCTTAGAATGTTTGTTATAATCATGTGTGATGTTAAACCTCTGTGATATGCAACTTATTAGTGCGGGCTTGTTAAACCCACTGCGCCAACGCACTGTATACCTAAATACAATAAATATTGTTATATTATATTTAACGGAGTTATTGTTGCCTGTTTGAGCCCGAGACCAGATCCCCTAGAGATCCAACACGCTGACAGTAACGATCTAGATTAAACGTGTTACCCACATGAAGCATGCTATAGTAACGATCTAGATTAAACGTGTCACCAACATGAAGCATGCTATAGTAACGATCTAGATTAAACGTGTGACCCACATGAAGCATGCTATAGTAACGATCTAGATTAAACGTGTCACCCACATGAAGCATGCTAAGTTCAAACTTGTTACCCACACAAAACTTGCTATAGTAACTTTCTAGCACAAACGTGTTACCCACATAAAGCTTGCTATAGCAACTTTCTACTTTACACGTGTTACCCACATGAAACTTGCTATAGTAACTTTCTAGTTCAAACTTGATACCAACATAAAGCTTGCTATAGCAACTTCCTAGTTTAAACGTGTTACCCACATGAACCAAGCTACAGTAACTTTCTAGCTCAAATGTGTTACCCACATAAAGCTTGTTATAGTAAATGTCTAGTTTAAACGTGTTACCCCAATGAAACTTGCTATAGTAACTTTCTAGTTTACATTGTTAACCACATGAAGCCTGCAATAGTAAATGTCAGGTTTAAACGTGTTACCCCCATGAAGCTTGCTATAGTAACTTTCTAGTTTAAAATGTTACCCCCATGAAGCATGCTATAGTAACTTTCTAGTTTAAACCTATTAGCCACATGAAACTTGCTATAGTAACTTTCTTGTTTAAACTTTTTTATAGTCATACAGGTTGCTATAGTAACTTTATAGTTCAAACTTGTTACTCTCATGAAGATTGCTATAATAACTATCCAGTTATCACTTACCGTCCATTTGACGCACAAGAATGGGAACATTTGTAATATTAATTCTTAACACCGGAATTTCTTATCACACTTTCCAAGTATCTATTTAACTATGCGCATCTTTAAACCCGTCTTTTAATGTTCGTCTTATCTTGCGTGTACATATTTATTCTACCAGAAACTGCACGCGAATGTCACGAAGCTCAAACTAACTGCTGCTTTGATTGGAAACATCAACTTGAAGGTCTGAGTACGGGTGGGGAAGGAGAGGAATAAGTCTGTATATATGAACATGTGTTTAGAATCGACCATCAAGAGGCAGAATGTTTCCATGACGTGCCGTTAAATCGGTGACAGTACCAAGTCAATGAGTATGTAGAGGAGATTGAAACAGGTATGTTTCGGATTCAAACATGAATTGTAAATGAGTAGCGCAATGTGTACCATTTCACTTTTTGTATCTGGTTACATTACAGTTATTACATGTTGATACTTGTTTGTTGTTATCCTGTTATAGTATATGTTCTTTATCACATATTCCCTGTACTACTGTTTGCCTTGTTGCATTACCGTTATGTTGACTTTGTTAGCTGTATGTTGTTACGTGTCCGTCATGTTGTATGATCGTTGCTAATTGGACGTTGTGCTACTGTTTGCTGTGTTACATATCTGTGGCGTCGTATTTTCATTATCCTACATTTTCGATGTTACATGTTCGCTACATTACAATTTCGTTATGCTACACTTTCAGTATGTTATTAGCCAGGTATCTTAACTGTTCTTTATGTTACATGTCGGTTATTTTGTATTTCAGATATGTTGCATGTCAGATATGTTACATGTCGGTTACGTTATATGTCAGATATGTTACATGTCAGAAATGTTACATGGCACTTATGTTACATTACGTTATGGTATATTTACGTTATATAATATGTAAATTAGTTTACATTTCAGTTATAGTACACGTCCGTTATATTACATGTTAGTTATTTTACATTACGTTATGTTACATAACACATTTCCCTTTGTTACTTGTTTGTTACGTTACATGTTCGTAATCTAATTTATTCATGTTGTTACAATGAATATGTAACATAATGGACATGTCACAACGGACCAGTAGCATAAAGCACAGGCAATACAAGTAACATGCAACTTCTAGAATATATATGTGTATAATATAACGGGGACTGCGTGGCCTCGAGGTACGGTGTCCGCCTCGAAAGCTGGAGGTCCCGGGTTCAAGCCCCGGTGAGAACAGGGATTTTTTCACGTGGACTTCTAGTAATAAAATTTCCCCTGGTCTCTGGGTGGTGAGATCGGACGCCCGTGTGTATTGTTGCGCACTTAAAAAATCCATTGGCAGTTGAAAATCGAAAAAGAGTAGCCTAACGGCGCTGCCCGGGCAAAATTTCGAGTTAAAAATCTACCCAAAGTATTTCAGGATCCTCACCGATGCTACGGAGTTCGTGCACTGTGGTGAGTTTCTCCAAACTCAGGTTTGAGTTAGGAGGAGAACGGAGCACTTATGGGTTACACCCGTGTGCCGTGATGTTGATCCATCGACTAAACTAAACTAAACTAACTATGTTACATATTAATTATGTTACATGTCCATTATGTCTTCTTCTTCTTTCGTTCGCCTGAAATATGTCTATAACTGCAATGTTATCTCTTGTATGAATCTAACAGTCTTTTTTAGTGCACTCAGCGGTCCATAGAGTTTAACTTCCACTGTTGTCTCTCTAGGCTAGAAGATTCGCCTGGATAAGTTGTAGTTTGGGCAGTCCTGGAGTATGTGCTCTGCTGTCTGCGACGCTAAACCATATGTGCACATGGCTGAGTCACCAATCTTGAATTTTGTATACATGTGGTTGCGTCATCTATTGTGTCCTGTTCTGAGGCGCAGAATAATGACCTGTTCTGGTCTGTCCATAACGTGGTAATCGTCTTGAGTAGAGTTTGGTGGCCTTCTGACTGATTTGATCATTCTTTTCTTTTGGTGGTATGTAATGGGCACATCAGGTTGTTCTTCTTTTGCTCCTTCCTTAGCCAATCGATCAGGTCTGTCGTTTCCGGGTACTCCACAATGGGATAGTATTCACTGTATGGTGACCTTATGCTGACTGCTAAGTTCAGAAAGTAGTATCCTTAGTACTGGTGATTCCCCAGACAGGAGCGCCTCGAGTACTGATTTTGCATCTGTCAATATCACCACAGATTGTGTACCATGGCTGGTAGTTTGTACTTACTCTGTTGCTATCTTGATTGCCTCAATTTCAGCATCATAGTTATGGCAGTACTTTCCTGTTGGAGCTCTGGCCGTGTCCCTAGTATTATTTGGGTATTCTATGTACACTCCCGCTCCTCCATTTCGAACAGCATTTTGTGCTGACCCATTTGTGTAGACTCGGATCCAGAGATCCTGTGGGTATTCGTCATCAAAAAAGCTGAGAGTGGCTGTTCTGCGCTGTACACTGTTCTGTTCTCCATCCATCCATCATGTGCCATGCCGATAAGCGTGGGCGGTCATGTACTACCATGTCATTCGATCACCAGAGTTGTGGATCAGCTCCGTGTTCCTGTCTCGACCATGCCACGTGGCCAAGCCATCCAGGTATTTACTTTTCGGTCTTCCCCTTGGTCTCTTCCCTTCGATCTTGCCAGTCGTCACCAAGTTCTCCAATTCATTTCTTCTCATAGCATGCCCAAAAATTTTTGACTGTCTACGTCTAATGTCTCTAATCAGTTTACGATCTTTATTTGTTTCTTGAAGGACTTGTTCATTGGGTTTTCTGTCTGTCCATGGTATTCTTTGCATTTTCCTCAGAAACCACATTTCCACAGCCATCAGCTGTTTTTCAGCTTGACTGCTTATTGTCCAAGCTTCACATCAATACAAAAGTATAGGTTATATGTATCACTTCAACACTCTTTTTCTCGTTTCAATTGATATCTTGTTATTGGTCAGCATGTTTTTCATCTTGCAAAAGGCTACCTTCGCAATGGCAATTTTTGTTCTAATCTCTTCAAGGCATCTCCCATCAGATGTTATGACTGTGCCGAGATAACTGTATCGATTCACTTGCTTAAGAATATGCCTATTTACTTGTCAAATATTCCTCTCATTTTTGTCTGGATTTGTAGCGATAGTCTATGTTCATCTTTCCATGGCGCTCGCTCTGGAATAGTTGTCAGGGAGATACCAACTGTGGGAAGATCGGTGTTTTCTCTGCAGAGTCGTTTCGCCTGGTGGATAAAACTACTTCTTTTCAACCGCCCTATAGCTAAGTTTTCAAATCGGTTCTTCATAGGGTGGCCTGGAAAGCTGAGGAACTTTTCTGCTTGTATTAGTGTTTTTGTATCTCTGCGTTCTCTCAGTGCTTGCGTCCTCCCCATTTTCTCCATTGCTACTATAGGGGTTGATCTCATCCCTCCTGTGATGACTCTAAGAGCTTGCTTTTGCACTTTGTCCAGCTCCTGCTATGTAGTTTTTGATGCTGAACACCACGCAGTTGACCCGTATTCCAAGTGTGGTCGTATGCTCTGTTGATAAACTTTGCTAAGTATTTTCCCACTGGCTCCCCACGTGGTTCCAGTTAGCTTTCTCAGGATGGCAATTTTCCTTCTGGCTTTTGCTACTGCTTTTTTTATGTGTTTTCTCCATGTCAGCCTGTCGTCGAATGTTACACCAAGGTATGTTGGTTCCTTATCTTCTCTTAGGGGTGTTCCATTTATCTGAATGCTCCCTGCCTTTTGTTTCGGTGAGAGGGTAAATAGAATGGTACTGCACTTGTCAGTGTTACATGTCCATTATGTTACACGTCCGTTATGCTACATGTCCGCTGTGTAAATAACTGTTGCATTAATGGTTTCCTATATCGTATGTTTTGTATAGGACATTATTGATACATTACATATTGGTAACAGCACCTTCTCGGTCCATCCAGCACCATTTCTCTCGGTCTGTTTCTGCCTCTTCTGTCACCGATCTTCCCAGTCGTCGCGATGTCTTCTTGTGTCCAGCTTTCAATTACACGGCCAAAGAATGCTATTTGCCTTTTATATATATATATATATATATATATATATATATATATATATATATATATATATATATATATATATATATATATATATATATATATATATATATAAGTAACATTCGTCTCTGGAAACACTTCTCCGTTGCCTCCAAACAGTTCAATTTCTAAACAGGTTGCAAAGAAGGGGGGGGGGGGGGGGTTTGGCTGCGTGGTCTCGAGGTATGGTGTCCGCCTCGAGTGCTGGAGTTCCCGGGTTCAGGCCCTGGTGAGGATCGGGATTTTTGTTTTCACGTGGACTTCTAGTAATAAAATTTCCCCTGGTCTCTGGGTAGTGAGATCGGACGCCCGTGTGTATTGTTGCGCACGTAAAAAATCCCTAACGGCGCTGCCCGGGCAAAATTTCGAGTTAAAAATCTACCCAAAGTATCTCAGGATCTTCACCGGTGCTACGGAGTTCGTGCACTGAGCTGAGTTTCTCCAGACTCAGGTTTGAGTTAGGGGGAGAACGGAGCACTTATGGGTTACACCCGCGTGCCGTGATGTTGATACATCGACTAAACTAAACTAAACTAAAACTAAAACAGGTTCTATTATCATTTCAGTACTCCTCTCTCTCTCTCTCTCTCTCTCTCTCTCTCTCTCTCTCTCTCTCTCTCTCTCTCTCTCTCTCTCTCTCTCTCTCTCCCTCTCTCTCTCTCTCTCTCTCTCTCTCTCTCTTCTCTCTCTCTCTCTCTCTCTCTCTCTCTCTCTCTATTCTTAGGATTCGCCATTGGGGGCCATAATATTAATAATATTAAGTATGCATATAGTACAGTATTGACTGCAGACAATGAGCAGGATCTGCAACATTTAGTAGATGCGGTTATTGTACACAGCGAATAACTAGGGTTAGAATGAACTTGTAAGACGACAGATTATGATCGTCTCTACGAAGAAAGGAATACCAAAATAGAATATACGGGTAAAGCGGTATATTCTCAAACAAGTGATTCGGTACAACTATCTCGGAACAGTCATAACATCTGATGGGAGGTGTCTTGAAGCGATTAGAACAAGAATCGTTATGGCCAATGTAGTTTTTTGCAAGATTGAAAACATACTGGCCATTACAAAGATGTCAATCGCAACGATAAAAAGAGTGTTGAGGTATTACATAGAACCAATACTTTTGTATGGATGTGAAATGTGGACAAAGAACAGACAAGCTGAAAAACATCTAGTGGCTGTGGACATGTAGTTTCTGAGAGGGAAATACAAAGGATACAGTGGACGGACAGAAAAACCAAAGAGCAAGTTCTACAAGAAGCAAATGAAAACACGTAAACTGATAAGAGAAATTAGACGTAGACAGTCACAACTTTTTTGGTCCACGCTATGAGAAGAAATAAACTGGAGAAATCGGTCACAACTGGCAAGATTGAGGGGAAAGAACAAGCGGAAGTCAGATAAGTAAATATTAGGTGGCTTGGCCACATGGCATAATCGAGATAAAAACACAGAGCTGGTCCACGACTCTAGTGATCGTGTGAGATAGCGAGACATGAGTGAGCAAGCCGGTCAGCTTGGCACATGATTTTGACTCTCTCTCTCTCTCTCTCTCTCTCTCTCTCTCTCTCTCTCTCTCTCTCTCTCTCTCTCTCTCTCTCTCTCTCTCTCTCTCTCTCTCTCTCTCTCTCTCTCTCTCTTCCTTTGATATTCAGGGGCAATGACTTACAGCATAAAACACTTTTCATTTTCTGGAATTCAGCGTGTCCTTGGCCTATCATACACTCGATCATGCATCTTCCATCTGAGGGTATGATTGCCCATAGTTATTAAGATTGATTAACTTGATTATGTAATTTCCAGTCTATTGTTATATCATATTTTTCTTTGATGTAATCTTTTTGGTTTTTGATGATGTTCAAGGAAAGTCCTGTTTTGGACAACGGAAAGAAATATCCACAACGGCTCATATTTATTTGTCACGGGATCATTCGAGCACTGCAAAACCTTGTTCTGTCTTGAGGGTATAATACTACAGTTTGAACTCAACGTAGCCCATGTGAATCGTCTTTTAGTCCATGGCGTGTATTGTTATTGATCATGGCTGTCCATAGCCTTGTCTCTTGTGCAGCCAGTCATTTCTGATACTGATGTTCATTCACACAATTCATGGATGTTCATTCACACAATTCATGGATGTTCATTCACGCCATGATCTCCAACTGTCCACCACCTTGTCACTGTTCTCTTCCGTGGTTAAGTAGTCAATCCGTCTGCCTCTCGCTCCGAAGGTTGTGGGTTCGATTCCGGGCTACGCCTTTCGGTTCACGAGTGAATTTTTCTTGGACACTCCTGTGGGTCGTCACTGTAGCTACGGAGTTCATGCTTTGTGCGACACTTTCTGCGGGTCACTCTGCGGAAAGAGACCGAGCTATATGGGATAAAAATTGGTGCAATGAAGTCGATCCTCTCGGCTTTTAAGACTTTCTTTTTTCTTCTTCCAACTTTACCTTTGTGACGACATACTTCAGCTTTCTCCTCCTCAGGACATACCCAAAGTATGTGGACTGTCTTCTTCTAAACGAGTAACCAATTCTTTTTGTGAGTTAACTTTTCTTCATTGCTCTTTCCATCCACCCAACAACCTAATGAATTGCTTCGTGTGTCACCCTATCAAATGCCTTAACGTAGTCAATAAAGCACAACTATAGATCTATGTTTATTGCAAGCATTCTTTCTGTTTGTTATCTCAAGATGTATATGGCGTTGTTTGTGCTTTACCTTCCACAAATTCGCACTGCTCATCTCCAATTTCTGGCTTTATTTTTTTTTCTTTCTCATATCAAGTCTCATTAGTATTTTAGTTATACTAACTGTCCTATGTTCCCCACAATCCATTACTTGATTTCTTGTTAGAGCTAAGACAGTAGATTGCATAAATATTTAGCTCACAATCGAAAACGTGAACTGCACCTAACATCAGCGACAAATGTGTACAAGAATTAATCGCCACGTTTGGAAAATACAAAAGTAAACAAATACAGAGACACGGGCATAAAGACAGAGAGATGGAGAAAAAATACAGAAAGAGATAAAGATAAGAAGAGGTAGAGAGATACAGAGAGAGAAAAAAGAGACCGAGAGAGACAAACAGGTTGATTGATTGATTGATTGATTGATTGATTGATTGATTGATTAGAGAGTGTCATAGAGGCAGAGAGACATACAGAGATGGAGACAAACACAG
Organism: Cepaea nemoralis; assembly: GCA_014155875.1. Classification (NCBI taxonomy): domain Eukaryota; kingdom Metazoa; phylum Mollusca; class Gastropoda; order Stylommatophora; family Helicidae; genus Cepaea; species Cepaea nemoralis. Next base: position 80,938 of record JACEFZ010001142.1, on the reverse strand, counting down.
AGATACAGACAGAGATACGAAGACTTATAGCGCGAAGAGGGACAGACAGACAGAAACAGAGAAATACGCAGAGACACATATTCACACAGACTGACATCTTGGAGGTGAAACCTAACCACAATCTTACTGTTTCTGATACATTTGTTATCACGGTGTGTAATTAAACATTTATTTTAGAAACTATTTATTTCAGAATGTAACCTCACCTGAAAGGTGCTGTCGTGTTTATCTTCAGGAAAAGGACAGAGGACGAGCAGGAATGTCCCGAGTGTACTGATGCCTGTTCTTGAACTCATACCAAAAAGTCCTGGACCCTTTAGAATTTAGCTGCCAGTGCCTTTTGCAGCCAGTAAGAGCCCACCATACAAAATGGATAACACAACGTCCACATGCGCCCTGGAACTGTACAGATATCCCGGTGTGGCGTTTATGGGGGTAGCTATCCACTCTAGTGTACTGTTTTTCGCTGTATTAACAATATACACAATCTGGAGGACGCCGGCGCTACACAACAACGCTCACCGTGCTATTGCTTCCATTTGTGTCTGTGACAATCTCTTTGCCGTTGTATTTCTGACGCATACTTTAGTTCACTTATCACATTTTGACCAGTACGATCACATTAGAAAGACTGTTGAAACATCCATGTTGGGGATATCATACTCTGTGTCGTTGTCCTCGGGTTTACACTATGGCTATGATTGCCATTGACCGTTATATTTACATTCTGAAGCCATTTTACTACATCAGTCATGTGACAAAATGCTGCGGTCACATTTCCATCCTGTTTGCTTGGACTTTGGCGCTGATTCATGCAGTTATTCCGGCAATTGTATACACGAAAGACGAATTCCACAGCAGGTGTATTCTCTTTTATCCTCCGCTTGTCTACATTATTTTAACTCTGGCATACAGTGCCGTGTTGTATGTTATTATGTGTGTTTGCTATTTTAAAATCGCCTGTGTAGCGTTTGAACGCGGGAAAGCAATTAATGCTCGAAGACAGCATCACCATGCATCAGACGATTTGAGTATTTCAATTACTAATGGAAAAGCCTTCATGAAAAGTTTTAAGCTTTTGATTGCCTCGTTTGGAACTGTGTCTATATGTTATATGCCTATAACTGTTCTGACACTGTTGTCAGTTTTGTCGTACAATATACCAACATATCTAAGACTACCATTGTTTTATTGCTTCTCATCTCATGGAGTTGTGCAGTTCTTTGTTTATCTTAAACTGAACACTGATTTTCTTTCTAGTATAAAATCTCATTTGTCTCAATTTCACCAAATTTGCTGTAGAACGAGGAACCGTGTGTAAGGCAAACTTGTAGGGGACCTGACATTGCTGAACTTTGGTCAACATGAAATCAATCGTTAGCATTCTACAACAGGGTGTCTCTAACGTACTTCTGTCTCTCCAGTAGCATTCATTGTAATATATCTAAAGACGTTGGCGTCAGTTACATGAAAATTGATTTTTCTTCTTCTTCTCCTCTTGTTCCTCCTTCTTTCCTTCTTATCTTACTCTTGTTCGTCCTGGTGCCCACTCGGATAAGCTTGTTAATGTCTCTAATAATAGCAATAAGTATTTTCAGTTTCATATTACCACATTGAAGGCTCAGCATGGCCGAATAGATATGAGTGGTAGTTGTTAAACATCCGGTGTGCTGAAGCCGAGGTAGCGGGTTCAACCCCTGTACCGGTCAGTTGCACTAAAATGTTGACTTCTCACCCTTGAATTGGGGACGTAAATTACAAGTACCTCTGAAGTCGACATGAGTTTGCCTGATGGGGAGGGACACTGGTAATAGGGAAAGCTAATCCACCCACAAAATTAAGTCCTGTGCACTATAACTCGTAGCACGTTAAGGGACTACGCTTGTGTTCAAGGCGAATGAAGGCAAAACAAGCAACAACAACAAACAAACAAACAAAACACATTTTGCATGTCGTCACTTACAAGGCAGTGTTATGGTTAACTGCCAGAATATTACGGTTATAGACGCCTGGATGATTTTCATTAATTCGAAATGCAGTTCTTGGAGTAATCAAATACATGAACCCTTATTACTAATTTACCATATAATGAAATACGTGTTGAGTTAACGACGCTCTCATACTAAGTCCAACATGTGTCTCTACAACATCAATACTAAAGTTAAGATTAGTCAATGTCGAGGGTAATCTTAAAGTATTACATGGTTATAACGTAGACATACATACAAAAATGTTAGACAGTGAGAGCGGACTATTCACACCATATGATAACGATTCGTATCATGACTATAATCAGGGACAACAAACACACGCTCGCACACCTTCTGTAAAGATCAATTATGACATTTAATCTGGAAACGGTAGCTCAGAGAGATAATAATAAGCAGTGCAGGATTTACGTATAAGCTACACAAGCTATAGCTTGGGGCACCCAAGAAAGTGGGGACCCCAAAAAATATTGTTCGAGTGAGAAATTTGTCACTGACATAGAATATCCGGACTTACAAAGGGCCCCATATTTCAAATAGCTTAGGGCCTTATCAAGTCTAAATCCGGCCCTGATAATAAGATACAGTTTACAGAAAACTGATCAACTCAATAAATATCACTGAAAAACAGATTAAACATGTGTTACATTTCTTTCAATATTGGATGTTCAGCCTTTAAGAAAGTAAGGTTGGATGGATCATCACTAAAACTACAATGAGTCTGTAGTGAATGGTGTGTGTTTGTTGCACTTGAAACCTCAACCAGAACTGGGTTTTGATTCACCTGATTTGTACCCACCCTTGAAATAACTCTGACTAATCAGTTACAGTGAGTAAGGTCTATAAATATCTCGAAAACAGCGGTCCTCACATTCATCAGGTGACAACAAGGTTACCCTTCTTGTGACACAAGTAGCACATGTTGAACTTTAACTTGTTTGCACTCATGTGTCGAGACATGTGGTCATCGTAGAACTTCAAGACACCGTCATTGTATTTATTCAGTTGTACTACAAAGGGCAATGGCAATCTACTGAGCGTAATCTTGCCAAGAAATCAACAACAGCGGTAAAATGCTAGTGTTTACGGCGATGTCCTGTAATAGGATATGATAGGATATGCGGGGGGGGGGGGGGGGGGGGGGACTAAAAAAGGGGTTCCTGTTATAAAAGAAAACACAAGTAAATATCTTCCTATCCTAGGAAATCTGATCCCCTCACCCATCACCCATTCATCCTACCACTAACACATGTGTGGTCTTGTTAGATCTATTTGACCTGATCAATATATCTCGTCTGCCTAACAAGACACTATGCTTTTTGGAACAGCAATTTATGGCTGAAACGATTTAATAATAAGAAATATTGCTCTCCCAGATTATCCTTGTTATAGACTATCCATAACTCAACAAGAATACAATATCGATGACAGGAATTCATCATATGCCAGAGCAGGTTCTCTGTGTATATTACCTCGAAGATAAAGTCAGTGGAAGGCCAGTGCATCCATATACAAGTTATTTGCATATCCTTTACAGACGTCCCAGTCAACCCCATCAATTTTGGCTGTTTGTGATTTCTTGGCAAGTTTACGTTCAGAAGTTTGCCATTGGTTTCTGAACGACCTTTTTATGGAAACCAATGCAAGATTGCTTCAAAATCGGCCACAGCTGTGTTTCGAACGTGGTATGCGGGATTACGAATTGCGTCCGTAACTCCTTCGCCACAGAGCGGGCAGATGAAGCAGGGCATAGAAAGCTCAGGCTCTTGGCACAGCCACGTGATGCTGAGAAGATTAATTCCACACATAGAAAGCCCAGGCCCTTGGCACAGCCACGTGATGCTGAGAAGATTAATTCCACACATAGAAATCCCAGGCCCTTGGCACAGCCACGTGATGCTGAGAAGATTAATTCCACACATAGAAAACTCAGGCTCTTGGCACAGCCACGTGATGCTGAGAAGATTAATTCCACACATAGAAAGCCCAGGCCCTTGGCACAGCCACGTGATGCTGAGAAGATTAATTCCACACATAGAAAGCCCAGGCCCTTGGCACAGCCACGTGATGCTGAGAAGATTAATTCCACACATAGAAAGCCCAGGCCCTTAGCACAGCCACGTGATGCTGAGAAGATTAATTCCACACATAGAAAGCTCAGGCCCTTGGCACAGCCACGTGATTCTGAGAAGATTAATTCCACACATAGAAAGCCCAGGCCTTTGGCACAGCCACGTGATGCTGAGAAGATTAATTCCACACATAGAAAGCCCAGGCCCTTGGCACAGCCACGTGATGCTGAGAAGATTAATTCCACACATAGAAAGCCCAGGCCCTTGGCACAGCCACGTGATGCTGAGAAGATTAATTCCACACATAGAAAGCCCAGGCCCTTGGCACAGCCACGTAATGCTGAGAAGATTAATTCCACACATAGAAAGCTCAGGCCTTGGCACAGCCACGTAATGATGAGAAGATTAATTTTACACATAGAAAGCTCTGCTCTTGGCACAGCCACGTAATGATGAGAAGATTAATTCCACACATAGAAAGCTCAGGCTCTTGGCACAGCCACGTGATGTTGAGAAGCTGAATTCCACTAAACTCCCTCAGAAAGGAGACAAACTATCTCTAATGACTTGAGGAGGAAGATTACAATTTAATTCTTAAGATAATTCACCTCCTACAAGCCATACGATCCAAAATGGCCCTGAACAACTATTCTTCTTCTTCTTTTCGTTCATCCGGAGTGTTTTTTCAGATGTGATTGCGGTGTGTCTGTTATGCGCCCTTGGGCCGAAACCCGTAGGCCAACACATCCGACTACAGCGTGCTTTTTTGACCAGGTAGCATTCCTGGGAGACTCACTTTTGTGGTGCCATCTACAACCCAGCTGGCCAAGTTGGAACGGTCGAAGACAACGGTCTTCCCTCAAAGGAAGGAAGGGACAGTCCATTGCATTTTCCGCCATCCAAGGTTGCTTCCATAGTTGCAGGGCCGACACATAGCGCCCTGGTGCTGGGTTTACCGAGGGAATCGTCACGTCCTGCTCATGGCTGCTTTAAATCCTCACTTCAATATATTGGTCATTTCGTTTGCCCCGGGCCATTCCCGCACAAACCAGACAGGTTTGCAGACGGTATCCACTCAGCGAGTTTTCGGACATGTGCTTGTCGTTGCGCCCGTCAGAGCTGTTCCAGGCACGACAGACATTCGGAAAACTACCTAGTCAGAGCTGTTCCGAAAAGAGCGGCATTCGGAAACTAGGTAGTCAGAGCTGTTCCTAGCACGAGAGACATTCGGACGAGACATTTCACTCGGACGTAATTGCGTAGTGTCAATTTTTAGTTTGCCACCCGTAGGACGACACTTCCTACTTCCGGCAGGCATATTTTAATGAGGTTAGCCTTCCTCTGGTTTTGAGGCACATTAGACTGTTGTGATGTCGCCCACATCTCAGCTGGTCAAGATAGGACGATCAACGATATCGCGGTCGGCCCTCAAGGGAAGGCAGGGGCAGACCATGGGCATTCCCTCGCTATCCAAGGAGGCTTCCATAATTGCAGAGCCGGCACATATTGCTCTGAGACTGGGCTCACCCGAGGAGTTGCCACGTCCTGCTCATGGCTGCTTTAGTTCCTCACTTCAATGTGTTGGGCATCTCGCTTGCCACTGGTCGCTCAAGCACACACCAGGAGCGGTCAGACTGCGAGCGACATCCACTCGGTAAGCTTTTGCTTTTGACTTCGGACCACGCAATAGGTTCGCTCGCCGTGCGTTCCATTTCGCGTCATTGAGACGTTCTTCCACTTTTGTCTACACTCTCTATGAGTTAGATACAGACAGCTTTCGTAACCATTTCCTTCGACTGGGGCACTTTTCTGACATTTTGTACTCGCTCACGAGGTAGGCTACATGTGCTGCCGGCTCAGCACCTTACCTTCGTGCAGCAGTGAACGAGAAACGGCCAGGCCCTCTCATCTGGGAATCCCTCATATCCCCCAGCTGAGAGCCTTTGAACATGTATCAGACCTGAGCATGTAGCTTGCTCAGTATCTAACCTCTATTTTTCGGTAGGTGGGTATCGGCCTGGCTCTCAGATCCGAGGGCTTAGAGGCGTTCAGCCACAGCCCTCGACAGGGAGCCTTAGAGTTTTGTCCGGACCAAGGTCTTCTGCCTTCGTGTACCTGATTTAGTCTATTGACTGCTATCCTCAATCTCACCTGCAGAGCAGCAGGTTGTGTCTCTCTTAGTCTGGTCCCTAACCCATAAGCTGTCCGATATGTAGTTTTCATCCATCGCCAAGCAGATGGGGTCAATGGGACACGCAAGCTCCCCCACCACGGCAAGGTGGAGACACATCGGGGGAGGAACAACTATTCTATTATAATGATCCCAATGATATCGGCGTGCCCGACATGAAACATATCATCATCATCAAGTGCCCTGCCAGCTAGTGTAGACATTCATGGCTCTCCACGGATCTCGGTCTTTGGTGTTCTAGATCAGCTCTGCTGATATTCCTCCATGCCACCGTCTCAATCCATCTGCCTCTGCTTCTCTTCCTCTCGATCCTTCAAGCTGTCACGATGTTCTCTAAAACCTATCTTCTCATCACCTGACCCAGGGCGGAGTATTGTCCCCCACACTTTTCTAATCTTCATCAATGATCTTGTTGCTAATCTAGCGCATGTAATTAAAGCGGCAATATTCGCTGGTGACCTGGTTCTATGGAGCACACATGAATATGCATCAGTGGCCACCAGATCGCTACGCATTTGTTGCATGGGTAAATGGATGGTGTGTCAGCATAAAGACTGATAAGTGCAGCACCACTCTATTTATTCTCTCTCCAAAACAAAAGGCAGAGATCATCCAGATAAATGGAATACCCCTAAGAGAAGATTAAGAACCAATATACCTTGGAGTAACATTTGATGACACGCTGACATAGAGAAAGCACATCAACAAAGCAGTAGCAAAAACCAGTATGAAATTAGCCATCCCGAGAAAACTAAGTGGAACCATACGGGAAACCAGTGGGAAAATACTTAGTAAAGTTTACCAACGGAGCATACGACCACACCTTGAATACGGATAAACTGCATGGTGTTCAGCATCAAAAATCACACTACAAGAGCTGGACAAGGTGCAAAGTCAAGCACTTAGAGTCACCACTGGAGGGATGAGATCAACTCCTATAGTGGAGATGGAGAAGTTGGGGAGGACACAAGCACTGAGAGAGCTCAGAGATACGAAAACGCAAATAAAAGCAGAAAAGTTCCTCAGCTTGCCAGGCCACCCTATGAAGAACAGATTTGAAAACCTAGCTATGGGGCGGTTGAAAAGAAGTAGTTTTATCCACCAGGCCAAACGACTCTGCAGAGAAACCACCGATCTGCCCACAGTTGGTATCCCCCTAAAAACTATTCCAGAGCGAACTCCATGGAAAGATGAGCATAGACTATCACTACAGATCCAGACAAAACTGAGAGGAATATTTGACAAGAATGAACAGAACAGTGTACAGCGCAGAACAGCCACTCTCAGCTTTTTTGATGAAGAATACCCACAAGACCTCTGGATCCGAGTCTACACAGATGGGTCAGCACAAAATGCTGTTCGAAATGAAGGAGCGGGAGCAGTGTTGCCATTTTGACGCTTTTCGCACCAACTTTAGTGCTTTTTCAAGACATTTAGTTCCAAAATTTGCATTTAGCTTCACAATTTTATTTTGGTGCTTTTTTGTGCTTTTTTGGGGTAGGTAAAAATTACTTTAAAAATCATTTTGGGAACTCTAAAATTCTGAATTTGAACTGAAGCGAGGGAGTAAAACAGTCTTAGTACATTACCGCGCAATATTCAAGTAATTTAACTCCCTTTAATACGATTTAGTTGAAGTGAGTGACTGCAACGCGCTGGCAATATGCAATGCGTTAAAAGATTGTTTAAACAAAAATGGACCTGAGTTGCAAAGACTAGTTACACTCGTCACTGACAATGCATCTGTCATGACAGGTGTAAAGAATGGAATATATACCAAATTAAAATCCGAAGTTCCTCATCTGGTACTAGTTAGGTGTGTATGTCATTTCCTTCAGCTGGCAGTGTGACAGGCTGCAGCTGCTTGTCTGCCCAGGAACATAGAGTTCATGATTAGAGAAACATATAACTGGTTTTCTCACTCAAGTCTTCGTCAAGCAAAGTACAGGGAGCTTTTGGCTTCAGTAAATGATGGACAACATCCGCTGTAGGTTGTTCAATTAAGCCAGACACGATGGATGTCCATTCAGCCTGCCATTGTCAGAATATTGCAGCAGTGGGTCGAGCTCAGAACTCATTTTGATATAGCAAGACTCAACGTGCGCTGTTATACAGCAGAACTTCTAAATTCTATGCTTAGCGACGTGAAAAACTATGTGTATCTCATATGTCTCAACTATATTCTCGGAGAAGTTCAAAGTGTGAATAAGAAATTAGAAGCAGATATACAGGATCCAACAAAAATACTCAGCGACCTTGTCCAACTCACTGATTCTATTAGTTCTAAGATTGCTATTCCTGTGGGGAAAAAATAACAGAAAGTGATGCTATTCAAGATTATTTAGATCCTAATTCCAATCTAGGTTATGAGTTTGAGAAAGAAATAGCAGGCTACCAGTTTCCTGATGAGAAAGAAATTCGTGAAAGGTGCATCCAGTTTTTAATAGAGTTGTTGACACAGCTGCGTTTACGTTCGTCCGATAACGTTGGAGTGTTGCAGTCCATGTCATGTCTTAGTGGAAGTGAATGTCTACAGCTAATGAAGCCCTGTATATTGGATCTTGCTAAAATGTTTGTAGAAGATGCAGCTACTCTCACCCGTATCGATTTCCAGTGGAAACAATTTCATCATATGCAGTGGACACAGACCTCTGACACACTTGGATTGTGGGGAGAAATAGCCTCATACAGGGATGCCACCGGTGAAAATCCTTTCCAAGATCTTACAGATTTAGCTTTAACTGTGCTTATGTTACCTCATTCTAGTGCGGACGTGAAGCGTATTTTCAGTCAGATGGGAGTTACACAATCAAAATTGCGGAACAGACTGAGCATCAAGAGTTTGACAGCTGTTTTGACTATTAGATACGGATTGAAAAGATATGGCAAATGCTGTCATGATTATAAACTACATAAGGATATTCTACGAAAAATTGTATCAGAGGAGGCAAATACACTTTCTTTCAATCACCATCATCATCATCATCATCGCAGGAGAAAACACAGCAGGAAATAGCTCCAGAAACTGAAGATGAGTTGTCTGACTAGGATTTGGCAGATCTGGAATAAACTTCATTCTAATATTCAGTGATAATAATAAATTATAATGTCCTACTTTATCACATTTTCAATTAATACCGTCAGTGCTTATTTTAGTGCTTTCCCCAAAAAATATTATTGCAATTTAGTGCTTTTTTGGCTCGAGGGTAGTTCTGATTGGGATTTGGCGGATCTGGAATAAACCTCATTGTAATATGAAATGATAATAATAAATTATAATGTGCTACCTTGTTACATTTGTAATAAAAACAGTTGGTGCTTTTTCTGGGTGCTTTTTGGTGCTTTTTTCGGGTCGATTTTAGAGCTTTTTCATCAAAAGGAGATGGCATCACTGAGCGGGAGTGTAGATGGAATACCCAAATAGTACTAGGTCACGGCCAGAGTACTAAAAGGAAAGTACTTCCATAACTACGATGCTCAAATTGAGGCAATCAAGATAGCAACAGAGAAATTATTAAATATCAGTCACGGTAGACAACCTGTGGTGCTATTGGCAGATGCAAAATCAGCAGTCGAGGCGCTCCTGTCTGGGAAATTGCCAGTACTAATGACACTACTTTCTGAACTTAGCAGTCAGCACAAGGTCACCATACAGTGGATACCATCCCACTGTGGAGTACCCGGAAACGACAGAGCCGATCGATTGGCTAAGGAAGGAGCAAAAGAAGAACAGCCTGATGTGCCCGTTACATACACATACACACATACACATTGGCACCTTGCCGTCTTGACAGACGATAGTTTGTGCTTTAAAAAGGCATAATAACGTTTACCTATGGCGGTAGCTAATGTGACTAATAAGGTCAATTCGCGCTGTAAATGTCCGTTCACAGTGGGTGCATATGAACACGTGGTCATTTCCACCATCATGCACCATCTTACGTCTCACACGCTCGGTGTGTGACTTATCTGCAATAATTTTCTCCTTTGTCTTTATTCCATTTCTGATGTTTGCCCTCCATGCAACACGTTCAGGGGCGACTTGCTCCCAATGTGCATTATCAATGCCTGTATCAATCATGTCCCGCTTACACACATCGTTGTATCGTAGTAGAGGCCGACCCTGAGATCTCTTACCCATCTGTAATTCACCAAAAAAGATGTCCTTTGGTATTCTACCATCATCCATCCTCCTAAGATGTCCTATCCATCTAAGTCTACAAAGACTGAGCATGGAATACACCGTCACACAACCTGAGCCCGTTACATACCACCAAAAGAAAAGAATGATCAAATCAATCAGAAGGCCACCAAAACCTGATCAAGATGACGTCCACGTTATGGACTGACCAGAACAAGTCATTATTCTGCCCCTCAGAACAGGACACAATAGATTACGCAACCACTTGTATACAAAATTCAAGATTGGTGACTCAGCCATGTGCACATGTGGATTGGCGTCCTAGACAGCAGAGCACATACTCCAAGACTGCCCAAAATACAAATATCTAGGCAAACCTTCTGGCCTAGAGAGACGACAGTGGAAGATAAACTCTATGGACCGCTGAATGAACTAAAAAAGATAGTTAAATTCATACAAGAAATAACATTGCAGTTATAGACATATTTCAAGCGAACGAAAGAAGAAGAAGATATTTTAATTCATTAACTTATTTCAGAGGTGTGCCATTTATCTGTATACTCAGTGGACCAGGTGATCTGCTAACTTGCATTACTTCTGTTTTGGCTGTGTTTATACTCATTTTCTATCTGCTGTATGTTGAACTCAGATTATTAATATGATTTTGCAATATGCCCTCGTCACTGTAAGACAGGCTTTTATTGCATGTGAATCTGTGGTTTCATCTGAAGTAAAATGTTCAAAACTTTCTGAATCTGTTCTGTCAATGTTTGCTTCTTTGGATATTTTGTCTATGTAGATATTACATGCCAGTCTCTCATTTACAGTCTCTATCTTATTATAAGGGTTTTATAAATATTGCTCAGTAATAATTATTTAACTACAAATCTTCTAAATGTTATGATGATTTCAGATTGCTTGCTATTTCCCCTTGTTCCTTGCTTATATGTTAATTTTATTTATCTCCCTTTACAATTTTTATCTAGTATGTGCAGTTACTAACTTAGAGTTGAGTCTTAATGTTGTTACTAATTGAACACTTGTGTGCTACAACTGATGACGTGTGTAGTTAACACCATTTTCATATTATTTTTGTGTCTTTGTTTTAACTAATTGTACTACGTATATAAGGAGCCGCAAGTACGCTTTCTGGTCAAACTGCTGGCTATGTATACTAATCACTTTCGAGGCGTAGGTTTGATTAAGTGACTTGAGCTCGGTTGTGTCTCTAATTAACATGAGTATGAAATTACTTCTTGGGAAGTAAAATAGTGACCACATCACACATCGAGTGGCGATCAGTTATTAGTAGCACGCTGCGAATAATACTGATCATTATTCACAGTGCGCTGCGAATAATATTGAGCGTTATTCAGCGCGCTGCGAATAATACTGCGAATGATAGGCCTGCTGAGCATTATACATTTTTTGTAAGGTTGTCTCTGTTTAAGTATATTACTTACACTCACTTCTTCTTTCGTTCCCTTGAAATATGCTTATAAATGCAATGCTGTCTCTTGTATGAATTTATCTGTCTTTTTTAATTCACTCAGCGGTCCGTAGGGTAAATAGAGTAGTTCTGCACTTGTCAGTGTTTATGCTGACACACCATCTATTTGCCAATGCAACAAATGCGCCTACAGCTCTTTGTAATGATCTTGTGGCAACTGATGCATATTCGTTTGTGCTCCTAAGAACCAGGCCATCAGCGTACATTGCCGCTTTAATTCCATGTGGTAGATTACCAACAAGATAATTGATGAAGATATTTTTTTTTAAACGTGTGGGGGCAAGTCTCTGCCCTGGGGAAGACCGTGACGCAGTAGTACTTGCTTGCTCTTGAGTCCGTCTATCTGTACTCGGGCTCTTCTGTTGTGCAGGTATGCTTTCGCTCATTTGTACATTCTTCCATTGACTTTACAGTTTCTCAGTTTCTTCATCAGTCCTTTTTTTCAGACTTTGTTGACAGGCTTACTTCAGATCTATCCATGCCGCCAGCACTAGCTTCTTCTCTTGGAATGCCTCCTCAATTTCTTGAGAGAGGTAGGTTGTCTGATCTTCCGTAGAGTAGCACTGCCTAAAGACAGCCAGTTGTGGCACAAGGATGTTTTCACTTTCAATGTACCACTGCAGTCTGTGATTGATGATGCGCTCCATTATTTTGCAGAGACAGCTTTTGAGGCTTAATTGGTCTGTAGCTGGAGGCAATGGAACTATCTTTCCTGATTTTCTGAGGGGTATCATGATTGCTTCTCTCCAAGCTTGTGGAACGCTGCCTAAGGTCCAACTGTTATTGAAGATCTGCAACAGTTTTACTTTGTCCTCTGTTCCTAGGTTCCTGATCATTTCATTGGAGATACCATCAGCTCCTGATGACGTTCTCATTTTCAGTTTTGATATGGCTAGCTCCAGTTCGCTGATTGTGATAGGTGTCTCCAGAACCTCATTTACTGTTTCATTATGTCCAGTATTGTGCCATTTCTCTCGAATCTCTTGTTGTTTCTCTTGATTAATTTCGATATTGTTATCTTGTGAGAATGAGTTCGCAAAATGGTCAGCTGCTTGCTTTCCTGTTAAGATGTTTCCGTGTTTATGTAGTGCAATATTTGAGTTTCTCCATGTGCCCTCATCGTCGAAGATCTGTCGTGAACTGACGTCCTTTCCGAAACATTCGTGCCCAGTCTGTCACTGTTTTCTTCGACACACATTTGTTATCTTACGCTGCCTGCATTGTTCGATGAATGTCCACTAGTCGAGATCTTTCAAATGAAAGACACTGAATCATCGATCTTTGAGCTTCTTTGGGCGGATTTTGGATCAACCTTGCCATTTTCTCAACGGTCAGAAACATAACCTATGCATCATGGGACGATAAGCACGTGCTCTTTTATTCATTGGTCAGTACTTATCACAAGACTATGATATGATCATGTTCAACGTACGCAATTACTCGCGGTGCGGCACGAACGGATTGCAAATGAACGCCCCTTATATATTATTGTTCACTGAATATTCATATTGCGGAAGATACTACCAAACAAAACAAATAACACGATGACCTTAGTGTGGCGATATCTCATCCTTCTGCTCGAAAAGCGGGAGGGGGTTGGGGGTGTCACATATGCCGATATATTATCATTTGGCACAGTTCAGATGTGTTCATGCTCCAGAGAGAAGATAAGTAATAAATAGAAGGTCTGTATTTTTAATCTACAGGAGAATGGAATCCAGGCCGAATTGATCACTCAACGGAGAAACAGTTAACACACTGTTCTAATTCACAGACAAGGTTTAAAGGCAATTGGATCGACTTCATTGCACTGGATCTAATATGGTTTGGTCTCTTTCCGCACAGGCGGTCTGATCGAAAGCGTCGCACAGAACAGCTCCAGCGACGACTCCCAGGTGTATGCGAAAAATTGTTTGAATTTTTAAGCGACAGAAAGAAGATACTTGCAATATGTCGTCATGCAGCGATGTCAGAGCTGTAAGTTCCTTGTTCACGTATCACAAAGTTCGACACGAGGCAGTCGTCATTTGTTGTAGTAAACATGAAATGAGGAGAGAAACATTTGAAACATCTGAAGCATGCTGTGTCAACTGGGATGAATTTGTGAACAGGGAAATAGTGGAAAACTGAAAGAGATCATTCTTAACAGCCTTTTGTTTTCATCCTCTTCTTTTGAGGCACTTGTAATTTATGTCCCCAAGTCAAGGGGCGAGAAGTCACTATTTTAATTTCAATTGACCGATGTAGGGGTTGAACCGTTACATCGGCTTCAGCAAGCCGGGTGTTTGAGAACGGGCGCTCTAATCCATTAAGCCACGCTTGTGATGATGTTTGTGATACATCAACAAGGAGCTTATCCTGCCCTCCAGAAAACAACATAAAAGATGATTAAATGGCAAATGTGCGAATGGTACACTTAACCACAAATAACAGCGATCTGCACCGCTCTTGGGGTAATTTATGTAGTTCCTGCGTAGATGCTCCACTGTAAACCGTTGGGATGAGAAGTGAATGGGGCATGTCCCGAATTTATTTTTTTTTTTTGGTTCTCATTTCCTTTACAGGACATCGCTGTCAACATCAGCATCTTTCAGCTGATTGTTGATTTCTCGGCAAGATTACGCTCAGTAGTTTGCCATTGCTTTCTGAGCGACCGGCTCACATATCCCTAAGTTACCGACGCGGAGAGAACCGCTACAAATTCTCACGCACGTCACGTTACTCACGAGATGATTACGGAGAAAGTCGCGTAACACCTAGACCAGGGAGAGATGTCCCGAATAGTTGAGATAATTACACACGTCAGGGGGAGATAAATAAACAAGATACTCGGGACTATTACCTCACGCATCTGGGACAACATAACTAGTTGTTGATCCCGTGCAGGTCAGTAGGTCAGCTGACACAAGGTCATAGTTGAAATATGATACCAAGCGTTATCACAGCCGTGTAGTTGAATTGATTCTCACTCGTTGTCACTGGTGCACTGTTGTAGTGTCAGAACCTACCAGGTCGTGAGCTAACAGTTTCTCTGAGTGTGTATTTATCACCATCATGTATTAGTTTAGTTTAGTCGACGGATCAACATAACGGCACACGGGTGTAACCCATAAGTGTTCCATTCCTCTCCTAACTCAAGCCTGAGTCCGGAGAATATCAGCTCATTGCACAAACTCCGGAGCACCGGCGAGGATCCTGAAATACTTTGGGTAGATTTTTAACTAGAGATTTTGCCCGGGCAGCGCAGTTAGACTACTCTTTATCGATTTCCAACTACAAAGAGATTTCTTACATGCGCAACAATACACACGGGCATCCGATCTCACTATGCAGAGACCAGGGGACATTATTTTACTAGAAGTCCACGTGAAAAAATCCCGGCCCTCACCGGGGCTTGAACCCGAGACCTCCAGCACTCGAGGCGGACACCATACCTCGAAACCACTCAACCCCCATCATGTATTATGCAATTAATCATGAACGATTACGATTTTCTGTTTCACGTGAACGATCAGTCTCAAATCTGCTCTCGTTTCTTGTCGCCCAGTTCTCCTTGTCTTCATACTGTTCTTTCTCCATCAAGTTTGCCAGTTTTCAAGTGTATGTGTCCTTATAACACTCCCAACAAATCTAGACTGTCTACATCTAATGTCTGTAACCACTCATTGGCTTTATCTATGTCTTGCGGGTTTGTTTTATTGCTCTTTCTCTCTGTCCATGGTATTGTTTGCATTGACCTCAGAAACCACATCTCCCCTGCTGTTGGATGTTTCTCAGCATGTAGCCTTATTGCTCTTTCTCTCTGTCCATGGTATTGTTTGCATTCCCCCCCCCCCCCCCCAGAAACCACATCTCTGCTACTGTTGGATGTTTCTCAGCGTGTAACATGTGTTAGCTTCAACACTAAACTAGCAGGATTGTGTAACATGTGTTAGCTTCAACACTAAACTAGCAGGATTGTGTAACATATGTTAGCTTCAACACTAAACTAGCAGGATTGTGTAACATGTGTTAGATTCAACACTAAACTAGCAGGATTGTGTAACATGTGTTAGCTTCAACACTAAACTAGCAGGATTGTGTAACATGTGTTAGCTTCAACACTAAACTAGCAGGATTGTGTAACATATGTTAGCTTCAACACTAAACTAGCAGGATTGTGTAACATGTGTTAGCTTCAACACTAAACTAGCAGGATTGTGTAACATATGTTAGCTTCAACACTAAACTAGCAGGATTGTGTAACATATGTTAGCTTCAACACTAAACTAGCAGGATTGTGTAACATGTGTTAGCTTCAACACTAAACTAGCAGGATTGTGTAACATGTGTTAGCTTCAACACTAAACTAGCAGGATTGTGTAACATATGTTAGCTTCAACACTAAACTAGCAGGATTGTGTAACATGTGTTAGCTTCAACACTAAACTAGCAGGATTGTGTAACATGTGTTAGCTTCAACACTAAACTAGCAGGATTGTGTAACATATGTTAGCTTCAACACTAAACTAGCAGGATTGTGTAACATATGTTAGCTTCAACACTAAACTAGCAGGATTGTGTAACATGTGTTAGCTTCAACACTAAACTAGCAGGATTGTGTAACATATGTTAGCTTCAACACTAAACTAGCAGGATTGTGTAACATGTGTTAGCTTCAACACTAAACTAGCAGGATTGTGTAACATATGTTAGCTTCAACACTAAACTAGCAGGATTGTGTAACATGTGTTAGCTTCAACACTAAACTAGCAGGATTGTGTAACATGTGTTAGCTTCAACACTAAACTAGCAGGATTGTGTAACATATGTTAGCTTCAACACTAAACTAGCAGGATTGTGTAACATATGTTAGCTTCAACACTAAACTAGCAGGATTGTGTAACATGTGTTAGCTTCAACACTAAACTAGCAGGATTGTGTAACATATGTTAGCTTCAACACTAAACTAGCAGGATTGTGTAACATGTGTTAGCTTCAACACTAAACTAGCAGGATTGTGTAACATATGTTAGCTTCAACACTAACCTAGCAGGATTGTGTAACATATGTTAGCTTTAACACTAAACTAGCAGAATTGTGTAACATATGTTAGCTTCAACACTAAACTAGCAGGATTGTGTAACATATGTTAGCTTCAACACTAAACCGGCAGGATTGTGTAACATGTGTTAGCTTCAACACTAAACCGGCAGGATTGTGTAACATGTGTTAGCTTCAACACTAAACCGGCAGGATTGTGTAACATATGTTAGCTTCAACACTAAACCAGCAGGATTGTGTAACATATGTTAGCTTCAACACTAAACCAGCAGGATTGTGTAACATATGTTAGCTTCAACACTAAACCAGCAGGATTGTGTAACATATGTTAGCTTCAACACTAAACCAGCAGGATTGTGTAACATATGTTAGCTTCAACACTAAACTAGCAGGATTGTGTAACATATGTTAGCTTCAACACTAAACTAGCAGGATTGTGTAACATATGTTAGCTTCAACACTAAACTAGCAGGATTGTGTAACATGTGTTAGCTTCAACACTAAACTAGCAGGATTGTGTAACATGTGTTAGCTTCAACACTAAACTAGCAGGATTGTGTAACATATGTTAGCTTCAACACTAAACTAGCAGGATTGTGTAACATATGTTAGCTTCAACACTAAACTAGCAGGATTGTGTAACATATGTTAGCTTCAACACTAAACTAGCAGGATTGTGTAACATATGTTAGCTTCAATACTAAACTAGCAGGATTGTCGTGAAGCTGTAATACTACGATGAATTAATGGACACCATTTTTAGTTGCATGTCCTCCAAGGACGTAGCAGTCAACCCCCAGCATTTTGGCTGTTCGTGATTCCTCAGGAAGTTTTACGTTCAGTAGTTTGCCATTGCTTTATGAACCAGCACCGCTGTTTCGAACACGGGTATACGGGATTACGAATCGCGTCCGAAACACCTTCGTCACGGAGAACGGGAATGGACACAAACGGAAAGTTAAATAGGCCAGCTTTACGGGTAAACGGCGTACAAGTGATAGAACAGACATTGCGAAAACAAAGCCTTCATCAGCAAGCGTAAACACATGAATTGTTGTTAGTGATAGCATACACTTCACAACACATGAATTGTTGTTAGTGATATCATAACTTCACAACACATTAATTGTTGTTAGTGATATCATAACTTCACAACACATGAATTGTTGTTAGTGATATCATAACTTCACAACACATGAATTGTTGTTAGTGATATCATAACTTCACAACACATGAATTGTTGTTAGTGATAGCATACACTTCACAACACATGAATTGTTGTTAGTGGTATCATAACTTCACAACACATGAATTGTTGTTAGTGATATCATAACTTCACAACACATGAATTGTTGATAGTGATATCATAACTTCACAACACATGAATTGTTGTTAGTGATATCATAACTTCACAACACATGAATAGTTGTTAGTGATAGCACACACTTCACAACACATGAATTGTTGTTAGTGATAGGATACACTTCACAACACATGAATTGTTGTTAGTGATATCATACACTTCACAACACA
This sequence comes from Cepaea nemoralis, assembly GCA_014155875.1. NCBI lineage: Eukaryota > Metazoa > Mollusca > Gastropoda > Stylommatophora > Helicidae > Cepaea > Cepaea nemoralis. The sequence continues at coordinate 62,460 of JACEFZ010001142.1, read as the reverse complement.
TGAATTGTTGTTAGTGATAGCATACACTTCACAACACATGAATTGTTGTTAGTGATAGCACACACTTCACAACACATGAATTGTTGTTAGTGATAGGATACACTTCACAACACATGAATTGTTGTTAGTGATAGGATACACTTCACAACACATGAATTGTTGTTAGTGATAGCATACACTTCACAACACATGAATTGTTGTTAGTGATAGCATAACTTCACAACACATGAATTGTTGTTAGTGATATCATAACTTCACAACACATGAATTGTTGTTAGTGATATCATAACTTCACAACACATGAATTGTTGTTAGTGATAGCATACACTTCACAACACATGAATTGTTGTTAGTGGTATCATAACTTCACAACACATGAATTGTTGTTAGTGATATCATAACTTCACAACACATGAATTGTTGTTAGTGATATCATAACTTCACAACACATGAATTGTTGTTAGTGATATCATAACTTCACAACACATGAATTGTTGTTAGTGATAGCACACACTTCACAACAAATGAATTGTTGTTAGTGATAGGATACACTTCACAACACATGAATTGTTGTTAGTGATATCATACACTTCACAACACATGAATTGTTGTTAGTGATAGCATACACTTCACAACACATGAATTGTTGTTAGTGATAGCACACACTTCACAACACATGAATTGTTGTTAGTGATAGGATACACTTCACAACACATGAATTGTTGTTAGTGATAGCATACACTTCACAACACATGAATTGTTGTTAGTGATAGCATAAACTTCACAACACATGAATTGTTGTTAGTGATAGGATACACTTCACAACACATGAATTGGTGTTAGTGATAGCATACACTTCACAACACATGAATTGTTGTTAGTGATAGCATACACTTCACAACACAGGAATTGTTGTTAGTGATATCATACACTTCACAGCACATGAATTGGTGTTAGTGATATCATACACTTCACAACACATGAATTGGTGTTAGTGATAGCATACACTTCACAACACATGAATTTTTGTTAGTGATATCATACACTTCACAACACATGAATTGTTGTTAGTGATAGTGATAGACAACAAATGTAGTGCCTGTTTGCTGTATCTAGTGCAGAAAATAAAAACTCAATCATCAACAATCTATAAAACACTCAATAATCTATCTTTTGGAGCTGTCATCTACAATCTATAAGACACTAAATAATCTATCTTTCGGAATTGTCATCTACAATCTATAAAACACTCAATAAAAACACTCAATAATCTATCTCTCCGAGATGAATAATCTTCGAAATGAATAATCTTTCGTTAGGAGCTGACATCTACAAAATATAAAACACTAAATAATATATTTTTGGAGCTGCCATCTGAAATATACAAAACATTCAATAATCTATCTTTTGGAGCTGTCATCTACAATATATAAAACACCCAGTTATCTATCTTTTGGAGCTGTCATCTACAATATATTAAAGACGCAATAATCTATCTCTTGTAGCTGTCATCTACAATATATAAAATCGGACTTTCACTTGCAAAATTCACATTTTATAATAAGAAATAACAACAGTTAGGTACGTGTTACTCCTGCGGTAAAGTGAGACATAATAAACACTGACAGTGCACACACATTACAACCAACTCCACTACTTCATACTTCAAAGGCAAATCCCCCCCCCCACCCCACCCCCTCTCCACCGCACGCAAAAAAAATATTAGTAATAAAATACAATCAAGTTATACTGATCAATCATAGAGGGGTTTATGCCAGGGAAGAGAAGAAGAGGAAGGCAAAGAGAAGATGGGTGCAGGATGTTGTAGATGATCTCCAGACGGCTATATCGGACGCGGGACAACTTGCTTATGATCGAGAGGTTATTAAGACAGTTGGGAGCGAAATTCTGCAAGGGACAAGCTGCTGTATGAAGTTATACTACGACACAACGAATCAACGTTTCAATTATACTGATCTTCCTCATGAACAACACAAACAAACCTAAAGAAAAACATGACATTAGAAAATTTAATAACATTAATAAAACATAAACAGAAAAAGTCTGGGCCGTTACACATACTTCGTTGTTACGAAGGTGGCGCAGAAGTTCAGTTGGCAAAAGTGCCAAATAAGAAAATGAGAAGCCGAAAGTGTGCAAACAGTTAGATATGGATATATAGAGAGGGGAGTCAGCACAGTGGCATCTTGAATAGCCCTTCACATATTGTCATATATAACATATTGTATAGCCCTTCATGACTCGGTAGGTGGTGCGGGGGGGGGGGGGGGGGGTGTCCAGTTTCACACCGACTGCCTTTACTTCACGATGCATCGTCTGGTAATCATTTTAAGACAGGTCAATTTTACACATATGCCTCAATGCGAATTCGAACCCATGACTACCAAGACTACCTAACTGTTTTTATTTCATATTTTAAAATGTGAATTTTGCAAGTGGAAGTCTGTTTTTATATATTGTAGATTGCTTGAGCAACCAGTGGCAGGCGAGATGCCCAACACATGGAAGTGAGGAACTAAAGCAGCCATGCGCAGGACGTGGCATCTCCTTGGGTGAGCCCAGCCTCAGAGCAATATGTGCCGGTCTGCAATTATGGAAGCCTCCTTGGATAGCGAGGGAAAGCCCATGGTCTGCCCCTGCCTTCCCTTGAGGGTTGACCGTGATGTCTTTGACCGTTCTATCTTGACCAGCTGAGATGTGGGCGACATCACAACAATAAGTCTAACGTGCCTCGAAACCCGAGGAAGGCTAACCTATTTAAAAAATGCCCGCCGAAGTCGGAAGTGCCGTCCTACGGGTGGCAAAATAAAAATTGGCACTACGCATTTACGTCAGAGTGAAATGTCTCGTCCGAATGTCTCTCGTGCTAGGAACAGCTCTGACTACCTAGTTTCCGAATGCCGCTCTTGTTCGGAACAGTTCTGGCTAGGTAGTTTTCCGAATGTCCGTCGTGCCTGGAACATGCTCTGACTTTTTGAGATGACAGCTCAAGAAGATAGAGTATTTAGTAAATTATATATTGTGGATGACAGCTCCAAAAGATAGATTATTGCGTGTTTTATACATTATAGATAACAGCTCCAAACGATAGATTATTCATTTCGAAGATTATTCATCTCGGAGAGATAGATTATTGAGTGTTTTTATTGAGTGTTTTATAGATTGTAGATGACAATTCCGAAAGATAGATTATTTAGTGTCTTATAGATTGTAGATAACAGCTCCAAAAGATAGATTATTTAGTGTTATATATATTGTAGATGACAGCTCGAAGAGATAGATTATTGAGTGTTTTATAGATTGCAGATGATTGAGTTTTTATTTCCTGCACTAGATACAGCAAACAGGCGCTACATGTGTTGTCTATCACTATCACTAACAACAATTCATGTGTTGTGAAGTGTATGCTATCACTAACAACAATTCATGTGTTGTGACGTGTATGATATCACTAACAACAATTCATGTGTTGTGAAGTGTGTGCTATCACTAACAACAATTCATGTGCTGTGAAGTGTATGCTATCACTAACAACAATTCATGTGTTGTGAAGTGTATGATATCACTAACAACAATTCATGTGCTGTGAAGTGTATGATATCACTAACAACAATTCATGTGTTGTGAAGTGTGTGCTATCACTAACAACAATTCATGTGCTGTGAAGTGTATGCTATCACTAACAACAATTCATGTGTTGTGAAGTGTATGCTATCACTAACAACAATTCATGTGTTGTGAAGTGTATGCTATCACTAACAAAAATTCATGTGTTGTGAAGTGTATGCTATCACTAACAACAATTCATGTGTTGTGAAGTGTATGCTATCACTAACAACAACAATTCATGTGTTGTGAAGTGTATGCTATCACTAACAACAATTCATGTGTTGTGAAGTGTATGCTATCACTAACAACAATTCATGTGTTGTGAAGTGTATGCTATCACTAACAACAATTCATGTGTTGTGAAGTGTATGCTATCACTAACAACAATTCATGTGTTGTGAAGTGTATGCTATCACTAACAACAATTCATGTGTTGTGAAGTGTATCCTATCACTAACAACAATTCATGTGTATGCTATCACTAACAACAATTCATGTGTTGTGAAGTGTGTGCTATCACTAACACCAATTCATGTGTTGTGAAGTGTGTGCTATCACTAACAACAATTCATGTGTTGTGAAGTGTATGGTATCACTAACAACAATTCATGTGTTGTGAAGTGTATGCTATCACTAACAACAACAATTCATGTGTTGTGAAGTGTATGCTATCACTAACAACAATTCATGTGTTGTGAAGTGTATGCTATCACTAACAACAATTCATGTGTTGTGAAGTGTATGCTATCACTAACAACAACAATTCATGTGTTGTGAAGTGTATGCTATCACTAACAACAATTCATGTGTTGTGAAGTGTATGCTATCACTAACAACAACAATTCATGTGTTGTGAAGTGTATGCTATCACTAACAACAATTCATGTGTTGTGAAGTGTATGATATCACTAACAACAATTCATGTGTTGTGTAGTGTATGCTATCACTAACAACAATTCATGTGTTGTGAAGTGTATGCTATCACTAACATCAATTCATGTGTTGTGAAGTGTATGATATCACTAACAACAATTCATGTGTTGTGTAGTGTATGCTATCACTAACAACAATTCATGTGTTGTGAAGTGTATGCTATCACTAACATCAATTCGTGTGTTGTGAAGTGTATGCTATCACTAACAACAATTCATGTGTTGTGAAGTGTGTGCTATCACTAACAACATCTCATGTGTTGTGAAGTGTATGCTATCACTAACAACAATTCATGTGTTGTGAAGTGTATGCTATCACTAACATCAATTCATGTGTTGTGAAGTGTATGCTATCACTAACAACAATTCATGTGTTGTGACGTGTATCCTATCACTAACAACAATTCATGTGTTGTGAAGTGTATGCTATCACTAACAACAATTCATGTGTTGTGAAGTGTATGCTATCACTAACATCAATTCATGTGTTGTGAAGTGTATGCTATCACTAACAACAATTCATGTGTTGTGAAGTGTGTGCTATCACTAACAACAATTCATGTGTTGTGAAGTGTATGCTATCACTAACAACAATTCATGTGTTGTGAAGTGTATGCTATCACTAACATCAATTCATGTGTTGTGAAGTGTATGCTATCACTAACAACAATTCATGTGTTGTGAAGTGTATGCTATCACTAACAACAATTCATGTGTTGTGAAGTGTATGCTATCACTAACAACAATTCATGTGTTGTGACGTGTATCCTATCAGCACTAACAACAATTTCCCCCACATATTGCAAGGCGTTGATTGGTGGCTTGCTGGCTCGTTTGGAGATAATACCACATGTCTAGAAAGTGGCAGCCAATCAAATATCCGGGATGCCTCTGCGTGCACGCGTGTCCAGACATCACTGGCAGACGCGTGAGTATTCCTCTTAAGGCATCTCAAGGCCGTCGCATGTGAGAAGTAGGTCATGGATTAACAGAGAAGCGTCACTTATGCAATGGGGAACTGCCCGTTATCTCGGCGTTTCCGTGGCTACGCAACTTATCTACACGGTGTTTATCACACTGTGTTCATCACCATCAAGTGTCCTGTCGACTGACGTATGCGTCAACGCCTCTCAAAAGATCTCTGTACTTGGTGTTCTGGACCAGTTCTACTGATATTTTTCATGTCACCGTCTGAGGCCATCCAGAGTCATTTCTTCCTTCTGCCTTTTCTACCGCTGATCTGTCCAGTTGTCATGATGTTTTCCATTGCCTATCTTCGCATAACAAACATTTTTCTGAAGTAGCTTTTACGAGCCTTAGATGGTATTGGGTATATGGTACTAAACCCATCTTTGTATAGACCAGTCGGCACTCAAGCCATGATGTGGTCCCATCACGCTTGCCGCCTTCACTTCCCAATACATATCTTGGTACTCATGCTAGGCTGCGTCAACCTGGGGTACCAGGTCGGTTTAAACATCCTCCCCAGAGCAGATTGGAACCCATGACCACCGTGCCTGCAGGAACACGTTTGGTGGCGAGGCTACTGTGGCGCCCTCTGCTCACCGTGCCTACAGGTGAACGTTTGGTGGCGAGGTTACCGTGGTTAGTTAGTTAGTTAGTTAGTTAGTCAGTCAGTCAGTCAGTCAGTCAGTCAGTCAGTCAGTCAGTTAGTTAGTTAGTTAGTTAGTTAGTTAGTTAGTTAGTTAGTTAGTTAGTTAGTTAGTTAGTTAGTTAGTTAGTTAGTAGACAGATCATCCTCATTGCACAACGAACCATTCAGTCCATAAGTGCTCGGATCCCCTCCTCAGTGAAACCCGCAGCGTGTAGCGGCTAAAGAAACCAGTTCTATGCTGGTTTATTAATCTTCTTTGGTTTCCTGCGTAGTGTTTCCTCCGAAGTCGGAGAGTATCTGCCTGCACGGCGAGGAACCACCAGTCTGCACACCAATAAGCCAGACATGGGACAACGGATACTCACGCAAACCTCAGGTCCTGTATGACATCACACTGATGCTGGACAACAGGATGCCTTCATCCGACATACAGGACTTCGCGTTGGAGCTCAAGCCAACGAACACAAGCAAGCTGCGTAGTGTTCTTGTCTGGCCACACCTCTATCAATTTGCTGTTCTCGCAACCTGACCATGGTTGTAGATTCACAGTCATCACTTGGTTCTTGCGAACGACTTACTTCTCGTAAAGCATTCAGAAAGTCAGCCTGCTCCATGACGCGTCCGCCTTCCACAGAAGCCTTACCCGCGAGCTTGCCAGCCCGTTCATTTCCTTGTACACCCGCATACCCTAGCACGAAGATGAAACTAATCTTTGCCAGCCGTGACCGCTCCAGAGACAGCAACCACTCTCTTCGGATCCACCCCATCTTTATCTTCTTGAGCATGCTCAATGAGTCGCTAATGAAACGTGCCCTAGTGTCTCGAGCCATGTTATTGTTTTACTTACTGCCATGACTTCCATAGTCAGGCTTCTTGTGGTCAAAGCAAAAAGCACCAGAATCTTCCATCGCAAATTCTCCCTCCGGCCTGAGCCGTAAAGGCTCATGAACTTCTCACCCGTCGAACGACCGACCCATCTGTATAAATGACAGCATTACCGTCTAACGAATTCTCGAAAATCAACGCTTGTACATCTGCCTCCACAGCAGCCGGATTTTTTGGTCTGCATTTTCTGTCTAGTTGGATGCAAACTGAAAAGGACGTACAGAAATATGTTGTGTGCAGGTGCAGGACGTAGTGATCAACCCCAATCCCAGGTTGACTTTCTCGGCAATTTTACTTTAAGTAGATTGCCATTGATGTCTGAACGAGAAGTCAACTTATGACCGGTGTTGGCACTGACATATTACGTGACGATTAACGTTGTTTCTCTCTTTCTTTTGTTGTTTATACTATCCTACTTTCAGTAACCTTCTTCATTCACTCGTTATTAATTACTTTGGCTGTCTAGGGTATTCGCACAATTTGTCTCAGAAACCACCCCTTCAACTTACAATAATACTATTTTACCACTTGGGGGTGACATCTGCAAGCACTCGTGGCATGAAGGCTGAAGTCGTAGTATTATACATGTATAACCCATTTAAGTTTGTGTTGCTCTGGAAATGATTTTACACACATTCAAGATTAATATAAATGAACAATACAGAAATGGTACACAAATGTAAGGCAGCGAAAGAAACCTGGCTCAAAAGTCGGTGCAAAGATACTGAAGAACAAAGAAATAGAAGACACACAATCTACGCAAATAAAGATACAGGAATTATTTGGCATTAGAAAGCATATAGCAAGCAGTTATTTGAAAACAAGAGAAGGTAAAATATTAATGGACAAAGAAAAGATAATTGAAAGATGGACAGAATATACAAGAGTGATTTGATAATGAGGTAGATCAGAAACGAATAGTTAGGATTAAAGTGAAGGGCTACTAAAACTGAAAACAGAGTTTGAAGATGCTGTATAATATATGAAGACATCTTGATCTCTGGGACCGGATAACATCAGTATTGAAGACAGTACATCTGTTGGTTAATCTGGTATAGAAGTAATAATAAAACAGTTGAATGATATCTATAACAGTAGACATATACCTGATGATCTCTTGATATCTTTTGTCGTAGTTCTACCAAAACATCTGGTGCAACAGGTTGCGGAGAACATCGCACAATTAGTTTAAGGCTCATAATGAGAGTAATAGGAAATAAAATAAAACCAGAAAATGGAGATGAGCAGTGCGGATTTTTGGAAGGAAAGGGCACAGACAACTACACATGCTTCTTGGGAACATTACCGGCAAGAATGACTGAATAAAGAAAGATCTATATTGCACTTTATTGACTACACTATGGCATTCGATGCGGTGAAACACGATAAAATTATTGGAAATGTTAAACATTGATGGTAAAGATTTGGGAATAATTTTTTTTTAAAAACGTGTATTGACAACAAAGGGCAGCAATAAGAATTTACATCAGTTAGGGACTTTTCAACACTTAAGCTAGAAGTTAGATGGGGTTGTGTACTGTACTCTCACCTGATCTGTACAACTTGTATAGCGAAATGATAATGAGATCCAAACAAACATGCCTGGTTTGGTTGCTGAAAATGAAATGTAGTTACAAGAAATCACACACACACACACACACACACACACACACACACACATACACACACACACACATATATATATATATATATATATATATATATATATATATATATATATATATATATATATATATATATATATATATATATATATATATATATTGCTACATACATATTCAAATAGAGGGTTAGCTCTGAATAACAGGAAGAAAAAAAGAAAGGGAAAAAAAACAGAAGTAATAGTTATTACGAAAAAAATCTCTACACCCAAGTGCAACATTAAAGTGAATGGAACCAATAAGTCAATGCATTTAAGTAGTTGGGTACTGTAATAACACTAAATGGAAGATGAATTAAGTAGTATGGAGTGTTTCGTCACAACGTCGTACGGGGAGAGAGGCAGGGGGGAGACCAAGAGAGAAGATGCTGGACAGTTTGATATCATGGCATGGGAGAATGTCTCTATCAGAAATGATTCGCAGCACAAGAGATAGAGGGCCGTGGACATACGACATGGACTATAAGTAGTATAAAAATAGGACTGATTTTAATTACTTCGTTAATAACCCTGTAAATCGCCGCGGTTCTGAGACTGGTTCCATTCATATAGATGTTGTATTTTGGTATATACACGGTCCATATTCCCCACAAAGTGTACTACTATCGTCTCTAATATCTGAGGATAGACTACCGTGGGAGGAGAGAAGGGACAATTATAAAGTAAACGAATTCAAGATGGCATTCATAATGTTCACACGGCAGCAACAAAGGCACAACACTTGGTCTATGGTAGAGAGAAATGTCTACATACTGTTGTGTGGGCACTGGTATGCACTGGACATCGGTGGATGGTGATGATGGCGACGCTGATATTAATAAATGTCACAAACGGTTTAATAACGATGTCAGTTGTGGGAAATAGACCGTGCTGCACTAGCCAGGCGGCCTTAATTCCTCAGGCTCAAGACACCCCCCCCCCCCCACCCGTCATACACCGCAAGGTATATATTGGCAGTAAAGGACAGTTTTGACTATGAGCTTTAGACTTTAAGCTGTGGGGTATGGGCCGTGAAATATAAGCTGTGGGATATGGACCGTGGACTATAAGCTGTGGGATATGGACCGTGGATTATAAGCTGTTTGATATGGACCGTGGACTATAAGCTGTCGACTTTGAGATATGATACTAAAAAAAGTAAAACGAATTGCATAAGAAATCAAGCAAGAAAACACACAGGCATAGCAGCTGGCAGGGTAGATCTGCTGTGTGTGTATTTGTTGGATGCCAGCACCAGATGCCACGCTGGGTCATTCAGCGTTTAGTGGCTTGTCTTGGCCACTTTCTCATCCATTCTTCGTCATTATACTGAAGATACCATTCAACCTAATCGTTGCTATTTTTCAGGTTGACTTTTATGGCACACGGTTAACTCAGTAAGTGCCTCCGTCTCCTCGCTACATCACGCGAGCAGTTCTCAACATAATGTACGAACTCTGTAGAAGTGTCAAATCCAAAATGTCTGAGTGTGAACCAGAATCACATCCTACAGTTTCCATATTTTGCTGTGGGTTTCCTTTCCCCCACCATATTCAGCCATACAAACATGACTTTTGCTCTTCTCACAAAGGCACACTAGGAAAGTTAATGATGTGGTTTCCACAAATATATACTTGAGTAACATGGTGTACATGCCAAGACTTCTTTTCGAGGGGTTTGCGGGGGCATTTTGTAATTCCGCATATCGCGTTCGAAACACAGCTGTGACCAATTGGCAGCAGACCGTCTTGCGTTGGGCTTTTCAATAAAATGGTGTAGGTACCGGTCTTCAGAAAGCGATGGCAAACTACTGAACGTACACTTGCCAAGAGATCACAAACAGCCAAAAAATGCTATGGTTGACTGCAACATCATGTAAAGGATATGCAACTAACTTTAACTTTTAAAACACGCTATTATGAGTAAGATTTCTAATGTTTTGTTTTTACATTTTGTTGCCTGCTAATTTGGCCAGATAAATAGATTATTCTGACTAAGGATTATGGAATTACAGAATACCTAACACCCTAATTGTTGCACCAGTGGATTTATAAAGCGCCACTGCCAACAGCCGAAAATAACACGCAAAGAACTGTGAATATATGTATTGTATATTTCAGCTTGAAGGTTTTATGTTATTGCTTTAGTTTAAATTGTCTGGTTTCTGCCGTATGTACCCGACCAGTTTTCAGCGAAATATGTCAGGCAATAAATCGTGCATTCTATTGTATGTGTCTTTGTTACTTAAAACATTAGGAAAACATTATGTAAATCGGTTATAGGGAAAAACGGATACAATTTTAAAGAAGCACAAGCTGAAGATTTCTGCACATCCTTTTCAGTTTGCATCCAACTAGACAGAAAATGCAGACAAGAAAACCCGGCAGCTGTGGATGCGGAAGTACAAGCGTTGATTTTCGAGAATTCGCTAGACGGTGATGCTGTCATTTACACAGATGGGTCGGTCGTCCGGCATGTGAGAAGCTCGTGGGCCTTTACGGCTCAGGCTGGAGGGAGAATTGTGAAGGAGGACTCTGGTGCTTTTGATGAGACCACAAGTAGCCTGACTATGGAAGTCATGGCAGTAAGTAAAGCAATAACATGGCTCGAGACACAGACATTCACTAGGGCATGTTTCCGTAACGACTCAATGAACATGCTCAAGAGGATAGAGATTGGGGGGGGGGGGGGGGTCCGAAGAGAATGGTTGCTGTCTCTGGAGCGGTCTCGGCTGGCAAAGATTAGTTTCATCTTCGTGCCAGGGCATGCGGGAGTACAAGGAAATGAGCGGGCTGACAAGCTTGCAGGTAACGCTACGGTGAAAGGCGGACGCGCCATGGACCAGGCTGACATTCTGAATGCTCTACGAGAAGCAAGACTTTTGCGAGAACCAAGTGATGACTGTGAATCTACAACCATGGCAAGACTGCGAGAACAGCAAATTAAAAGAGGGGTGGCCAAACAAGAACACTACGCAGGAAGCCAAAGAAGACTGATAAACCAACACAGAACTGGTGTCGTTAGCCGCTACACGCTGCGGGATTTGCCGAGGAGGGGATCCGAGCACTTATGGACTGAATGGTTCGATGTGCAATGAGGATGATCTGTCGACTAACTAACAAGCTGAAGATATTGGGAAACAGGAGACACGAAGTTATGTATGTATGTATATCATCATCATCATCATCATCATCATCATCATCATAATCAAGTGCCTTGCCAGCTGGCGTAGGCGTCCATGGGTCTCCACAGATCTCGGTCTTTGGTGTTCTGGATCAATTCTGCCGATGATATTCCTCCATGCCACCGTCTAAATCCGCCCAGCATCATTTCTCTTGCCTGCTTCTGCCTCTCTTCCCCTCGATCTTTCCAGTTGTCACGATGTTCTAAACTGCCTCTCTGATCATCACATGATCAGAGAACACTGTTTGTCTCTTTCTTATTGTTATATGTAGTGTTCTAGTCGCATTAGCCTCTTTCAGCCAATCGTTGTTAGTTACTCTGGCAGATCAAGAAACTCGCAACATTCGTCTCAAAAACCACATCTCTGTTGCTTCTAAGTTCTTCCTAATTTGTTCATTTACATTCCAAGATTCTCTGCCATAGAGCTAAACTGGTTCTATATAGCATTTCAGCTTTCTCTTTCTTACATTCATTGATAGTGACTTATTGCATAAGATACTCTTTATTTTTTTAAATGCGGCTTTTGCCTGCCCTATTCTGCTCTTAATCTCTGTTGTACACCTTCCATCTGATGTTATAAGTGCCCCTAGGTATTTAAAATTATCCACTTGGTTTATATAATTCATCCTGACACCTGGGGGACTGCTGCTAAAGACCGTAATTCATGGCGTACATCATTACATAAGGGTGCAGTCACGTGTGAAGCAACCAGGACTGCAAAGGCTGTGAAGAAGAGGCTGGACAGAAAAACCACTGCAGAAGATCCACGTCCTGGAACGTCAAGCATTCTTTGTCCACATTGTCAAAGAACATTTCGAGCCAAAATAGGCCTCATCTGCCATCTTAGAACTTACGGCTCCATACTTTCAACCCCACTGCATGAAATGAATGGTCATCATCATTCTTGATGGACAAACGTACCCCTGCTGGTAGGTACTATTTACTGGGATTCTATAACTTTACTGTTTACTTGTCTATAACTTTACTGTTTACTAATCATAACTTTCTGTTTACTTATCTAAAACTAACTGTTGTGTGTGTTTGTGCGTGCGTGCGTGTGCGCGCGCGCGCGCGTGTGTGTGTGTGTGTGTGTGTGTGTGTGTGTGTGTGTGTGTTGAAATATTTATAGTCACTTTATTCAAGCAGTTTATTTAAGGAGGATACAACTGGATGAGTGAGTGGCACCAATACCAGGACAATCGTGTTTGAATTGTTTGTATGTGATGGAGATTGTAAGAATGTAGAATGGATGGAGAATGTAAGAAAGAGAGTGTTGAGGGGGGAGGGGGTACGGGGTGTCAGGCATTGGTAGCACCTTTGGTAAGGATGACTCTCATGTCCTTTTCAGGACCCATCCCCCACTGGTCCAAGCCTGACACCCAGCTCACGCCTGTGGCTACTAGTAGCTGTCAGCATGCGATAGCGGCCACCCCCCGGGCAACAGCTGTGAGAGGCTGGCTAAACCAGGCGCGGGTAGCCGATTTGGTGTCAAACCAAGCGATGAACTAGGGTATGCCTACCCAGCATGTGAAGACAGGATCCGACAGACTGCGCGGAACGCGCGCGTTTACCTGCAAAGCGTTGTGGAACGTAATGAGCACGGCAAGGCACGTAGAGCACCCTGGTCATCCACTGCATCTGTATTCGTCTCCAGTCGTCTTGACTTGTCCTGCCACTGGATTCAGATGGACTCAGGCGAGAGAGTGAGGTCGACGAATTGCGGAACTCTTCCTCACTTTAATCCAATTCATCGCGCAAGTCAATCTTCATCCAACGTCACATATCACCTTCAAGCCCTGTGGCGATGGGCGAGCGGTGTACGCTGGCAGCCGTAGTCGCAGACCTGCACACAGGCGGCTCAGACCATATGGTCGTCTTCTACTGACCGGAGCAGCAGTGGGATTCGGCAGCCCCCTGAGCGACTGAGCAGCCCTCTATAGGAACACACTGCTCACCTTCATAGCATGAGGAACGGGCTAGAAAAGGTGCCCTAAACATTTTCTGCTCCATCACTACCTAACCAGCTAGCCGCGGTTGGTGGGTACCCTAAACTGCGGTCGACATACAAACAAAGAAAACACAGGTAAAGCTAAAAGAGCAAACCATATTCCCTTAACAATCCGAACTTGGAATGTACGCACCCTACTTGACAGAGATGGCGCGTCGAGTTCAGAGAGACGAACAGCACTGATTGGGAGAGAGCTGGGCAGGTACAACATCGACATTGCAGCCTTGAGCGAGACACGACTTGCAGAAGAAGGTCAAATCTGTGAAATAGGTGCCGGCTACTCATTTTTCTGGAGTGTAAGGAAAAGCGAGGATAGACGCCAATCCGGTGTGGGATTTGCCATTAAGTCGGCCCTGGTCGGCAAACTAGCTGGATTTCCAAAGGCTATAAACGACAGGCTCATGACCATTAAATTGTCCCTGCTGAATGGAATTAAGCAATCAACCATTGTGAGTGTCTACGCACCAACTATGACCAATGAAGATGTTGTCAAGAACAAGTTCTATGAGGACCTGCACAATGTATTAACATCTGTCCCCAAAGGAGACAAACTTATACTCCTTGAGGTTTTCAATGCCAGAGTAGGCACGGACACCACCTCTTGGAGTGGCATTATTGGAAAGCACGGAGTCGGAAATTGTAACAGCAATGGACTCCTCCTTCTTCAGACATGTGCCGAACACGATCACCTGATTACCAACACAATTTTCCGTCTCTCCATGAGAAACAGGACATCGTGGATGAACCCTCGATCGAAACACTGGCACCTCATTGACTATGTCATCGTCAGGAGGAGTGACAGACAAGACATTCGGGTGACAAATCCATGTGTGGTGCCGAATGTTGGATAGACCATCGTCTCATTATCTCGAAAATAAACATCCACATCAAGCCACCACAGCGTCCTCAAGGGGTGAAAATGCAAAAAAAAAAAAAAAACCTAAATGTCACCCGCCTAAACAGCAAGAAAGTGCAGTTGTCGTTTGAAAATATGCTGTTAGACCGCCTCAAGCCCAATACTGCAGCTAAACAGGATACAGAAACAGAGTGGAGAGCCCTAAAGGACATAATTTACAACACTGCTATGGAAATCCTGGGTCCAACCCCCCGAAAGCATAAAGACTGGTTTGATGAAAATTCCGAAGACATCAACCAATTGCTGGCCGAGAAACATCTTCTCCTCAAGGCACATTTGAATGACCCGAAGTCAGCATTAAAAAAAAGATGCCTTCAAGAACATTCAGAGAGTAGTGCAGCAGAAACTTCGGCACATGCGGGACTCCTGGCTGAGCAGCAAAGCTGATGAAATTCAAGGCTATGCTGACAGACATGATATGAAAAACTTCTACGACTCACTGAGAGCGGTCTATGTTCCTACATCACCAGGCACAGCTCCCCTCCTCAGTGCAGATGGGGGAACATTAGTCACCGATAAGAAAGACATCCTTCAGCGCTGGGCAGAACATTTCAGCAACATCTTAAATACAACTTCCTTCTTCGATGATGAAACCATCAATTGCCTTCCTCAAGTTCCCATCAATGATACACTTGATGACCTGCCAACCATAGTGGAAGTAAACAAAGCCAGCCAGCAACTCTCCAGCGACAAGGCACCTGGTCCGGACTCCATCTCGGCAGAGATATACAAGGCAGGTGGGCCGGTCCTAACAGAGCAGCTTCACCAAGTTTTTACAAACATATGGGTGAATGAGACCATGCCACAAGATTTCAAGGACGCGTCAATAGTCCACCTTTACAAATGAAAAGGAAACCGCCAATCCTGTGACAACCACCGAGGCATCTCCTTGCTTTCAATTGCAGGGAAGATACTCGCCAGAATTCTTCTCAATCGCCTCATGGCCCATCTCGATCCAGGTCTTCTTCCCGAGAGCCAGTGTGGCTTCTGAAAAGAACGTGGAACTGTTGACATGATTTTCGCTGCAAGGCAGCTGCAAGAGAAATGTCAGGAACAGAACTGCGAAATGTTCTCCACTTTCATTGACCTTACCAAGGCTTTTGATACAGTCAGCAGAGAAGGACTGTGGAAGATTATGGCAAAATATGGCTGTCCACGAAAGTTTGTCCAAATAGTGCGGCTATTTCATGATGGCATGCAGGCAAGAGTACAGGAAAATGGTGAACTGTCTGAGCCCTTTCCTGTCACCAATGGAGTGAAACAAGGATGTGTCCTGGCACCAACACTGTTCAGTCTCATGTTTTCAGCTATGTTGACGAATGCCTTCGAGAACAACGACATTGGAATAGACATCAACTACCGCACGGATGGAAAGTTATTCAATCTCAGAAGGCTGAAAGCTAAAACCAAAATTGACAGCGACACCGTCAGAGAGCTCCTTTCCGCCAACTCAGAGGCGGACATGCAACATAATGTTTCAGCTTTCTCACATGCCTGTGCCAACTTTTGCTCAACATCAATTTGGAGAAGACTGTAGTTATGTACCAGCCAGCTCCAGGGAATAATCACACTGTGCCGAATATCAAAGTGAATGGTCATAGTCTAAGTGTTGTGGACAAATTCACCTATCTTGGCAGCACTGTGTCACAAGCTGCCACAATTGATGATGAAGTGAATGCAAGAATCTCCAAGGCCAGCGCGGCCTTTGGCAGACTGTACAAGAATGTATGGGACAGAAATGGAATAAGCCTGCAAACAAAGCTGAAAGTCTACAAAGCAGTTGTATTATCCACACTGCTATATGCTTGTGAAACCTGGACTGTTTATCAGCGACACGCTAGGAAATTAAACCACTTCCACACAGTCTGCCTTAGGAAGTTACTGAAGATTAAATGGCAAGACAAGATCCCAGACACTGAAGTCCTAGAAAGAGCGTCCATGCCCAGTATCCACACTCTACTAATGAAGAATCAGATTCGCTGGGCTGGTCACTTGACTTGCATGCCAGATCACAGGCTCCCTAAACGAATTTTTTACGGTGAGTTGTGTTGTGGTAAACGCTCCCAAGACGGCCAGAGGAAACGCTTTAATGACTCTGAAAATCTCACTGAATGCTTTTGGAATTTATCATGACACCTGGGAGACTGCAGCCAGAGACCGAAATTTGTGGCGTGCTTCATTACGCAAGGATGCAGTCACTTGTGAGGCAACCAGGACTGCAGGAGCTGTGAAGACAAGACAGAACAGAAAACCCACTGCAGAAAATCCTCCTCCAGAAACGTCAAGCATTATTTGTCCACATTGTTAAAGAACATTTCGAGCCAAAATAGGCCTTATCAGCCATCTTAGAACTCACGGCTCCATACCCTCAACCCCACTGGATCAAATGAATGGTCATCATCATTCTTGATGGACTGTCATGGGACAACACCGGCCTGGTTCTCGGTGGTTGCCCATATATTTCATTGGGTTCTAAATTAACCTCTGTCTACCCTTTACATCAATTGACCCCAGCACGGTTTACGGATGACACTACCCATATGACGACTGTGGACACAAGAAGACACCTAACTGACTATAATAGAACAACCTTTAAAAAGGCAAATCTAGAATCTTTATTGGAGAGTCTGACTTGAACACACAGATGAAGAAACCAACAGACAGACATACAGCAATGAACAGTCAATTGGGTGAGAGTAGTCTGCTTGACCTTCTCATCATCCCACATAGGTATGTCAGTGTAGGATTGAATGTCAATGTGTAGAACTAGGTGGTAAGACACATACACCTGATCCTGTATGATGCCCCTTGGAGCCTCGTAATTTATCCAACCAAAGTTCTGCAGCCACTAGTCACTTGGCTTTTAACACAATTGAAAGTCACTGCATACAGGTCCACAGCAAATAGGCACTCAGGAATCAGCAATGTGTTAGCACACAGCTACGGGCACTCGCCCACAGTAACGGCAACCAGTAACAATAAAGGGCACTCGCCCACAGCAACATCCAAAGGGGTTTCTGAAAGCAAGAACAAGCCAGGTGTACCCATCCATCACACCCTTTCTCAATACACACTACATCAACATGCCACACTGACTCCATCTATCTCTTGTGGTCAGGCCCTTGAGCTCAGACCGCATCGTATGTCTGAACTCCCAGACATATCTCATAGACAGATTAGGTTACAGCTCCTAGTAATCCCAACTTAAGTCCAGTAGTTTTCCAGCCACAAGTCTCATACCTAATTGATAGAAGATATGATGAAAGGTTCCATTCATGAGGATGGCAGAAATCCATACCTCCCATGAAGATCATCAAGTGTTATGGCCTGGATCCTCCTTCCTAATCACCATTTTGTCTCATCAGGAAAGTAGCTAAGCATATTAGGATACCTCAGGTCAGTACTCTATTATACCTCCAAGGTTAATGGAAGATACTCAAGCCACATTGATAACTAACCTGAAATATTGAATTAAAGACCAGACAAACAACAGAAGAGTTCCGGGTTCTTGTGTTTGTCCCTTCCCACCTTTCTGCCTCGGATACTTGGATTTCTGTTATGTGTGGGTGTATGACACACATCACCTGAATAAATTCCTTTTGCTGCCAAGGAATTGTGTCAACTCAAACATCCCTTACAATCTGGTTCCGATGAAAGTATAGAGACAATAGAAATATAGACCCGCATGACAAAGTATTCCCTTCTCAGTAAGGGAACTGTAGAGCCACACAATACTGATGAAATATCCACGCGATACATGAGTGGGTGTTTCCCCACCGCTATACTGGCCCACGGTTCAATCCCTAGTAGGTGTGAAGATATCTTTCCCCTTCTGACTAAGCCCAGTTAAATAACAACAGGCCCATAGGTCGATAACAACTTCCCAGCTTATAGCCTACTACATATTTGGGTTTCACCATAATGAGAAATGCAAGTGGTTCTCGCTCGTCACACGAGTGTTTGACAAGTACTGGTTTCAACCACGCCACCAGATGATGATCGAAACATACCAATGTCACCATATTCATTAAGGAATCAAATTAAATCTCTGCTCAAGAGTAATTCTTCTGCCAGAACAATAATTCCCTCAGGTACTCCCTTATTGAGTGCATATCGAATGCATTGTTAATTTGCTTCAACCAGACTGATCCACTACTGGCTAGCAAAATACATTCCGTCTTGTCTGTTCAACACTGTCCTCTGCTTAATCTAGGTCATAGTACACACACAGGCTTGCTACACAGCTAGCATGCCTGTTTAACTAACAGCTGGTGTCCGCGCTAGGTCAACGTGTAAATATCGGTCAGAGCACAGGATACGGCGCAACTGGCCGGCCTGGTCAAGAATTGACCCACAACTAAAATACAACCTTTAGTTAAGCGACGTCACATATACAAGTGTTTTACTTTTAAAGCTTAGGAACAACTATGCAACAGACATCGACCCGATAGGTTCATCAAGCTCTGGGCTGTAGGTTCCCTCTGAAGAGCCAAAAGGTATATCATGATACAGCTGGTCAAAGACACGGCCCCTCGTCTCAAGGACAACAATACCACCACTGCAGATCAATCTCTATAAGAGTTGCACAGATTACAGCTGGCGGACCTGGCCGTGAAAGGATGGCTTCAACAACATCGGTAGAGCATTCTCCGGATCCTCGTGATGTCAATCATACAACGTGCTACCAAAGCGGCCTCCTTTCTTGATGACTGGCTACCGAATGGCCTCTTCGTGTCAACTCCCGAAGAACACACTCTCCGGAGTCTGCGAAAACTTCCGAGCATTACCTCACGAAAGTGAGGGCAACCCAGCATTCCCCGAGTTTTAGCAGAGTGTGCGAATTACAACAGAACAGATCTACGCACACTCAAAGAGTAGCGTTATGATTCTCGGGACCCGTGAAATTCATGCCAATCCCGAGATATAACATCAAGGCCCAGACGACGGTCCCAACTCTTTTACTCGGAAATCCCCCTCTCACTCGCCTTAAAATGTGGCCTAGCCACCAAGACGGGGTAGGGCAGAGTGGTTGCTGTGTATAACCGTCTGAGACGCACTTGCGTTTCGCGACATGGACAAACAACAACATGTGATGGAGAACTCTTCCAAGTAATGTCCTGTCATCTCAGGCTTGGTTTGAATCTGGTTTAAGGTTTTGCCATTGTAGACACCAACAATGGACTCAATAATCTCAGGCTTGATCTCAACCTGGTTGAAGGTTTTACGGTTTTGCCATTGTACACAATAATGGATCCAATGATCTCAGGAACAATGAACATGTCACAAAGATGTGTCTCGACCACCTTTGGTTTTCCTAGAGGTCCATCATTCTTCATAGCCTTCCCTGGTCTCTTCATAACAGTCAAGGGTTTGCGTTTTAAACCACTGTTTAAGCGACGTCGCTGGCGACAGCTGAACAAGTCTGCCGGTTAATCCATATTAATTATTATTCATATTCAAGGCTCATCAACATCAACATCTCTGTCTGTGAACCTTCTGAAGGTTCCTCTTCGTCTTCTTCTTCTTCTTCTTCTTTTGCTTCTTCTTCTTCTCTGTGAGGTCTTCTAGTGTCTCTGCCATTTTCGACTTGGTTCTTCGCTACTTACTGTTTACTTATCTATAACTTTTTTGTTTACTTATCTATAACTTTACTGTTTACTTATCAAAGATATACCGGCACAGCTCTTGCGTTTACCCCTGCACAAACCAGGCCGTTGAACTTCTTGCAAGCCCCTGAAACCAGCCAATGAAACCTTCTGTCTCCTTGACACTCCCTCCCAGGTCCCTGAATGAAACTGTTTCAAGGACGATTTCCCTCACCGTGTCATTGGCAATAAACTGCGCCTGAAAAGCCTAATTAAACTCAAAACAAATCAGCGATATCTCGTACTGATTAAAGGGACAAGAAGTGACAGTAGCAGTTAACATAATTTATCAATATGACCAAAAACGATACAAATTTGTGTAATCCCAGGGAACCTGATTATATCACGTGTTGTACATATGTATTTATATCTACCAATCACAGCTCCGGCTGAGAAGAATGTAGGGTAAACAGGCCCAGGTCTTGCATCGTCACAATCTCTGGTCTTAACATCCAGTACTGGGCCATGTGCTGTAGACAACAACGGTTATAGTAACGGGTGTGTTTGACTGTTAGTAATAGTAATACCTCCTTCTGATACACAGTGTAAGGCATTGTGTATTGTATTTCATTGATACCAATAATAAACGTCAGCTCTTCTGGCTTATAATGATAATAATATTTATGTAGTGTCTGTTCTATTTATTCTAATGGATAGACGGTTAATGAAATGTCTTACTCTTACTTGACTTGCCATCATTTCATGTTGTGTTGTAAAATCTACAGTGAGTTAGTTGCATATCCTTTTACAGGACGTGCCCGTCACACCAGCATTGTTTTGGCTGTTCGTGATTCTTGGGCAAGTTTACGTTCAGTAGTTTAACATTGCTTTCTGAAACACCGGCACCTATAGTACCGTTTCATAAAAGAAAAAAAAACAAGGTAAGCCTGCTTAATTGCCCGCAGCTGTGTTTCGAACGCGATCCGATATGCGTCCCTACGAACTGCGCCCGTAGCCTCTTCGCCACGGAGCAGGCGAATCTACAGATAACATAATCAAACCTGCAGACAAATGTTACAGTAATTGTGTGTTATCGGTTTTCATGGCAGTCAAGTTAGGATACAAATCCCCTGCGGAGCAAGCACGACAGGAGACTTCTGATAGTCGGAAGCCGTCCCCCTTTCCGGTATGTTTCTGTCACTTACCTTCCTGATAGTGATACTGATACTCTCTGGGGAAGAGGTGGGTTCACCCGGATCATGACTCTGGGTGTCTTTCTTCGTCATACCTCCATGTCCTATTTCAAAATGTTTGACTTCTTTTCCCACTTGTTACACAAATGTGCATTGTGCCTGCTCCCAAGTCGCCCCTCCCTCGGGAAGGGGAATATATATAGTTCACCTGGACTTCATGCCCTCACATATACTCTAGCACCTATGGCCATGAGCAAAATTTTGTGCTTAAAGTCTGAAAAGTCGAGAGGATCAACTTCATTTCCCCGGGTTTTATTATTGCACAAAGCACAAACTCTGTAGCTCCAGCGATAACCCCAGGAGTCTCTGAGAAAAATGCACTCATGAACTGAAAGACGTAGCCCTGATTCGAACCCACAACCTTCGAAACTTTAAGAATCTCAGTATATTTACAGCTCTTCAGTGTAATTTACTTTGTCATTCAATCCTTCATTTACCTCTACCCTGTTCAACCTCAGAAGAGAAGTTATATTAGGATCCATCACCAGGCTAGATTAATGGGTCTGTGTCAGGCCACAATTCCAATATTAATTTGAAGGTGACATGTTATATAACATACATTATATAGTAATAACATGCAATAAGCGACATTGTGATGTCATTTCAAAGTCATTTAGCACTGTATTCATGCAATAGTATTGTAATTGACTTGTCCTTATCTCTGCATTGTTTTGAATGTCTAGAACCTAGTGCAGGTTTGATTAAGCAGAAGTTGAATAGAAACACCTTCTATCAACACACACATATATTGTATATAGTTATAATGGTAAGTGACCCTAAAACATGGGGATCACATTGATTTATGTAACTAGCTTGTCTACTATATATGCTGGATTCTATTCCTGTTGTGATGGTGCTTGGATGCACATTCGTGACTGTGCTCAACTGTGTCAAAGTGAAAAGCTTGCAAGAGCAGCGAGAATGTGACCTGACCACATCGTAGTCTCTGAAGGTGTCATTTGTTGGCAGCATCATCCAGCTTTAGTAGCAGACTACTAGGTTTAGCTTGCATGGAGCATCATGACCTGCTCACAATGGGAAGCCCAGTCAATTAGGTGAGGGGCACAGAACAAACCAAAAGGCTCTATCATAGGAACATCTCTCTCCATGCACAGATAAGAGGAAGATTTGCTGAACAGGATCGTCACTGGAGATTGGTGCATTACCAGACTCCTTAATCAAATATAATGGCAACATCCTTCAGCCAAGATATTCCAGATTTAACCCTCAGCAAGCAAGGATAGGCTTATAGTGTTTGGGGGTTCGCAACAAGCACATTTGACTCATTTCCAAAAGGAGGATGAGAATATGAATGCTGCATTGTATTGTGAAGTTTTGTTGAGTCTTCAGGATGCACTTTGATGGAAGCACTCAGGTCCACTGATTAAAGAAGTACTAATCCATCACTAAAATGTTAGACATCCATTAACCCAGTAGTAGCTTGCCAAGCTAGATGGCAAATTGTAAACTTTCTGATTTCATCCTCTTCTGGTGCATTTATTGGTACATTAACTTGTATAATTGTGATGTTCCTGTTCTCTATTTTAAGTTTAATAATGAGAAGCTGGTCACTGGGTTGTATCACAGTAGCTCTGAAGAAACTGTCTTTGTCTGAAGGAAACTAATACTGTGATGACCACTCTTTTTTTAACCTTAATTTACAAATGAATCTCCTGTTTGGTTCTCAAAGTGACCTTGTCCTGTCCATATCTTCCCCCACAACTGTTCAATGTCTGTACAGAAATACATTGAATAACTTCAAAAATGATGAAACTTTTGACAGTTTTGATCCTTAGATTTGTGGAAATCTTATTCCAGAACTCAAAAATGCAAATGATATGGTTCTCCTTAAAGGGGAATACAGGAAACCAAAGATGCCCTGGGCATGAAAACGTATGAGGCAAGGAACCTGGAAAAAGACCTAGAATCATTCATTTCGGGTGAGATGAAAGATATGTTTTGCAAAGATCGCACTACATCAAGTAACGGAGGACAAGTCTTTAACATGTGTCTGACAGTCCAAACATAGTTCTTGGTGATTTTCACCTGTGTTCCATGGGAAAGGCATCTTCATGGTGAACCTTTCATATATAATCAGAAACCGAGCTTGAGGTGCGGATGTGGTGAGATAGCTGTGTATGTATCTCTCTGTTGCAGATTTTGAAGTACTGATACTGTGGTAGCATACATGTATCAGTGTTCGTGGAGATGACGTTGAGAAATAAGGGGGCATATTTTAAGTGCAATAGAAAATATGATTGAAATTTGTGTCTATTTAATTTATTATTAATATCCATTTAGAATTTATTTACCTTTTCATATAACTTGCGGTTACTGCAGCATTCTGCTGGTTGAAGAACAAACTGTATGCACATGTTGTGATTGTGACTGGTCCATAAAACATGCTGACAAAGGTAAAGACTGACATGCTTCGTGCTGAATGGTATTCATCAATTTAGGTGTCGTGGGTTGTGAGCATTCACTGCGTCTTTTCTCCAGGACACTTTGGTGTGTTTGAAAATGAAAGAGCAGACAGATTGGCTGCTGCTGCATCATTGAGGGGTGATGTGATGCATGCTAAGGTGGATGTGGTAAAGGCCCTCAGAGAGCGCATGAACAGTGCAGAAGAACATAAGGGCTATCATGGTCTAGAGAGAATGCGACAGCAAGAGGTGGTCAGAGTATCTGGTAGACAGTCATCACTCAAGAGGTAAAGCAAGACGGACATATAATCAGATTGTAACAAGCACCATTAGTACTGGAACTCTACGCTGGCTGTTGAAGATGATGGCTGAGTGCTTATGGGAATGCCACAAGTGCAATGATTTTGGTTCTTGACTCAACTCATTCATGTTACTAGTAATTAGAATATATGATTTAAAATGTTCACCATTGCCACAGCTACATGTCTGTGAATAATGAGCTGGTATTATTTCTTATCTTGTTATTGTTAAGTAAATCTTTCAAAAGAAATGTTGTCTTTAATCTTCATGCAGATTTTGGCCAGGACAGTGGGCAGAATTAATTGCCTAGAAACTTCAGTGACGTAAGACACATTTTTTGTCACAGTGTGATGTGGAGACCAGAAGTCAAGACTTAACTGTGGGATTCAGTCACTTGTGAACATCTGTACAAGCTATTGTGAACATTCATGCAAGTTATTGTGAACATCAATACAAGCTGTTGTGAACATCCATACAAGCTGTTGTGAACATCCATACAAACTGGTGTGAACATCCATACAAACTGTTGTGAACATCCATACAAACTGTTGTGAACATCCATACAAACTGTTGTAAACATCCATACAAACTGTTGTAAACATCCATTCAAACTTGTGTGATACCTGCCATGGCACAGCACATCAAGCCAGTGGATGAGTTAATCCGTGAGGCTGTTGTAGCTTTTGAGCAGAGGTTTGGAGTGAAACCAAGTGTAGCAGCCAAAGCCCCAGGCCGTGTAAACCTCATTGGCGAGCACACAGATTACAATGATGGATTTGTGTTTCCTATGGTACTTTTTTTTATACATCTGTGTGTGTGTGTGTGTGTATTTGTGAGTGCACATGAGAGTGAACACTACAATACATACTCAATCAAGCATGCCAGAAAATGTTTTAACAATTACATTTATGCTATCCTTGAAAGAAATTAGAAGAAAGAGTACTGGCAGAAAACATTTCTTTTAGAATTGGAGTGATAAAACAATCTCACATTTGTATTTAATAGTTTATGTTGTCATTGCACTCATTACCATGGGTGCCGCTTTCTCTACACGGACTCCTGCCTGTATGTCCGGTGTGTTTATTTGGTTACATATACAGTGTTTGAGGCTGTATTGGCCAATTGTTGATCTGATATTTATCACCAGAAAACCTGTTGGTTGTGTGTAGTGTAGTGCTCCTGTATGTCTGTTGGTACGGTTAGCTGTACTTAGAGCCACAGAAATGTAGTTCAGAAAATTGCACACACCAGGGAAACACCAAGATAAGTCATCTACTGTGGAAAACAGGAGGACACAGAGAACACTGATTGCAAACATGGTTGGTGGAGGAGAGGTAAGCAACATTTGTCATCACTAGAATCAACAAACTAACAATAGTAATAGCTGGAAAGAGTAATGGAAACAAGAGACAGAACCAGGCTGAATTGAAGCCCTAGGTAATGAAGACATGTTGGTGACTTTATAAAAGTCTGTTAAAACAATAGTAAACTGTAGAATAAAATGTTACATTTCAATGTCAGACAAATCTTTCAGTAAGATTTGTATATTTATATAATTCCATTCTTTTAATATTTGACAAATGTTTATGTTGGGAACCTCTGTTTGTGGATCCTGGTTTAACTGCACCATTTGCAGTTTTTGCACCATGTGGTCAATGGCAAATCTGATCGTGAAACATGTCTATGGTGCTGCCTTCCTCTGGATACCGTAAACATGTGCGTTTTTTAAATTAATGGTTAATCCAGCGCTCTATAGATGATAGCAGTGTGAGGAGATGCTGGACTACCTGACATCATGGTATGGAGAGATAGAAACACATGGATTGATGTATTCTGCTAGAGAATTGTAAATCCACAATGTTGACCAGACTGCAAGAACATCAAGTAATCAGTGGTGAAGCCAGACAAGAGCACTATGAAGGGAGACACAGAAAAATAATCGGCCAATACAGAACTTGTGTCATTGACTGCTGCAAGCAGAGGGAGATACTGGGCAGGTGATCCAAGCACTTATGGACTGAATGGTTTGATGTGCCATGGTGATAATCTGATGACTAACTAACTAATAGAATAAAGGTGGTAGAGAAATGTGATGTTGGCAAGGTTCGTGATCATCTGAATGATGTCCTACAGAATTCCTAATCATTTGTTAAACATAAAAATATCAACATCTGTTAAATTTAGAAATATCAACATTTGTTAAACATAGAAATATCAACATTTGTTAAATTTAGAAATATCGGCATTTGTTAAACAGAAATATCAACATTTTTTAAACATAGAAATATCAACATTTGTCCTGAGAATGTTCATATATATCATTTATGCTAGGCGCTACCCATGGTTACAGTTATAGTAGGCACCCCAACAGCTTCTGGGACATGTCGCATAGAAACTCTTGCAGCAGGTGTTGAGCCCAAGTTTGTGGAGTTCCCGGTCACTGACCTGAAGCCCGGCTCCCCCAAGTGGTGCAATTATATCAAAGGAGTTGCTGCTCACATGCCAGGTTGGTGGTCATGTTTTCTGAATATCATGTGATGTGAATGTCAGTGATGTGATTGTCAGTTATGTGATTAAGCTAAAGATCAAACTCAT
This sequence comes from Cepaea nemoralis, assembly GCA_014155875.1. Taxonomy (NCBI): domain Eukaryota; kingdom Metazoa; phylum Mollusca; class Gastropoda; order Stylommatophora; family Helicidae; genus Cepaea; species Cepaea nemoralis. The sequence continues at coordinate 35,475 of JACEFZ010001142.1, read as the reverse complement.
TGCAGACCCACATACCGTAACATGTAGCGATGCAGTGACTTGAGTTAGGCTCAGAAGCGACATCATTGCACTCAGGACATTCCTACACACGCTCCGTCCCCTCATTCAACAGCCAGCTGAAGAGTCATACTACTGTTCATTCCCACCGCCATCTGATTGAAAGTTTCCTAGTCTTCCCTCTCAGTTTTGAAATTCTTCCAACACCCCTACCGATCCTCTGCTATTATCATTCTTTCCGCATACTGGTTCTCAATCTGTCATCCCTTCTCCACCTGGTCCCACAGGCACTTGACCACCTCTCCCTATCCATAGGTAATCTACCACCAAGAGGTGCATTCCCTGCCAGCCTATCAGCCTGTTCATTCCCCCGCACTCCCACATAGCAAGGGAAAAAATCCATACATTCTCACAATCTGTGACTTCTGAAGTGAAGATAGCCATTCCACACAAAATATTCCTTTCTCCACCTTACTAAGCATACTCCTTGAGTTCGTAATGAATGAAGTGTATGCTGCAGTGGTCTCCTCTAACCAACGGAATGCCACTGTTACTGCTTCCAACGCCATTCTCTTGCTGGAAGTCGTAGTCTCATATTCCAGACTCTGCTTTTTCAAGCACCGCCCATTAGCCTTCATAATGAAACCCCAGCCACTACGTCTGTTTTTCACCACTGACCCATCGTTGTAGATCACAATGTCACACTATGATGCTGTGAATGCATCACCAAACAACAAGTAGAATTGGCAAGCTCTTCTAGAAATTTATCACAAGTGACAAAACGGACGTTATTGCTAAAGCCTTCATGAAGGCTTTAGATCCACCATCTTGTTCAAGGGTGTCCTGTAGGCAAGCAGAGAGGAGGAAGTACCTTACTTCTCCTATGATAGGGAATGCCCTATCCTGCCACCTTCTTCATATAGTCATGCTGTATGATACAACATCAGGCTGTTTAGCATGTGCCCCTGTTTCACTGCCTCTGTATCCATGCCCCTGTCTCCTTGCCCCTATATCTCTGTCTCCCCACCTCTGTCTCCCTACCTCTTGTCTACCCACCTCTGTCTCTCTACCTCTGTTTCCTTATCTGTCTCTCTTCCTGTCTCTGTCTTCCTGTCTCTGTCTTCCTGCCTCTGTCTCTCCACCTTTGTGTCTGAGCCTCTTTCAGTACATTTAGATCACTGATTGTGGCTTGTGAAGTTATTGCTCTCATTAATCTGTAAAATCACATCTTGGAGTTATTGCTATCATTCATCTGTAAAACTACATCTTGGAGTTATTGCTCTCATTCATCTGTAAAACTACATCTTGGAGTTATTGCTCTCATTCATCTGTAAAACCACATGTTGGTTAACATTTAACTTGCTCTCATTAATCTGTAAAATCACATCTTGGAGTTATTGCTATCATTCATCTGTAAAACTACATCTTGGAGTTATTGCTCTCATTCATCTGTAAAACCACATGTTAACATTATTGCTCTCATTCATCTGTAAAATCACATCTTGGAGTTATTGCTATCATTCATCTGTAAAACTACATCTTGGAGTTATTGCTCTCATTCATCTGTAAAACCACATCTTGGAGTTATTGCTCTCATTCATCTGTAAAACCACATGTTAACATTATTGCTCTCATTCATCTGTAAAACCACATGTTAACATTATTGCTATCATTCATCTGTAAAACCACACCTTGGAGTTATTGCTCTCATTCATCTGTAAAACCACACCTTGGAGTTATTGCTCTCATTCATCTGTAAAACCACATGTTAACATTATTGCTCTCATTCATCTGTAAAACCACATCTTGACATTATTGCTCTCATTTATCTGTAAAACCACATCTTGACATTATTGCTCTCATTCATCTGTAAAACCACACCTTGGAGTTATTGCTCTCATTCATCTGTAAAACCACATGTTAACATTATTGCTCTCATTCATCTGTAAAACCACATCTTGACATTATTGCTCTCATTCATCTGTAAAACCACACCTTGGAGTTATTGCTCTCATTCATCTGTAAAACCACATCTTGACATTATTGCTCTCATTTATCTGTAAAATCACATCTTGGAGTTATTGCTCTTATTCATATGTAAAACCACATCTTGGAGTTATTGCTCTCATTCATCTGTAAAACCACATCTTGGAGTTATTGCTCTTATTCATATGTAAAACCACATCTTGGAGTTATTGCTCTTATTCATCTGTAAAACCACATCTTGGAGTTATTGCTCTTATTCATATGTAAAACCACATGTTAACATTATTGCTCTCATTCATCTGTAAAACCACATCTTGACATTATTGCTCTCATTCATCTGTAAAACCACACCTTGGAGTTATTGCTCTCATTCATCTGTAAAACCACATCTTGACATTATTGCTCTCATTTATCTGTAAAATCACACCTTGGAGTTATTGCTCTTATTCATATGTAAAACCACATCTTGGAGTTATTGCTCTCATTCATCTGTAAAACCACATCTTGGAGTTATTGCTCTTATTCATATGTAAAACCACATCTTGGAGTTATTGCTCTTATTCATCTGTAAAACCACATCTTGGAGTTATTGCTCTTATTCATATGTAAAACCACATGTTAACATTATTGCTCTCATTCATCTGTAAAACCACATCTTGGAGTTATTGCTCTCATTCATCTGTAAAACCACATCTTGACATTATTGCTCTCATTTATCTGTAAAATCACATCTTGGAGTTATTGCTCTTATTCATATGTAAAACCACATCTTGGAGTTATTGCTCTCATTCATCTGTAAAACCACATCTTGGAGTTATTGCTCTTATTCATATGTAAAACCACATCTTGGAGTTATTGCTCACATTCATCTGTAAAACCACATCTTGGAGTTATTGCTCTCATTCATCTGTAAAACTACATCTTGGAGTTATTGGTTTCATTCATCTGTAAAACTACATCTTGGAGGCATCAACAGATTTGTGATTATTTGATAATTACCCAAGATTCACCTCTGTGTGTTAAAATTTGTTCTATGTAACCTGCACACATTCTTTTTTCTAATCAACATGATTATATAAGACAGAAGTTGTTATTGGGTAGAAAGGAACAAAATAATTGTTTTATTTATGAGTCCTTTATGATATAGAACTGCAGCAGTTTTGGTCAAATTCAAGCTGATTTTGATGATGCAACTTGGTAAACCAGATGACCTTTATTTTACTGCAAGCATGAGGGCATCTAATTTCGGTGTATTGCACTAGTGTCTCTGGTTATCTTTGTTTGCCCGAGATAGCATTTGACCTTTTGGCCAAACATAACTATCTCGTTGACCTTGTGTTGGGTTTGAAGGATGATGAAACCACCGGGTTCCTTTCTTATCACATATAGGTCAAGATTTATCACATAAGAGACATTACTGTTGGAAGTATGAACTGTAAGCGTGCCATATTAGACGGTCATAGAACATGAAGTGAAGTGAACAGCTGCCTTCCTCACTGGCTTTTTTCTTTCAGTGAACCTAAACCTCACCTGCTAACTCAAGAATGAGCCTATAGGATCCAGTTATTACATGATGAAATTTTGAAGTTACATGTGATGACTGGATTTCTTAATTGATAACAGTTAAATAACTAGCTTGAGGTTATTAGAACATTAACTGAAAATAGAAGCAGATTAGAAGAATGAGATTGCTTTGTTTATAACTTGGAACTTTGTGATGTAAAAATAGATACAGCAGTGTCATGAACTACTGTCTGACGAGGAAACTGCTAATATAGTTGAACGTTATTGGAGTATTTCAGATAGAGTCATGATTAAAATCAAAAGTACTCTAATAGATATACATATTACACAAGAATATATACCCACAACAGGCAGTATGAAGAAAACTATAAATAGTTTATGATGAAATAGATATGGCAATCTCTAAAACAAAATTACAAGAAATGAAAATAATATTTGGAGATTTCAGTGCAAAAGTAGGACAGGAACGAATAGAAGTTGTAGCTGGTGGCTATAGTTGAGGAAGAAGAAACAAAACGGCAGATAAACTAATATAATAGACAAAAATAAATGTGATGATTGGCAGCACCTGGCGTAAACATAATAAGAGACAATTTTACACATGGGAAAGCACCAATAAGAAAACACTCAGTCAAATTGACTACGTAATAATAAAAGATTTGGAAATGCATGAATAAATGTGAAGACAATACCTGACACCAAACTGTAACAGTGATCATGTCCCACTTTGTGAATAAAAGTAATATTGAAAATAGGGAAACAATAGGTTAAGAACATTATATTCAACTAAACATCCAACAGGAAACTATTACCATAACTATGATGCAGAAATCTAGGCACTCAAGATAGCAACAGATTAGTTACTAAATGCCAGCCACGGTACATAACCTGTGGTGCTATTGACAGATGCAAAATCAATACTTGAGGTGCTCATGTCTGGGAAATTGCCAGTACTATAGACACTACTTTCTTAACTTGGCAGCCAGCGTAAGGTCATCATACAGTGGATACCATCCCACTGTGGAGTACTCGGAAACGAGAGCTAATTGATTAGATATGGAAGGAGCAATAAAAGAACAACCTGATGTACCTATTACATACCACTAATAGAAAAGAATGATAGAATCAGTCAGAAAACCAGCAAAACCTGCTCAAGACGACTACCACGTTATGGACTGACCAGAACAAGTAATCATTCTGTACCTCAGAACAGGACACAATAGATTACGCAACCACATGTATACAAAATTCAAGATTGATGAATGTTATATGCACATATGGATTGGCGCCGCAATCCAAGACTGCCCAAACATACTCCAAGACTGCCCAAAATATGACATATCTAGGCAAACTTCCTGGCTTAGAGAAACGACAGTGGAAGATAAACTCTATAGACCACTGAGTGAACTAAAACAGACAGTAAAATTCATACAAGAGACAACGTTGCAGTTATTGAGAAATTTCAAGTGAACTAAAGAAGAAGATGAACAAAGATATTATAAGAGCAGATAAAGAAATTCAAGAACAATACTTGATTAATATGGGAAACATATGTTGTTTGTCCATCAAGAATGATGATGACCATTCATTTCATCCAGTGGTGTTGAAAGTATGGAGTCGTGAGTTCTAAGATGGCTGATAAGGCCTATTTTGGCTTGAAATATTCTTTGACAATGTGGGCAACAGATGCTTGATGTTCCAGGAGGAGGATCTCCTGCAGTGGTTTTTTTGTCTGGCCTTTTCTTCACAGCTCTTGCAGTCCCGGTTGCTTCACAAGTGACTGTACCATGCGTAATGATTGATGTACGCCACGAATTATGGTCTTTAGCAGCAGTCTCCCAGTTGTCAAGATGAATTCCAAAAGCTTTCAGTGAGATTTTCAGAGTGTCTTTAAAGCGTTTCCTCCGGCCGCCTTGGGAGCGTTTACCACAACGCAGCTCACCGTAAAAAATTTGTTTAGGGAGCCTGTGATCTGGCATACGAGTTAAGTGACCAGCCCAGTGAATCTGATTCTTCATTAGTAGAGTGTGGATACTGGGCATGGACGCTCTTTCTAGAACTTCGGTGTCTGGGATCTTGTCTTGCCATTTAATCTTCAATAACTTCCTAAGGCAGACTGTGTGGAAGTGGTTTAATTTCCTAGCATGTCGCTGATAAATAGTCCATGTTTCACAGGCATATAGGAGTGTGATAATACAACTGCTTTATAGACTTTCAGCTTTGTTTGCAGGCTTATTCCATTTCTGTCCCATACATTCTTGTACAGTCTGCCAAGGGCCGCGCTGGCCTTGGAGATTCTAGCATTTACTTCGTCATCAATTGTGGCAGCTTGTGACACAGTGCTGCCAAGATGGGTGAATTTGTCCACAACACTTAGTCTATGACCATTCACCTTGATATTCGGCACTGTGTGATTAGAGCTGGCTGGTACATAACTATGGTCTTTTCCAAGTTGATATTGAGCCCAAAGTTGGCACAGGCATATGAGAAAGCTGAAACATTATGTTGCATGTCCGCCTCTGAGTTGGCGTATAGAGCGCAATCATCAGCAACCAGGAGCTCTCTGACGGTGTCGCTGTCAATTTTGGTTTTAGCTTTCAGCCTTCTGAGATTGAATAACTTTCCATCCATGCGGTAGTTGATGTCTATTCCAATGTCGTCGTTCTCGAAGGCATTCGTCAGCATAGCTGAAAACATGAGGCTGAACAGTGTTGGTGCCAAGACACAACCTAGCTTCACTCCATTGGTGACAGGAAAGGGCTCAGATAGTTCACCATTTTCTTGTACTCTTGCCTGCATACCATCATGAAATACAAAGCATGGGTGAACAATTGGAAATGCTAAAACACATCATCTGTCAAACAAGCAAAGTGATATAACTGGAAAGAAGACGAAAACTAAAAATGGATGACTAAAAAAATCTAAAAGTTGATAGACAAGAAAACAACCTAAAATGTAAAAGAAGAGTTTGATCACTAAAACAAAAAATAAAAGATCAATGCATAAAGGTCAAACACAATTTGTTTAATAAAGCAGTGCAACAAAATTGAATTAAATTATTTAAAAGATACAAAAAATATGCACAGGCAAAATCTGTGATGTCACAGGAAGGAGAAATAAGAAACAGGATAGGTATTAATAGAAGATTAAAAAAGCTAGATGCATATCCTTTATGGTAATCACAGTCAACCACATAATTATTTTGGATGTTTATGATTTCTTGGCAGGTTTGCATTAAGTGGTTCCCCATTGTTTTATGAATGACCGGCACTCATACCATTGTATGAAAACCAGCGCAAAATGGTTTGCTTCCAAATCGCTTGCAGCTGTGTTTTGAACGCAGTATACTGGATAATCCGTATATCCACGTTGGGTAATGCAGCTGCGCAAGATTCAATAGTGGATCGCGTCGCGTTAGTTACTTACGGAGGTATGTGAGCCGGTCACTCAGAAAGCAATGGCAAACTACTGAGCGTAATCTTGCCAAGAAATCAACAACAGTGGTAAAATGCTGATGTTGACAGTGATGTCCCGTAAATAGAATATGTGGGGGTACCAAAAAAAAGGGATAAGCCATATCTTAATAAGGGAATTTTATTACATAAGAGAAAAAAGCAAATTAACAGAAGAGAATAAATTAGAAAGTCCACTAAACTAAGTCATTGATTCATAGATGCTATAGAACATGACACACACAAGGAACAATAACTGGGCCGATTGGAATAGCAGGAAAACATCATGATGACAGAAAAACATTGTCATGGCTGGAAAACATGATGACTGGAAAAGATCTGATGACTGAAACATATCGTGATGACTGGAAAATATAATGATAACTGGAAAATATTGTGATAACTGGAAAAATCTGATGACTGAAAAAGATCTGATGACTGAAAACCATTGCGATGGCTGGAAAATATCTGATGTTTGAAAACCATTGCGATGATTGGAAAAGATTATGATGACTGGAAAATATTGTGATGGCTGGAAAAGATCTGATGACTGGAAAACATTATGATGACTGAAAAAGATAGTGACTGATAAAAGATTGTGATGACTGGAATGATCAGCGGTAGAAGAGGCCGAAACAGTGCTGGGTGATTTGAGACAGTGGCATGGAGGAGTGTCATCGATAAAACTGATTCACAGCACCTGTGGCCTAGATCACAATGATGATGATCCTCCTGTAGCATTGTCAAGTGTTATGTCTTCATATATTCTAAGCCATGACTTGAGGTAAGGTGGCCAGTTCTATTCCTCATCAACTTTTCTACCCAGAAATTTTTTCTGAAAAGTCTCAAAATTGTCTGGTACTAATGTTTATAAGTCTGGGTTGACCTGCAAGAAACCTTTGTGTCATTCAACTTCAAGTTTCATTTTATAGACAAGATCTGAGCATCACATAAAACAGGCTCATGCTCCTGGGACAGATCGGTGGTGTTCATCACAGACACAGCTAGACTACACTGTTTCATATGTGCCTGTTCTGTTTCCTTGAATTCATCTACCATTATTTATTTATAAAAGAATGTATTTACACATAGAAGCCTCAAATAATATGTTGGACAATTTATTGCCTGTCATATTCTGCTGCATCTCATCAGGTGCATACTGCAGAGTTATTTATCATATGAAGTGAAAACTACATTAGCTGAAACACTAAAGTATTATTCATGGAGGTGGAAATAGCAACAGTGGCATTCTGTTGGTTATAGGAGACCCCTGCAACACGCATTGCATTCATTATGGACTCAAGGATTATGCTTAGTAAGGTGGAGAAAGGAATGTTTCGTGTGGTATGGCTGTCCTTACTTCAGTGGTCACAGATTGTGAGAATTGTTTTGATTTGTTGTCATGCGGGAGTGCAGGGGAATGAACAGTTTGATAGGCTGGCAGGGAATTCACCTGGGACCAAGTGGAGAAGGCGGGGGAACAGATTGAGAACCTGTATGTGGAAAGAATGATATTGCAGGGGAACTGAGAGGGAAGACAAGAACTTTCAATCAGATAGCGTTGGGAACGATTAGTAGTATGACTCTTTACTGGCTTTTGAACATGAGGCAGGGCGCATATGGGAATGTCCTGAGTGCAGTGATGTTGGTTCTTAACTCAACTCAACTCAATTCATTTATTCACTTCATCTGATAGATAATTCTGCAGTATTCACCTGTGTTGCCAGGCAATAAATCAGGCAATGTATAGTTTGTGGCTTCTGTGTTTACATTCACATTGATTTGAAAAGAATATTTTGTTGTCTTGCAGGAAAAATTCTGTCCTTTGATGCTGTCATAACTACCACAGTTCCCCTGGGAGGTGGAGTCAGTAGCTCAGCTTCCATGGAAGTTGCTGCCTACACATTCTTGGAACAAATGATGGTTGGGGCAGTTGATGAAACATCCCCGACTGACAAAATACTCAGGTGTCAGAAGGCGGAGCATGAGTTTGCTGGTATGCCATGTGGTATCATGGATCAGTTCATTTCCATGATGGGGAAAGAAGGTCATGCATTACTTATAGATTGCAGGTAAATATTGTTCTCATTGGATCTCATTATTGACAGCAGTCATTTTTAGACTGTTCCATTCTAATATATACTGAGGGATATTAACTGAATGACTATTTGCTGAAATGTTGAGTGCAATGTTTTCATTGTATTTGTATCATATTCAGTTGTGACATCTTCAGCAAATTTTAATTCAAATTACATCTGAAAATCAATCCTAACTAGCTAAATCTTGTCTCTCTTGTTTTTTGGTTACAATAAAGACTGTTTTGACTTGTTATCCATTATGTCCTTTGTGATTGTGTACTTGTAATGCCAACTCACCATATCCCATGTACTGTCTTGATTCATTGATGAATTGAGCAGTAGTAAACAAAGTAAAAATTTAGTTTTCAGATATAATATTCATTCTTAGTTCAGTAACTACTGGAAACATGCTTTTGCCAAATTAATTTACATTTTTCTACTTTTACTTGCATGTTATGTGCTTCTGGCAGTTATTGCTGTTCGTCACAGGAAATGGTGCTAGCACATTGTGATGATCAAAGTTTTCCCGACTGTCTTGCCGAGAAAGGATCCTGCGTCAAATTTTAAAACAATGGCCTAAAATAGGAACATGGAATGTGACAGTTATAAATGTAGAGAGACCACACATAATTACCAGTGAAGTAGAAAGGTTTAAAAGGGCAACACTGGGAATCTCTGAGCGTAGATTGAGTTGACAAGGACATATTAATGTACAGTATAGAGGAATGCTTATATGGTGTGGTGGAGACAAATGGGGAAGAAATAGAGTAGCAGTATACACTGAGAAAACTATGCCACACAAACTTCTCAGATTTAATACCACCAGCTGTAGAATTATAAGTTTAAGGCTTCAAGCAAAACCAAGGAATATCACATTGATACAAGTTTGCTCACTACAACAATGGCAGAAGTGAACACAATTGAATCATTTTATAACATTCTTCAAAATACTGCAGAGAATATTAGTAAAATATGACAATTCAATAAATAGATTTTAATTTAAAAAGGGTGACAAAGGGGTTACGGACACAGGTTGTAATCCAGCATATTGCGCTCGAAACACAGCAGTGGACAATTTGGCAGCAGACAACCTTGCTTGGGTTTGTTATAAAATGGTATGGGTGCCGGTCGTTCAGAAAGCAATGACAAACTACTGAACGTAAACTAGCCAAGAGGTCACAAACAGCCAAAAAATGCTGGGTTTGACTGTGACGTCCTTATAGGATATGTAACTAACTTTTAACAGAACGAACAGCAGAAGAAAAACAGGTGATGGAAACAAGCAATATAGGAAATCAAAATGGAGCAGAGGATAAACTGATAACTTTCTGTGTGGAAAATGAACTGATGATAGTCGATAGAATATTCCAATATCCTAAAAGGCATTTTGTCTGGACGTCACTGGGTGGAAGTACCACAAACTAAGCGAATTATATAATCATACAACAACAAGGGGTAACATCCACATGAACCCTGCTGAGTCCTGATTGTGGTGGTGACCATAGAAACTATGCCACATGGGCATATTACAAGTTAAACTCCAAAAATTTGATTAAATAACAAAAATTAGTCTGCTTTGACACCAGCAAAGTACCAGAAGAATATGTAATAGAAGTGACAAACAGTTTTGAAATATTGATGATAGTACAAGGAAAGGTGACACAAAATGAATTAATCATACGTACTAGCTACCAAATTATTATCTGAGTATAAAATGATGTTATCAGACAGACAGTGGGATCAACACTTTGTACCACATATATTGAAAGACAGAAGGTCAAACTATTCTGTCGTTTTGCTGGAATGTAACACAATAAACTATCAGCATTGTTGCTACATCAAAGAACATCTTCTATGAGAGCCACCCATCAGGCACTGGAATGTTAGCTATTCCACCCATGCCGCTTGATGGCAAAAATTGAAGATTATAAAGATTAATTTTAGGCTTGATTAATCTAAGAGCCCAGGTCAGTGAAATAATGCCACCTGGAGAGGATTTGAACACACCACAACCACCGGGCCAACAGGCAAGTATATTAGCCACTGTGCTACTGCATTTTCCCTCCAACACAGTAGTCCGTCTAATCTTTCAATAGAGACTAGTGAGGCACATGTCTGTAGACAGAATGGGGGGGGGGGGGGGGGGGGGGAGGGGGGGGAGAGACAGAAAGAGAACATATAGGAAGACAGATCACTTGTGAAGTGGCTCACAATAGGAACTAGCAACACCCACAACAGTTGACTTCCTCTGGAAGAGGCTCGACACATTTATGGTCAGTGATGATGATTTGTCATAAATCATAAGTCCTAGTTGCCAATCAACTGGGTAGTAAGGTTGACCAACCTCTTCAAAAGAGTAGCAGACATATTTCCATGTGAAGCAAAGAGACAACAAACCAGGCACAAAGCAAAATATTGGTATTGTTGTGTGCAGGAATATAAAAGTCACACCCAACACAGTGGAACACAATTACATAACCTTCTACATAATTCTCTATTCTATCTTCTTTGAAAACAACAAATCTAGAGCGCAGCAAGGACGACTGGTTCCAATGTCAGATCCTTCAGTTGTAGTCTTGGTGACCAACAGCAACGTCAAGCATGAACTAACTGGCTCGGAATATCCAACCAGACGCAAGCAGTGTGAGATGGCTGCAGAAGCCCTTGGGGTCACCAGTCTCAGAGATGCAACAGAGCTACATTTAGAAGGTGAGAGTTTACTTGTGAACTTTTCTATTCTTTTTCCTGAGGTGAGCGTTTACTTTTTGTACTTTTTCCTGAGTGTATGAAATTGTTAATGGATATTTTGATGGACAGTGAATAACAAGGTTCTAGAAATTCTGGGAATTAAAAGAGAGTTTATGAAGGAAATAAAAAAGGAGGCAAGTGAAATATTCCAGCAGACGTTAAAAGACACAACAATTATTTCTTTGGTGTTTTTCGTGCTCGCTGGGTTTGAACTCGTATAGTCCATACACGTGCTGCTACATCTAGTGGACGACTGATTTTTGCATGGGGATTAGCTTTCCCTGTTACTATTGTCTCTTGCCATCAGGAAAACTCACTCCGATTTCAGAGGTATCTTCTTCTGCTGCGTTCATCCGGATATTTTTTTTCGGACGTGATTGCGTTATGCCTGTTTACAGCAGCGCTGCGTTCTTGCGCCGTTAGGCTGACACATCCGACTTCTGCAGGCATTTGTTGACCGGATTAACCTTCCGGGATTTCAGAGGTATAACACTTATAAAAACCATACTGGAGGATAAGGTTGAGGGCAAGCAAGCAAGAGGTAGACAACCTTACAAGTGGAAAGATAACATCAGGGGATGGATGAACAGCAGTCTGACAGAATGTACAATCAAGGCGAGAGACAGTGTTGGAGATCCATTGCACCAACCTTCATTGTAGAGAATTGTTTGAATGAAAATTATATAATGTAAATGAATTATATGAGGAGGACATTGATGGAGCTGTATAGTATAGCTAGGGATATGAGCGCTTGGAGGACATTGGTGGAGCTGTGTGGGATAGCCAGGAATAGGAGCGCTTAGAGGTCATTGATGGAGCTTTATGGTATAGCTAGGGATTGGAGGACATTGGTGGAACTGTATGGTATAGCTAGGGATAGGAGGACTTGGAGGACATTGGTGGAGCTGTATGGTATAGCTAGGGATAGGAGGACTTGGAGGACATTGTGGAGCTGTATGGTATAGCTTGGGATAGGAGGACTTGGAGGACATTGGTGGCGCTGTATGGTATAGCTAGGGATAGGAGGACTTGGAGGAAATTGGTGGAACTGTATGGTATAGCTAGGGATAGGAGGACATTCGTGGAACTGTATGGTATAGCTAGGGATAGTAGGGCTTGGAGGACATTGGTGGAGCTGTATGGTATAGCTAGGGATAGGAGGACTTGGAGGACATTGGTGGAGCTGTATGGTATAGCTAGGGATAGGAGGACTTGGAGGACATTGGTGGAACTGTATGGTATAGCTAGGGATAGGAGGACTTGGAGGACATTGGTGGAGCTGTATGGTATAGCTAGGGATAGGAGGACTTGGAGGACATTGTGAGCTGTATGGTATAGCTTGGGATAGGAAGACTTGGAGGACATTGGTGGAGCTGTATGGTATAGCTAGGGATAGGAGGACTTGGAGGAAATTGGTGGAACTGTATGGTATAGCTAGGGATAGGAGGACATTCATGGAACTGTATGGTATAGCTAGGGATAGCAGGGCTTGGAGGACATTGGTGGAACTGTATGGTATAGCTAGGGATAGCAGGGCTTGGAGGACATTGGTGGAGCTGTATGGTATAGCTAGGGATAGGAGGACTTGGAGGACATTGGTGGAGCTGTATGGTATAGCTAGGGATAGGAGGGCTTGGAGGACATTGGTGGAGCTGTATGGTATAGCTAGGGATAGGAGGACATTGGTGGAACTCTGTGGGATAGCTAGGGATAGGAGGACATTGGTGGAACTGTGTGGGATAGCTAGGGATAGGAGGACTTGGTGGAACTATGTGGGATAGCTAGGGATAGCAGGGCTTGGAGGACATTGGTGGAACTGTGTGGGATAGCTAGGGATAGGAGGACTTGGGGGGGGGGGGGGGGGGGGGGGGTTGGATGACAACCTATGCCCCTATTGGGAATAAAGGATGAAAGAAGAGAAAGAATTACAAATATCAGGGCAGATCATAGATTTAAAATGTGGTTATCTTGGTCACAACACTCCATGTCTTTGAGGGAAAATTGGTTACACTAAGATCTCAGTGCTCACAACACTCCATGGCTTTGAGGGAAGATTGGTCACACTAAGATCTCAGTGCTCACAACACTCCATGGCTTTGAAGGAAAATTGGTCACACTAAGATCTTAATGCTCACAACACTCCATGGCTTTGAGGGAAGATTGCTCACAGCATTCCATGGCTCTGAGGGAAGATTGATCACACTAACATTTCAGTGCTCAACACTCCATGGCTTTGAGGGACGTTTACCTAGAACAGTTCATGACTGTGAAGGAAGATTGGTCGCACTAAGATTTCATTGCTCACAACACTCCATGGCTTTGAGGGAAGATTGATCGCACTAAGATTTCATTGCTCACAACACTCCATGGCTTTGAGGGAAGATTGGTCGCACTAAGATCTCATTGCTCACAACACTCCATGACTTTGAGGGAAGATTGGTCACACTAAGATCTCAGTGCTCACAACACTCCATGGCTTTGTGGGAAGATTGATCATAACGCTCCTGACTTTGAGGGAAGATTGATTATAACACTCCTTTACTTTGAGGAAAGATTAGTCACACTAAGGCCTCAATTTTCGATTGCAGAGCAAACCTTCAACCGTTCATGTTTGTAAACTGATCTCGTCATCATCATCATGTGTCATGCCAAAAAGTAGTCTTGGTTCACCATCGCATACGGTCATTTCAGGCTGCGTTCTTGTCCCGATTATGCCATGTGGATAAGCCATCAAATTATTTATCTCTTTGTCTTCTCTTTGACTCTTCCCATCAATTTGCTAGATGTCACTAATTTTGTTTAATTTTTTTCTCTTTATAATGTGCCCAAATCATCTTGACTGTCTAAATCTTTCTCTAATCAGTTTAATCGTTTTCATGTGTTTCTGGAAGAACTGTTTCATTGGTTTTTCTGTTAGCCTATGGTATTCTTTGCATTTTCCTCAAGCCATGTTTCCACTGCTACTAGGTGTTTCTCAGCTACTCTGCTACTTGTCCATGTTTCACATGCTAACCTTACAACAGAACAGGTTCTGTGTAGCACTTCAACCTTCTTTTTCCCATTGCACTTGACAGCTTTTTATTGGTGAGTATGTTTCTCATCTTGCAATAGCTATCTTTTGCCTTGGTGGAAAGGATCTTTACATATCTTAAGTTTTGTCTTTGTAAATTGATTTAAACATGTCTTACTATTTGTCTGTATTTGTAAACTGATCTATGCATGGTTCATTGGTTCTGTGTAAATTGATAGATATTTTAATATTTTTTTTGCACTACACTGTAGATATTTTAATATTTGTTTTTGCACTGCACTGTATATGTTTTAATGTTTGTTTTTTGCACAGATCTGTAGATGTTTTAATGTTTGTTTTTGCACTGATCTGTAGATGTTTTATTTGTTTTTGCACTGATCTATAGATATTTTAATGTTTGTTTTTGCACTGATTTGTAGATGTCTTAATTGTGTCTGTATTTTAAACTAGAACGCAAGAAAACCCTTGATGAAGAAACATATTGTCGTGTGAAACATGTCATATCTGAAACTCGGAGGACAGTAGAAGCGGCAACAGCTCTGGAGAATGGGGACTACAATACTTTTGGAAACCTGATGGTTGCCAGTCACATCTCCCTTAGGTATAGTTTACATGTGAACATAGTTATATGAACATAGATGCTATATGGGCTAGGTATTTGTGTTGAGGTACATACAATTGTTGGGGATACATTTTCATTGATCTAACCTTCCAGGATGTCATCATCATCAAGTGCCATGCTGGCTGGTGTAGGCGTTCATGACTCTCCACAGACCTCAGTCTTTGGTGTTCTGGATCAACTCTGCTGCTGATATTCCTCCATGCCACCGTTTCAGTCCATCCAGCATCATTTCTCTTGGTTGGCCTCTGCCTCTCTTCTCCTCAATCTTTCTAGTCATCACAATATTCTCCAATGCCTCTCTTCTCACCACGTCCAAAGAAAGCTATTTGTCCCTTTCTTATTGTTGTATATAATGTTCTAGTTTCATTAGGCTCTCTCGAGCAATCATCATTAGTTACCCTGGCAGTCTAAGGGATGACGAGGAACGGGAATGGGAGCAGGGGCCGAACGCGTACTCTGTGCGCTTAGAGAAATGTATTTGAATTCAATGAGACGCTCCCCGCCAGGGGCTGGGCGAAGCCAGGCCGGGTCGTCTAGTATATATATATATATGCTACATGGGCTAGGTGTTTGTACATGTGTACATATGTTGAGGTACATAAAATTGTTGGGGATATTTTTTCATTGATATGAGCTAAGGAAGGCCCAACGTAAATAGGTTCCAATTAGTTTTCTGAGAAGTAAAGGCATAAAGTGTAATATTTATCACATCATCTATCAAGTGCTATTGGTCTACAAATATTGGGCTGGCACCATATACCCAGTACATGTTATGGCATGAGAAGAGCTCCATCACTGTTTTCTGTGACAAACAATTGTGACTTGACTGAAAATCTGAACATTCTAGATGCTTGTCTTTGTGTCAGGTGACTGAACTAATTTAACCGCTGTTATTTTGTTTGTTTTTAGGGATGACTATGAAGTTTCATGCAAGGAACTCGACGATCTGGTCGACTTTGCCCTGGAAATGAAACCTGAAGGTGTTTTTGGGTCAAGAATGACCGGTGGTGGTTTTGGAGGCTGCACCGTGACACTGGTGAAAACATGTGCAGTAGATGCAGTTATTGCTCATATTGATGTAAGTACATGTTTTTCTATCACAAAATGTCTTTATATTATTGGGGGGGGGGGGGTGTTCTTATTCATTGGAACATATATTGGGATGTGGTTCCTGAGACAAATGATGCAAATTCCTTGGACTGCCAAAGTAACTAACAACAATTGCCAGATAGAGGCTAATGAAACTAGACCATTATATACAACAATTAGAAAGAAACAAACAGCTTTCTTTGGTCATGTGATGAGAAGAGAGGCATTGGAGAACATTGTGACAACTGAAAAGATCAAGAGAAAGAGAGGCAGACCAAGCAAAATGATGCTGGATAAATTGAGACATGACATGGAAGAATATCATCAGCAGAGTTTACCTCTGAAGTCGGAGTGGGTTTGCCTAATGGCGAGTGACCCTGTTAATAGGTAAAGCTAATCCATATGCAAAATGCAGTCCAGCACTACTAGAAGTAGTGTGTGTGGACTACGCTTGAGTTCAAAGTGAGCAAGCGCCCAAAAAAAAAGATACATCGGCAGAGTTGATCCAAAAAGCCAAACACTGAGATTTGTGGAGAGTCATGAGTGCCTATTCCAGCTGGCATGGCACTTGATGATGATGATATTGTCTCACATTATATATGTTATTACACAGCTGTGTCTCTTTTAAATTGTTCATTGTATTCTTGTGCCCATATAACTGAATGAAGTCTTGTTGAAGCAAAAGGGTATGAGCGGCAGATCTTAAACTTTTTGTAAACTGCTGGCTGGGTAGACTGCAAAGCCTACACCTACAGTTGTACTTAAATATTGTCCTCTCGTTGACAATGCAAGGGCAAGTTACTGAACGTAAAATTGTGTAGAAAATCAACCTGGAGTTGATTGCAGTGGCCTGCAGGGGTAGTGCAGCATTTTGTAATTACACACTCATTGACTTACTTCAGCAATCAATAAATTACACACTCATTGACATACTTCAGCAATCAACAAATTACACACTCATTGACATACTTCAGCAATCAACAAATTACACACTCATTGACTTACTTCAGCAATCAACAAATTACACACTCATTGACATACTTCAGCAATCAACAAATTACACACTCATTGACATACTTCAGCAATCAACAAATTACACACTCATTGACTTACTTCAGCAATCAACAAATTACACACTCATTGACTTACTTCAGCAATCAACATATTACACACTCATTGACATACTTCAGCAATCAACAAATTACACACTCATTGACATACTTCAGCAATCAACAAATTACACACTCATTGACTTACTTCAGCAATCAACAAATTACACACTCATTGACTTACTTCAGCAATCAACATATTACACACTCATTGACATACTTCAGCAATCAACAAATTACACACTCATTGACATACTTCAGCAATCAACAAATTACACACTCATTGACATACTTCAGCAATCAACAAATTACACACTCATTGACTTACTTCAGCAATCAACAAATTACACACTCATTGACTTACTTCAGCAATCAACAAATTACACAATCATTGACATACTTCAATCAACAAATTACACACTCATTGACATACTTCAGCAATCAACAAATTACACACTCATTGACATACTTCAGCACTCAACAAATTACACACTCATTGACATACTTCAGCACTCAACAAATTACGCACTCATTGACATACTTCAGCAATCAACAAATTACACACTCATTGACATACTTCAGCACTCAACAAATTACGCACTCATTGATATACTTCAGCACTCAACAAATTACACACTCATAGACATACTTCAGCAATCAAAAAATTACACACTCATTGACATACTTCAGCACTCAACAAATTACGCACTCATTGACATACTTCAGCACTCAACAAATTACACACTCATTGACATACTTCAGCACTAAACAAATTACACACTCATTGACATACTTCAGCACTCAACAAATTATGCACTCATTGACATACTTCAGCACTCAACAAATTACGCACTCATTGACATACTTCAGCACTCAACAAATTACACACTCATTGACATACTTCAGCACTCAACAAATTACACACTCATTGACATACTTCAGCACTCAACAAATTATGCACTCATTGACATACTTCAGCGATCAACAAATTACGCACTCATTGACATACTTCAATCAACAAATTACACAGTCATTGACATACTTCAGCGATCAACAAATTACACACTCATTGACATACTTCAGCGATCAACAAATTACACACTCATTGACATACTTCAGCACTCAACAAATTACGCACTCATTGACATACTTCAGCAATCAACAAATTACGCACTCATTGACATACTTCAGCGATCAACAAATTACGCACTCATTGACATACTTCAGCGATCAACAAATTACGCACTCATTGACATACTTCAGCGATGAACAAATTACACACTCATTGACATACTTCAGCACTCAACAAATTACACACTCATTGACATACTTCAGCACTAAACAAATTACACACTCATTGACATACTTCAGCACTCAACAAATTACGCACTCATTGACATACTTCAGCACTCAACAAATTACGCACTCATTGACATACTTCAGCACTCAACAAATTACACACTCATTGACATACTTCAGCACTCAACAAATTACACACTCATCTTACACACTCATTTGTTGACATACTTCAGCGATCAACAAATTACGCACTCATTGACATACTTCAATCAACAAATTACGCACTCATTGACATACTTCAGCGATCAACAAATTACACACTCATTGACATACTTCAGCACTCAACAAATTACGCACTCATTGACATACTTCAATCAACAAATTACGCACTCATTGACATACTTCAGCGATCAACAAATTACGCACTCATTGACATACTTCAATCAACAAATTACGCACTCATTGACATACTTCAATCAACAAATTATGCACTCATTGACATACTTCAGCGATCAACAAATTACACACTCATTGACATACTTCAGCACTCAACAAATTACACACTCATTGACATACTTCAGCACTAAACAAATTACACACTCATTGACATACTTCAGCACTCAACAAATTACGCACTCATTGACATACTTCAGCACTCAACAAATTACGCACTCATTGACATACTTCAGCACTCAACAAATTACACACTCATTGACATACTTCAGCACTCAACAAATTACACACTCATCTTACACACTCATTTGTTGACATACTTCAGCGATCAACAAATTACACACTCATTGACATACTTCAATCAACAAATTACGCACTCATTGACATACTTCAGCGATCAACAAATTACACACTCATTGACATACTTCAGCACTCAACAAATTACGCACTCATTGACATACTTCAATCAACAAATTACGCACTCATTGACATACTTCAGCGATCAACAAATTACGCACTCATTGACATACTTCAATCAACAAATTACGCACTCATTGACATACTTCAATCAACAAATTATGCACTCATTGACATACTTCAGCGATCAACAAATTACACACTCATTGACATACTTCAATCAACAAATTACGCACTCATTGACATACTTCAGCGATCAACAAATTACACACTCATTGACATACTTCAGCACTCAACAAATTAAGCACTCATTGACGTACTTCAATCAACAAATTACGCACTCATTGACATACTTCAGCGATCAACAAATTACGCACTCATTGACATACTTCAATCAACAAATTACGCACTCATTGACATACTTCAGCGATCAACAAATTACGCTCTCATTGACATACTTCAGCACTCAACAAAGCCTGGCATCTTTGTATGCAGCGTTTGTCTTCCTACATCTCTCCTTCACACGTGACTCCTTGTTACCTTTCTTTCTCTCTCTCTCTCTCTCTCTCTCTCTCTCTCTCTCTCTCTCTCTCTCTCTCTCTCTCTCTCTCTCTCTCTCTCTCTCTCTCTCTCTTGCTCTCACACACACAGTTACTCACATTCTCTCACAATTACACTAACATCCTGGGGCAGAATGAAGCCATGCAAATTATTCTATGATATATATAACAATGAGCCTGGACATTGCCCATCCTCCCCATTCACAACTGATGAGAGTAAGAGGAAACCTGGACACTGCCCATCCTTCCCATACACAACTGATGAGAGTAACAGGAAGCCTGGACACTGCCCATCCTTCCCACACACAACTGATGAGAGTAAGAGGAAGCAAGGACACTACCCATCCTTCCCACACACAACTGATGAGAGGAAGAGGAAACCTGGACACTGCCCATCCTTCCTACACATGTGATCAGTCATCACATCTGAGTAGTAGATCTCTGTGGACTTCACCAGCAGGCAAAGATGATAATCCAGTTTGATACTTTGACACACTTTCACACTCACAATGCCAGACTTTCTTGTATGCTCTCTCTCTCTCTCTCTCTCTCTCTCTCTCTCTCTCTCTCTCTCTCTCTCTCTCTGTCTCTCTGTCTCTCTGTCTCTCTCTCTCTCTCTCTCTCTCTCTCTTTTTTTTTTTTCTTTCTTTAAGATATGCATGTGTATGTATAACATATTTTTTTCATTTTTGTGTGGATGCTCATGACTGTTGTCAATGTATGTATGTGGGAGTCTGAGTATATTGATTTGTGTGACCGTGTGAAGGAATGTGCATGGTTTTATGTATATTGAAAACACATGGGCATGTGAGAGAGGCAGAGATGTAGAAAGAGAGAGAGAGTATTTATGCATGTATGTATCCCCAGACACCATCTTCTCGCAAAATTCCCCAGACACCTCCTTCTCACAGCATTCCCCAGACTCCATCTTCTCACAACATTCCCAGAACCCCAGCCACCCCTTTTTTGTTACATTCCCCAAAACCCTTCTTCTTTTGTTATTTCCCTGACCTGCTCTTCCTACAACTTTCCCAAGAATCCCTCTTTCCACAATATTCCCCAAATCCCTTGCCAACATTCCCAGACCCATGGTGGATGTATACATGTGAGTTAGCAATAGTTATTGCAGTTTAAGATGTGATCTTTGTTACAGCTTTAGTTGTTTTGTTTAAATCTTGCTTGTATTGTATTGTATTTATCTTTGCAGTGTGCTTCCAATTATTGTTTATAAATAACTGTATGGATATTTACCTTTTCAGAGCAAGTATAAGGCAACAGGAAACACTGCGACTTTCTACATCTGCCCACCATCAGATGGCGCCAGCAAGATCAGCCTGCACTAGAACTGACCTGTTGACCTTGTTAGCTCGTGCGCGTATCTCATTAACATACGTGAGATGTGTTCTTACAAGTGATTTCTCTTTCTGTAAATATTTCTGTTGACTAAGTGCTAGTCTGCTGGAGACATTTGTTTTCATGATTACATTGATGAGGAGTGGCTGGCCGTGTGACTAGAATGCTGGATTCTCCTTCGGGAGACCCAGGTTCTTCTTCCTCTTCTTCATTCATCCGGAGTTTTTTTCGGACGTGATTGCGTTGTGCCTGTTTACAGCAGAGCTGCGTTCTTGCGCCGTTAGGCCGACACATCCGACTTCTGCGGGCATTTGTTGACCGGGTTAACCTTCCCGGGAGACCCAGGTTCTAATCTTCGGTAAGGTGTGGGTGTTTTTTCTGTCGGAGGAAAAAAGAAAACTCTAACCTGCACAGTTCGTGGCGACTGCAATAACCAAGTGGCCTTAATTCCTCAGGCTTGAGACCCCCCTCCCCATCCCACCATACACCACAAGGTACTATATAGGCAGTAAATGACAGTTTTTTGACAGGCAGTTGACATTGATCAGTACTGCAGGTTCGAGGGGGCTGGGTGGCATAGTGGCTAGCATGCTGGCCTGTCAGCCTGGTGAGTAAGTGTTTAAATCCCCATCAAGGAAGGCATTAAACCGGGACGCCAGGCTGGCCCAGCCTACATGGGTACCAGAGAGTGTCATGGGAAGTAAAGTTGCCAGCATGATATTGACCATGGTACCCATCAAGTGCCATGTGGTCAATACAAATATGGGTTTGGCACCATATACCCAGTTCATATGGAAGAATGGAAATGTGAATTGTTGGTGATGCAGGCATAATATGCATTGTGTTTCCTACTGTTATTTCGTGATGAGGGGCTGCAAGTTCTTGACACTGATACCTGTGTATGATGTACATAAATCTCTCTGATTTGTATTTCCAGTTATCGTGTATAAGAGAAGTGTCTGTGAGACTTGAAATACATGAAATATTACAGAGATGTGAAATCATAGGAACAGTGCAGACATAAACCGACATTTTCATATGTAAGGCACTAGAAGATCACTCAAGTCCAGCCTGTGGTCGGCATCTACTAGATAAGCAAGGACCTGTGGTTCGGTGAGGTGTTGGGACTAGAAGGACACTCATGTCCAGTCTGTGGTCAGTGTCCACTAGAGAAGGCGGAACCTGTCGATCAGTGAAGTGTTGGGACCGCCACATGTTGTAGGTCTGAGTGCACGAAGAAATGGATGGCCAGCCTTTCCCTCTCATAGTGGATGACAAGTGCAGACAATAGACCCTTATCTGAATGTGCTCCTGACATTGTCAGTGCACAGAATCTCATAATTCTGCCAGTGTGCCAGCTTTAATAGATGTAAACTGATTTGCCAGCTTGGCTATGTACAACAAATCTTCAAAAAACTACACATAAATTGTAAAGCTGTGTGCATATATTATTTTGTAATGTACGGAATGTTTAAATTGAATTGCATTATTTGAAAATTGATTAATCTGTGTGAACTCAATGTTGTAGTTGGTTGTTGTATTACACAAAATATACAAACATGGCTGTTTCTCAGGTTGTTTTCCTAATAGAAATGGTATCAGATGATCCAAATTGACTATCATAATTGCACATGGGTCAAATGCATAGCTGTTCAGATGACACTCCTCCCCCCTTTTTTTTTTTTTTTGCTGTTGTGATCTCTTGGCAAGTTTAAGTTCAGCAGTTTGCAATTGCTTTCTGAATGACCGGCACCCATACCATTTTGTAAAAAACTGACGCAAGACGATCTGCAGCCAAATCGCCCACAGATGTATTTTCAACATGGGTATGCCGGATTATGAACTGCATCCGTAGCATCTTTGCCATGGAGCTGGCCTATGAATGTATGACAACTGATAATTCTTTCTATAGTGTAGTGTATGAGTGTGTGACGACTGGTCATTGTTTCTATGTTGTATGGTCTATGAGTGTGTGACGACTGATAATTGTTTCTATGATGTATGTCTATGAGTGTGTGACGACTGATCATTGTTTCTATGATGTATGTCCTATGAGTGTGTGACGACTGATCATTCTTTCTATGATGTGTAGTGTGCAAAAAGAAATGCTGTTGTATTATGCAGGATAGCAAAAAGAAATGCATGTATTATTGTTACCACATTCTTGTTGTTTTGAGAATCTTCACGCAATATACCAAAGTGCATTAACAAAATTTGCCTTTTGCTGAGTAATATTTGTTAACAAAAAAGTAATTGATGTTGATACTGTGCAGCAGATTTATTTTTTTTTTTTGACGAGGGAAAATCATTACGTAACAGGAATTTTAAAGTGCATGAAAGAGTGTGGATAATGGTAAATGTTATTTCAAGACACAGACTGGCTCTTAAGCAATACTCCATGTAGGGGTCGTGAGGATCGAGTAATTTGCGCATGCGCAATTTTTAAAAACATTTAGTTGTCTGTCCTTTACATGACGTAGCAGTCAACCCCAGCATTTTGGTTGTTCATGATTCCTGGGCACGTTTTATGTTCAGTAGTTTGCCATTGCTTTCTGAACGACCGGCACTTATATCTTTTTTGAATAAACCAGCACCGCTGTGTTTTGAACCCATGTATACAGCATTATGAATCGCGTCCGTAACCCTTTCGCCACGGAGACCGGTGCATGCACAATATCGATTACAAAATGGCTGCCTCACTATTTACCTGTGCCATGGAAGAACAATGAAGTGTTATTCATGTGTTGTTGTCGTAGGGTGTGGAATCTACAGAAGAATGATGGTTCAGTATGGAGACAGTTGTTTGATTTGTATTGTGTGGGGAGAGGGTGTATGAATGGGAAGAAAGATTTCAAAATGGAAGACAAACCGTCGTTGATGAATCCCTGGGGAATGTCATAATGATCATTTTTTGGAATATCATGGGCCCTATCTTGGTGCATTCCCAGCAAAGAGGTGACACTCTGCATTATGATTGAAACACTGGGAACTTCTCTCAAAAAGGAATATTGTTGCTGCACAACAGTGCCCACCCTCGTATGGCTGCACATAGATGCATGGTGCAAAATTGATCTCAGGCCACACCCTGAAACTTTTTCCCTGAAGACACCAACAAGCTAGTGGATGAAGTGTCTTTCCAAGCAGGGTGATTATGTTGAGGAATAGCACACACAATGTCTGGTTCACACTATTGTACAAATGTTATTTGTAAAATGTATGTTACTTAATGATGTCCTCTCATAATTTAACTACTATAAATCTTATTATAAACATTGTATATTTTGTAGTGTGTTAGTTACTAGAAATGTGATTAACACATGCTTTTATTCTTTACATTTGCAAATATCACTTCTCTGACATGATCATCAACATGATTTTGTATTTAATTTGGTTGACATATAAATGTTTTAAATAAATGCAGCTCTAGGGGCCATGTATCCACCATCATATTTAGAATATCGTGGATAAAAAGAAAAACATTGATTCTTCTTCTTCTGCGTTCATCCTGAGGTTTTTTTTCGGATGGGATTGTTTTGTGACTGTTTACAGCAGAGCTGCTTTCTTGTGCCGTTAGACTAACACATCCGATTTCTGCGGGCATTTGTTGACCAGGTCGATATTCAAGGAATACAGCGCATAAACGACAGTATAATTTATTGGAAACTAAACTATAGGGCGTATTTTTAATGACTGTGGGGTTTTTGAAAATATTGCTGTTCCAAGTTTTACATTCACCCTCTGTGGAGTTCATGCAAAATAAAAGGTAAATACAAAACTTGGAATGGCAATATTTTCAAAAACCAGTATTTAAAATACACCCTTACTTTGGCAGTGCCTTGCAAAGAATAGTATTGTATCATGTTATCTGAAGAATAATTTCACATTATCTGAACAATAATATCATGTTTAATTACACGAGGGGGCTTCAAATGAATACCTTAAATTTTTTGTTGTTGGGTGAATATATTCTGAAAAAGTAAAGAAGACACATATCATTTTTCGATGTAGTCAATACTGTGTTCAGTGCAAGTCCTCCAGTACTGTTAAGGTGCTGGGATTTTTGTAGACAAATTGACTCTGAGGTCACTACTCAGTGTGCCTGATCCAGTATTGAACAGTTTGTTAAAGAAGTCACGCCTTTTGAAACTTCCTACTTCATTTATACCCTTGCTGGACTGACAGGCATGCATTATCATATTGTACCTTTATTCGCTAATGAATTTCTATAGATTTCACCCTTTCAAAAGACGGATAACAGAATTCTGCTCCTCTTTGGTGCATGTCAAAAGTGGTATGCCCTTATGACATCACTGTGTTCATCTGCACCATGATGCCATATTCTTGACATTCTGTTGAACAATATTGACAGGTTACAAGACAATGGTGTGGCTTTTGTAATTTCTGTCAAACTTGTAAGGTTATCATTTGAAGCTCCCTCGTAAATTATCTATAACTGCAAATATCTCAAGAAATAATACTAATATTTTACTAATACATATTCCTGTGTGATCATCATTGTTACTGTTTGTAAATATGTACATTAGATGTCAATTTGGGATAATCATGTTAGGGCAAGTCAGCCATTGTTCACAGATCCGGCCTTATCTTGCTGCCCTTCTACTGTTTTAAGGAATAAATGACAATAAGACATTGGTGACTGTTTATTTTGAAGTAGGAGGATGATTTGGTGAAACGTGTAAAGCTTGCCTGGTTTGAATATATCATATATGTTGGTCTTAAATACATCTTCAAATGAATGTGCTCTATAATAAGTTATCTTTGATCAACGAGATCTCACGCTCCAAGCAAAGATTTACATTTAAGCTGTTAGACACATTAGGAGTGTTCATTTGAAACCCGTACCAATGGCTTTATTACAAAAGCATGAAAGAAACATTAACAGGTGTGGTAGAATTAAACAAAGCATTCATTTTGAATGAATTATGCACCATGGGTTGGTCAGAAGAAGTCGACGTAGGCATTCAGGCAAGCATCCCATTGCTTAGGTAGGCGGCGAATGTCCGCAAAAAAAGGATTGTGGTTGCTCACTTAACCAAGTGTTTACAGCGTTCATTACGTCTGCATCTGTGTGAAATCGTTGCCCCTTGAGAGCTTTTTATAGAGGTCCGAACAAATGAAAATCACATGGTGATAAATCAGGACTGGATGTTGCAGAATTTCCCACTTCTTCCTTGCTAATGCTTCCTGCACAATCTTTGCGACATGTGGACGGGCATTATCGTGCAGCAAAATCACACCACGAGAAAGCATGCCAGGTCATTTATTCTTGATGGCTTTTTGCAGCTTGTCTAGTGTTTGCAAGTAGTGGGTAGAGTTGATGTTGACACCAGGTGCTTTAAAGTCTGCCAACAATAGCCCTTCATGGTCACAAAATGCGCTCAGGAAAACCTTACCAGTGGAAACCTGTAACTTGAATTGTTTGGCTTTTGGTGATCCAGCATGCTTCCATTGCATGCTCTCTCTTTTGCTGCTCGGCTCAAAGTGGTGACACCATGATTCATCTCCTGCCACTATGCAGAAGAGAAATGCATCACCCTCCACTCTGAAATGCAGCAAGTGGTTAAAACACCATCTCATGCATTCCTCTTTTTGGTGGTCAGTCAACATCTGTGGTACCTACTGTGAACACACCTTTCCGTATTGAAGTTTCTTATGAGCAACCTTTTGAATTGTCCCAATTGACACATCAAATTCTTTTGCTAGCGAACGTATGCTTTGACAACAGTTCATCTGTACTGCTGCTTCATTTTTGGCTATGGTTTTTTTCTGTTGCAACCAAATGCGCTTAACCCGGCCGTCGAAGATCTGTCGTGAACTAACGTCCTTTCCGAAACATTCATGCTCAGTCTGTCACTGTTGTCTTTGACACACATTTGTTAACGTACGCTGCCTGCATTCTTCGATGAATGTCCACTGGTTGACATCCTTCAAATGAAAGAAACTGAATCAACACTCATTAAGCTTCTTTGGATGGATTTTGGATCAACCCTGCCATTTTCTCAACGGTTAGAAACAAAACCTATGCATCAAGGGACGATAAGCACTTGCTCTTTTATTAATTGGTCAGTACTTATCACAAGACTATGACATGATCATGTTCAATGTACGCAATTACGCGCGGTGCGGCACAAACGGATTTCAAATGATCACCCCCTTATATATATGAACGTAAGTTAATAAGTAAGTCACAAATGGCTGTAGAAAAATAAATACACATGATAACAACTTGAAACCAGTTTATTTTTATACATACATTGTCCCTTTATTTCTCAACATAATTTCCACCAACATTGATGCACTTATCCCATCGTTTTATCAGTCCTCCCAAACTGGATGTATAGAACTGTGTGCTCTGTTTTCTAAACCATGTTTTCACTTCATGTTCAACTTCGGCGTCATTCGCGAAATGTCTCCTGCCAAGGTAGGTTGTCAGAGTTTATGCTGACAAATGTTTGTCCAATAAAGCGGTGCATAGATGGGTAGAACAAGTTACGAGGACGAGTCAGTAAGTCAATTAGAAGAATTATGTGATAACAGTACATGATGTTGTTTTGGTTCAAGTGCAGAAATTCACGGAACATAGATCAACTGGAAGATGCACAACAGCGATTAAGAGTAGAATAGGACATGCAGGCACCATATTTAAATGAAAGTATCTTAACTATTGAGCACAACCCACTACTGGCAACGCCGATCACATTCTGGTATGAACCTAAGGCCTATCCACGTCAATATGGAAGCACTATACTCGAGTTTCGCCCTCATTTGAGCTCGTCAGTAGTGCATATCCCTGACCGGATCCGGAAACAGTCCCGGATCACGCGTGTGAAGCGGGTGTGTAACCACGCGGCACACACTGGACACACCAAATTATCACAACAGAACATCACAACGCTACCCATCATAGGCTATGCTCAAGATTGCCCAATCGCCGCGATCGTGATCCTGGACTGTTTCCGGATCCGGTCAGGGATATGCACTACTAACGAGCTCAAATGAGGGCGAAACTCGAGTATAGTGCTTCCATATTGACGTGGATAGGCCTTAGGTTCATACCAGAATGTGATCGGCGTTGCCAGTAGTGGGTTGTGCTCAATATTTAAATTTCAAATCCCGAAAGTATCTTAGTCATTTTTCATTTAGCGTATATGACAAGTATCTTAGTCAACAGAGGTGTTTTCTTGTCACCCGATCTCTTCTCCCTATATAGCGAAGTAATAATGAGAGAGATCAAAGAGATCTAGAGAATACTAGTTGGAGGTTATAATATAAATAATATACGCTATGCAGATGACACAGCATTGTTGGCGGATAATTTAAGAGACCTTCAACAGTTGTTGGATATTGTAGCAACAGAGAGTGCAAGGAAAGGACTCTCCTTGAATATTAAGAAAACAGTAACAATGGTGATATCAAAGAAAATGGTGACACCAAAATGTGACATAGAAATAGAAGGGAAAATTCTTAACCAAGTGGATAATTTTAAATACCTAGGGGCATTTATAACATCAGATGGAAGATGTACAACAGAGATTAAGAGCAGAATAGAGCTAGCAAAAGCCGCATTTCAGAAAATGAAGAGTATCTTATGCAATAGTTCACTATCACTGAATGTAAGAAAGAGAATGCTGAAATGCTATGTAGAACCAGTTTTGTTGATGACAGTGAATCTTGGAATGTAAATGAACACATTAAGAAGAAATTAGAAGCAACAAAGATATGGTTCCTGAGACGAATGTTGCAAATTCCTTGGACTGCCAGAGTAATTAATAACGACTGTCTGATACAGGCTAATGAAACTAGAACATTATATACAACAATAAGCCGGGCGCTGCTGTAATAGTACATTAGTGAAGGGTTTCCGACAGTCGTGGCCGCTGCTCGCCTGGCGTCTAGTGTTCGTTAAACTCTATTGTTACACGGATATTAACGATAAATACGCCACTTTGTGAGTTTTTTTAGCAGACAAACCATGTATAATTTGTGCTTTATATGGAACACCAGACATGGTATTTAGCTTGTTCATAACTAACAGCTTGCTGGTCGGTCAGTGCCGGTTTGGAGGCATGCCCACTGATAACCGCATATTATATTATTCACGGCAGTACGGCTAAGCAGGGAGAAATTGTTTGGCCAGCTGTCAGTATCTGAACGCTTACGTTACGGTCACACAACACGGGGAGGGTAAGGGGCATGGAATGTTTACGTGCACTCGCTGTATTAATCTCTCTCGCGATTTGTCTGACCCCACCTACACAAGGTCGACTGCTCGAGTAGGGGAAAAGACGTGGGACGTTACTCCGATACCAATTCCAATCAATCAATCATGTGCCATGCCGGAAAGCGTGGGCGGTCATGACTCGCCAATTCACTCGATCACCAGTTCCAATTCCAATTCCAATATTCGAAGAAAAAAAATTCCAAATTCGGTCTCGTCTAACCTGCTTCCTCAGCGGTGGTTATTGTTGAGAGCCGTGGTTGTGTGGACTGTTAGTCCTAATTCCTACTGGTTATATTGGTTCCACTCTGTTCGTTGGATAAATTTATTTTGTGCTATCTGGTTTTCTTTGTCTTGTTGGTCCTGATAAAGACCGGTCCTTCTGGGGCCCGCCTTCTTTCGTTTGTTGGCTTCTTTTCTCTATTAGCACTGTTGTGTGCTTGTCGCTTCTTGTGTTATTCTCATCGGGGCTGGCCCTGGTCATGTCCAGTCCTCATAAGGACTCAATGTAGGCAAAGGCAGAGCATTCAAGTGCAAGTCTCAAGTTGTCTCCCTGATCGGCGGCCCGAACTCCTTTACGTTTGTTTTTTGGCTTTTTTCATCATCACGCGTGGGTGTGGTGTGGCAACAAGATGACCCGGTCTCCCTTCAGCCTAGTTCAGGTGCCCCTGCCGGAAGAGCCAACCCACCTTCCTGCCATTCACCCCGCCATACTCAGCTGTCCCCCTCAGGGAAACCAATATTTTTTTTTTAAATACCTACATATAGATTTTTTTTTAAAAATTAAAAATAACATAAAAACATATATATATATATATATATATATATATATATATATATATATATATATATATATATATATATATATATATATATATATATATATATATATATATACACACACATACACACAATGTAGAAAGGTTATATGGTCTTCCCTGTTCTGCATATGAATTGTCTGACTAGTCGCTGTATTTCTGGATTGCTGTTAGTGTGCAGGCACTCCGTCATTGTCCCAGAGTCCCAGTTTTGACGAAGTAATCTCTTAGATCCCTTCGCTCTCTATTGAACTTGTCGCATGCTAGTAAGTAGTGTTCAATGGTGTTGTTTTCTAGGCAAGCTCTGCAGAATGGGTTTTCTCTTGTGTCTTTCCAATTACCTAGTCTGATTCTCCACAGCTGTCTGTTTGCCGGTGCTTTCATGTTGGTCTTGACTTGTGGCTTGTATCTGGGTTCACCCAGTACTTGGTATGCATGACGGCTTTTAGCGCTGTCTCGCCACTGTTTCCTCCATTCCTTGAGAATGTAGTTTTTGACGATATTCTTCCCTTCTACTTTACCTAGGCCTGTGCTGATTTTATTATTGCTGGTTAGTCCTCGTTTCGCCGCTCTGTCTGCCTGTTCGTTTCCCGGGATACCCCTGTGAGCTGGTATCCATCCGATGGTGACTTGGCATCCCATGTACCTGAGGTTTGTGGCTGTCGCTAGTATCTCCTCTTTTATGTCGGGTCTGTTGCCTCTATTGAAGTTCCCGAGTGTTTGTACTGATGACAGGGAGTCTGTTAGTATACACAGTCTCAGTGGTGGTTTTTCGGCTGCGATCTCTAGTCCTTTCATTATGGCTACCAGTTTGGCCGTGCATACTGCTCTCTGGTCTGTTAGTTTGAACTGTTTCTTCAGCTTCCAGTCTGGGACTACTACTCCTGCTCCTACCTCTCCCTGTTCGTTCTTGGACCCGTCCTTACTGATTTTTTGTATGAACTCCTCGGCCGCGTCTCTTGCATCTGTGTCCTCCGTGTCCTTGGTGATGGTCTTTGCTAGATTACAATCAGTGAATGGGACTGTTAGTTCCCATGGTGGGATTGTTGGCTTGAACCGTCTTGTTTGTTTCAGGGTTTCTGCTAGCTTGATTTCTTCCTTCATCTTCTCTGCTGCTTCCCATCCTGCCGGTCTTTGCAGTTTTACTATTGGGATGTTTCCCCCCCCCCCTTCCCCCCTTTGCTGCGGTTGTTACTGAGCGTTTGGTATCCAGGGTGGTCTTTGTCTTGTGCTACCTTTAGCCAGTAGTTATACGTCAGCTGTTTACGCCTCAGACTCAGTGGTAGTACATCCAGTGCCACCCCCATTGCTTCTTTGGATGTTCCTTTTACAGCTCCCATGATGGTGTTTAGCGCTTGGGTCTGTATGGTGTCTAGCCTCCTCTTGTTGGCTTCTGATGCTGAGTCGTACACAATGCTGCCATGTTCTAGCTTGCCTCTGATAAATGCTTTATAAAACATCAGCATTGTTTTGGTGTGGGCACCCCAACCGTTACCTTTTATCACCCGCAGTAGGTTGCTTGCTTTCTTGCATTTTTCTACTGTCTGGCATATATGTTTTGACCAGTTCATCTGTTCGTCCAGGGTCATTCCTAGGAAGACTGTGCTGTTTGTTCTGTTAATGGCTGCCCCTTTCATCTCTATTTTCCAGTCCTTATTGGGATTTATCTTCTTCTTGCTGCTAAATACCATGCTGACCGTTTTATTGGTGTTGATTTTGAAACCCCATTTGTCCATCCATGCGGTTAGCTTATTTATCTGTTATTGGAGGTGTCCTCGTGTAGTCTTTGCCGCCTTACCACTCCTCCATATGGCGCAGTCGTCCGCGAATTGAGAGTCCTGTTTTCTGGTCTTGAATCTCCTCTGTCAGGTCATTCACTAGTATTGAAAAGATTGTTGGTGAGATGACCGAACCCTGAGGGATGCCGTTCTCTTGCACATATGAGTCGGTTACCTCATTCCCTATCCTCATTGGGAAGCTTCTATCTTTGAGGAAGTTTTCTATGTATTTGTAGGTTCTTCCCACTTGCCTACTTTCTTTATCTTGATTAGTGCAGCTTCTCTCCAGCATTGATCATACGCCTGGGCTAGGTCCAGGAATACAGCCAACGTCTTTTCCCCTCTCTTGAATCCTTTCATTACATGGTTTTCCAATTTGATGATCTGATCTATCGTGCACCTGTTGGCTATAAACTACTCCGATACGTTCTTAAACGAATATTAAAATATCGTCTATTTTACTATACTTTTTTGCCTGTCCAAGGCAGAGTTGCTAGCATTATTTTTATACGGCTGTATTAACCCGTGCACAATGCGGGTTTCGCAGTATGAACGCGTTTTTTCGCTATCTGTCTAATTTTCGCTGATGTACTATGAAAAGCTGAAAATATCGAAGACAGCCTGAAGGACAGGCTACGATCAAGCATCACGCCAAGATATGTCATTGACTGGGTTCTACTCAAAATGCTCCCATCCATTCTTACTGCCGGCAGGTCTGTGTTCACAATATGGTTGTTTAGTGAGAACCATGTAACTGATGCCTTTGCAGGGTTGACAAGGGCAACGGCATCAGCAGACCATGAGGAAATTCGATCTAGTTCGCCCTGCATATCATTGGCAACCGCCTGTCAATCTCGACCCTGTCGATACACGAGAATGTCGTCAGCAAATGACATCCTACCCCTTCCCGTCCAACTGTTGTTCAGTGATCGGCACTGTATACACGTTGAATAGTACCGGTGACAGTGGTGAACCTGCGGCAATCCTGGACATATCGTTATTGGCTCAGAAGACAAACTCCCGCATCTTAGCACCACCTTCCTTTGGAGCAGAACTGCAGCTATCCATCGTACAAGGTGAAGGTACACTTTCAGTCTGAGGAGGGTTTGCATCAAGTGCTCGAAGGATACTTTATTGTATGCATCCTCTAAGTCTATGGCGGCCGCACATGTCTCTTCTCTGACCTGAGATCCTTCGTAAACATCTTGAGCAAAGACCGCCGCATTCAGCCATGACTCTTTGTTACGTCTGTATCCTCCAAGTGTGGGCGGGAAGCAGCCGAGTTGTTCCAAGTCACAAGCAAGTCTGTGTGCTACAATTTTCTCCAGTAGCTTGCCAGCAGTGTTCTGCATCGTAATGATTCTGTAGCCGCTTATCTTGGAATGGTCTTTGTTCGGTTTTGGCAGCGGCAGCAAGTAACTGTGTAGCCATTCCTCTTTGATCTGACCCCTATGGATACTGGTGTTGAATTCTCTGGCCAGTTTTTCCATGTCATCATCTGACATCACCAGTAGGTCACCATATCGGATGCCGTCTGGGCCTGGGGCGGTGTTGGGTGATTTCTGAGCATCGCACGTATTGTCTCAGCTGTGATTATCCATTCTTCATCTGTCCCGACCGCCTCGCACAACTGAGAGAGTGTCATTGTAGCGGGCTCGCCTTTCTGCTCTATGTAGCGTGCAAGAAGGGCCTTACCTTTATCTGCATCCAACTTTTTCCATGTGAGGTCTGTGCCTTGAAAGTCAGGAATACCCCTATGTTGTGCGGCGTTTCATGCTCTTATGGAGGCGCCAGAATGTCGTAAGAGATCGCTCGGAGCACACCTTCCTGCTGCAGAACTAATGTCAACGACACCTAATTAAGGCTAACAATGTTGTCTGTGTTGTAGATCACTTTGTAAGCATCATTAGGATTCCGGACACACTCACCTGTGAGTTTCCCTCGGAAAACACAAAAACCGTGTGTTGTAGAAATCATTTTTCTGTTTTTCCATCCAATTGCCATACATGTTCAACGTGGTATGTCCGTAGACAATGATCTGTGGTGGTTGGTAGTATATGTACTTTAGGGATTCAACGACACATAAGGCAAACAATGGAGCATGCGAGCTCATCTGCCAACAAAGGGATCACTCCGGCGGCACACTTAACACCAAGTAAATAAATGGCTGGTTAGGACGCAGTGACAAAGATGATAAGCTACTTTTGTAAGCCGACGTTTCAATGACGCGTACTCAATGGGATACGGGAGATTATCTGCTTATACCGGCAGCAACTGCGACCAAGTCAGCGCTTTTAGTAAACAAATCTCCAGATAAGATGCAGCTAAACTTACACACCGGCATTTCAAGCAAAGCCATTTCCATTATGAATTCCATCGTCAACAGTCTTTCAACGCATTTCCGCCGAAACCAGCCGCCTGGCCCAATACAACAAGCGCAGCACCATCACCTCCAGAGATGCGTTTCCAGGATTTTTTCCCCTGGTCTCTGGGTAGTGAGATCGGACGCCCGTTTGTTTTGTTGCGCACGTAAAAAATCCCTTGACAGTTGGAAATCGAAAATGAGTAGCGTAATGGCGCGTCCCGTGCAAAATTTCGAGTTAAAAATCTACCACAAGTATTTCATGATCCTCGCCAGTGCTACGGAGTTCGTGCACTATGTTGAGATTCTCCGGACTCGGGCTTGAGTTAGAAGTAGAACGGAGCACTTACGGGTTACACCTATGTGCCGTGAAGTTGATCCATGAGTACAAATCTATCCTGTGATGTGTTTATACATTGAGTACCAAACTCTCCAGTGATCCAGCTGTCCAATGATGTGTTTATACATGAGTACAACTCTCTCCAGTGATCCAATGATGTGTTTATACATCCGATTTCTGCGGGCATTAGTTGACCAGGTTTAACCGTCCGGGGATACAT
>JACEFZ010001141.1:210000-228683 GCA_014155875.1 Cepaea nemoralis | reverse complement strand
TTGTTACACAGGTGATACAGTAAATGGGAACATTGTTACACAGGTGATTACAGTAAATGGGAACATTGTTACACAGGTAATTACAGTAAATGGGAACATTGTTACACAGGTGATTCGTTACGGTTTATGCCATGAGGCCAATTCTTCCATGTATTTATCTCTTTACCTTCTCTTCTTGTTTCTCTTTTCCCATTAATTTCGACAGATGTCACTAAGTTTCAATTATTTTTTTTTAAAGTTGCATATCCCTTACAATATAAAATGACATAAAGTAGTGCAGCTTTATATAACAGAATTAAGACATATACAGGACGTTACGGTCAACACCAGCATTTTACTGCCGTTGTTGATATCTTGGCAAGTTTTTACGTTCAGTAGTTTGTCATTGCTTTCTGAACGACAGGCTTCCAAACCAACACGGTAAAACCAGCGCGACACGGTCTGCTTTCAAGTGTTAGTTCCCATAAAAACGTCCAAAAATCTTGATCATCTACGTCTAATGTCTCTAATTAGTCTGTACTTGTAATCTGTTTCTTGAAAGACAGTCTCATTTGTCCAAGGTCTTATTTGTTTGAGATGCTTAGTTTAGTTTAGTTTAATTTAGTTAGTTTAGTTTAGTTTAGTCGTTGGATCAACATCACAGGCACACGGGTTTAACCCATAAGTGCTCCGTTTCCTCCTAACTCAAACCTGAGTCTGGAGAAACTCAGCTCAATGCACGAACTCCGTAGCATCAGCGAGGATCCTGAAATACTTTGGGTAGATTTTTAACTCGAAATTTTGCCCGGGCTGCGCCGTTAGGCTACTCTTTTTCGATTTCCAACTGCCAAGGGATTTTTTATGTGCGCAACAATACACACGGGCGTCCGATCTCACTACCAAGAGACCAGGGGAAATTTTATTACTGGAAGTCCACGTGAAAAAATCCCGGCCTTACAGGGGCTTGAACCCGGGACCTCCTGCACTCGAGACGGACACCATACCTCGAAACCACTCAGCCCCCGTTTGAGATGCTTGAGAAGAAGCTGCCAAATTAACTATCCAAGACCTAATAATAAATGATGCATCAACACCTTGTGCCGCATATATTGGCAGGCAGATGATCACATGGTTCAAATTTCTACTAACACTGGATCTACACCAAAGAAGATCTGCTATGAGAGCAAAGGAACGCCCGAAAAGAAAATGGATTGACGACATCAATGACATTGTACAATCACACGGAATGTCACAATTCAGTGCCATCCATTGGAAGCTAGAACGTTAAATATTCCTCCCCACTACGCTAGACGACAGAATTGGACGATTATAATGATGCCTATTTGCTGTTACCTCAGATACCAAATTTCTGGTGCTATTGGATGTCTCTCAGCTTGTCTGCTTATTGTCCATGCTTCACATGCATGCAATATTACGCCACTGTTCTATACATCATTATGACAGTCTTTCGTCTCCGCAGCTGACAGCAATTTATTGGCGAGCATTATTTCCATCTTACAAAGACTATGATTACAATGGCGATTCTTGGTTTTGTCTCTATAAGGCAACTTCGTCCAGCTGTTTTGAGTGTTTCAAGATGATAATAGAAATAATAATAATTAAGGTAGCCAGACTTCAGATAGCATGTACAGTTACAGAAATTCACAACATTATAGGTTACTGATAAGGAGGCGAAGTACCTGTACTTTTTCTCGCTGCTTCTTCCTTGCTTGATCTCAATCACCTCATCTCATCATATTCCTCTTGTACCTTGCGGTGTCGAGGTGAAGTATAAACATCGTGAGAGTGCCCGATTATGGGCTTCATATATCGATATTCCCATGGACTCTGCTATTCCCTCCGTCCAACGTTTACGTGGTCGGCCTCTTCCTCTGTTCCCATCTGATCTGTACATCATTGCTTGTTGTGGTATGCTGTTGACTGGTCCGTTATACTTCTTAGTTTTTCTACTATCTTGATAATTTCGAAAATTGACATGTGTGAGACTAGGTGGTCCCAAGACAAGTATTTGTCACAAATTCAAAACCATGCCACAGATGCCTTGAATGAAAAGCATACTAACAGCTTAGTCATCGCGGCATTCTTCTTCTTTCGTTCGCTTGAAATACATCTATAACTGCAATGTTGTCTCTTGTATGAATCTAACAGTCTTTTTTTTTTTTAGTTCACTCAGAGGTCCATAGAGTTTATCTTCCACGGTTGTCTCTCTAGGCCAGAAGGTTCGCCTGGATATGTTGTATTTTGGGCAGTCTATGTGCTCTGCTGTCTGCGGCGCCAAATCACATGTGCACATGACTGAATCACCAATCCTGAATTTTGTATACATGTGGTCGCGGCATTAGGAATAATAATTTAAAGCAATGTATTCCCATAGTGAAGTTAAACATAGAAGTCACAAACATACCGATGCCTTGGCGATTTGGCCTTTAAAACCTGGATTATGCAGACATAAAGTCTTCACATTGACGCTACGATTA
Source organism: Cepaea nemoralis (assembly GCA_014155875.1). Classification (NCBI taxonomy): domain Eukaryota; kingdom Metazoa; phylum Mollusca; class Gastropoda; order Stylommatophora; family Helicidae; genus Cepaea; species Cepaea nemoralis. The sequence goes on along the minus strand of JACEFZ010001141.1, from coordinate 226,206 downwards.
CCGTGGGGATAACAAATACACCACATTCGAACAGTATCAATAACTATATGTGTGATATGTATTTAATCCAAAAATGCTGTTCTATTCCCTTCATATGATAGATAACGCTGCAGTATACATCTTACGAAATGCAGCCAAATATGCCAGGCAATAACTCGTACAACTTATTGTTTGCGGCTTGTCTGTTTAAATAATAATAATAATAATAATAATAATAATAATAATAATAATAACTACTATAACAAAATGGAGATATACTAAAGTGCATGCAGTTGACAATGTAAAGTAAAAATATTCGAAAGTTCAAGTTATAGGTTTCACCGGAAGGAAGCACACACGATCTAGAGCAGTGTTTCCCAAGGTGGGGCCCACGCCCCACAGGGGGGCAATTCGATTGTTAAGGGGGGCAATTCGAAAATGGAAGAAATCGGCTGGATATAAAAAAACGGGGAGGCTTGAGACTGAAGTAACTAAATTGGAACCTGACATAAAATCTCTTTGCAGCAAGCATTAAGCACAAGGATCTCACTAAATTTAAATAATTACTAATAATATAGAAAACTCTTTCATTAAAATTATTTTGTACTTGAATTTTAGTTCTCAATTACATGTTTTGAAAATGTACTTACTATGTTTGCTCAATAATTTCCTAGCGATTTCTTCCTAAACCCTATCGGTCCTTTGGTTAGGATCGGGTGCATCAGTTCCTCTCCTCCCAGTAGTGCGCCTGGTCTGGTCGGGCGCCGGGATGATCAAATTAAAAACCCATCACATATCTTCACCTTTGATGTGGGCCTGGTGGACCACTGTGGGCAATAGCTCACAGTGAGACTAAGGGTCCACACAAAAAAGGGGGAGGCGAGGGAACCAGCTTGTCTGGGGTAACAGTCAAACACACACACACACAAAATATTCACCCAACACAACCGACACACAGGGACTAGGGACATGGGGGGGGGGGGGGGGGGGGGGGGGTGGGCCTCTGGCCCCTCTGGGAACCTTGAGCCCTTCTAAAAAAAAAACATTCAAGTTTCTTTAGTGAACATTTCAATTTTTGAATATTAAAAATGATGCATATGTTGGGAGGGGGAGGGCATAAGAATTTTAGAAAGGCTTAGGTGGGGCATAGCACAAAAAAGGTTGGGAAACACTGATCTAGAGACATCAATCAAGGAAACAATGGGATCTTGGGGTCGGGTTAAATTTGTCGGGTCTCAGTGTCTCCGAGCGGTGTCTGGAACAGTCGATGACCGCAAAACCGACATTTGAGCCGGGGTATTTTTAGCTCAGATATCTGTCGGTCAGTGGCTGGGTGGTAAGTGCGCGCAGGTGACGTGATCGTTGTCCGCAGTTTGTTGTTTATGGTTCTAATACTCGTCGACATAAACGATCAGGTAAAGAACATTACGTGGGTGTTATAATGTGTTGCTTTTTCTAGTTCTTGCCGTATTACATTGGTGGTTATAGTGGGCGTAGCTGGGAGCTTTAATGTGCACAAACGTTCTGTTCTTGCCTCGGTGTTCCTCATCAGTTGAACTGAAATGTTGACTTACCAATCATCCTTGACTTGGGAATGTTTATGCATCGTTCATGTTCACAACATTAATTTGACATTTTTCCCCCCACAATCTAAAATGTAACATGTACAATAAATAATTGCTGTACGAAAGATGAGTAGTTGTAAGGGCCAAATATAAGGCGTGCCCAATTTGTGACTCTTGGACAATAAAGTTCGTTATTTTATTCGACGTCAATATAAGGACTTGAGAAGTCGGGGTGAGTTCGCCTGATGGCGAGGGACACCGATAATACGGACAACTAATACAGTCAAACATCAGTCTAGTGCAGTCATATATAGTAGCAGCAGCTGCTTGTAGTAGTGGCACTTGTATGCACTACGCCCGAGTGCACAGCGAGTAAACACAAAGGCATGTGTGTTTATGTTTGTCCACAGCCTCCTGTCTAGTCAATCATGTCCATGTGTGTTTATGTTTGTCCACAGCCTCCTGTCTAATCAACCATGTCCATGTGTGTTTATGTTTGTCCACAGCCTTCTGTTTAGTCAACCATGTCCATGTGTGTTTATGTTTGTCCACAGCCTCCTGTTTAGTCAACCATGTTATTGTGTGTTTATGTTTGTCCACAGCCTCCTGTTTAGCCAACCATGTCCATGTGTGTTTATGTTTGTCCACAGCCTCCTGTCTAGTCAACCATGTCCATGTGTGTTTATGTTTGTCCACAGCCTTCTGTCTAGTCAATCATGTCCATGTGTGTTTATGTTTGTCCACAGCCTCCTATTTAGTCAACCATGTCCATGTGTGTTTATGTTTGTCCACAGCCTCCTGTCTAGTCAACCATGTCCATGTGTGTTTATGTTTGTCCACAGCCTCCTGTCTAGTCAATCATGTCCATGTGTGTTTATGTTTGTCCACAGCCTCCTGTCTAGTCAACCATGTCCATGTGTGTTTATGTTTGTCCACAGCCTCCTGTTTAGTCAACCATGTCCATGTGTGTTTATGTTTGTCCACAGCCTCCTGTCTAGTCAACCATGTCCATGTGTGTTTATGTTTGTCCACAGCCTCCTGTTTAGTCAACCATGTCCATGTGTGTTTATGTTTGTCCACAGCCTCCTGTTTAGTCAACCATGTCCATGTGTGTTATGTTTGTCCACAGCCTCCTGTCTAGTCAACCATGTCCATGTGTGTTTATGTTTGTCCACAGCCTCCTGTTTAGTCAACCATGTCCATGTGTGTTTATGTTTGTCCACAGCCTCCTGTTTAGTCAACCATGTCCATGTGTGTTTATGTTTGTCCAAAGCCTCCTGTCTAGTCAACCATGTCCATGTGTGTTTATGTTTTTCCACAGCCTCCTGTCTAGTCAACCATGTCCATGTGTGTTTATGATTGTCGACAGCCTCCTGTCTAGTCAACCATGTCCATGTGTGTTTATGTTTGTCCACAGCCTCCTGTCTAGTCAACCATCTCCATGTGTGTTTATGTTTGTCCACAGCCTCCTGTCTAGTCAACCATCTCCATGTGTGTTTATGTTTGTCCACAGCCTCCTGTTTAGTCAACCATCTCCATGTGTGTTTATGTTTGTCCCCAGCCTCCTGTCTAGTCAACCATGTCCATGTGTGTTTATGATTGTCCACAGCCTCCTGTCTAGTCAACCATGTCCATGTGTGTTTATGATTGTCCACAGCCTCCTGTCTAGTCAACCATGTCCATGTGTGTTTATGTTTGTCCACAGCCTCATGTCTAGTCAACCATGTCCATGTGTGTTTATGTTTGTCCACAGCCTCCTGTCTAGTCAACCATCTCCATGTGTGTTTATGTTTGTCCACAGCCTCCTGTCTAGTCAACCATCTCCATGTGTGTTTATGTTTGTCCACAGCCTCCTGTCTAGTCAACCATCTCCATGTGTGTTTATGTTTGTCCACAGCCTCCTGTCTAGTCAACCATGTCCATGTGTGTTTATGTTTGTCCACAGCCTCCTGTCTAGTCAAACATGTCCATGTGTGTTTATGTTTCTCCATAGCCTTCTGTCTAGTCAACCATGTCCATGTGTGTTTATGTTTGTCCACAGCTTCCTGTCTAGTCAACCATGTCCATGTGTGTTTATGTTTGTCCATAGCCTCCTGTCAAGTCAATTATGTCCATGTGTGTTTATGTTTGTCCACAGCCTCCTGTCTAGTCAATTATGTCCATGTGTGTTTATGTTTGTCCACAGCCTCCTGTCTAGTCAACCATGTCCATGTGTGGTTATGTTTGTCCACAGCCTCCTGTCTAGTCAACCATGTCCATGTTAGTTAGTTAGTTAGTCGACAGATCATCCTCGTTGCACATCGAACCATTCAGTCCATAAATGCTCGGATCCCCTCCTCAGCAAATCCCGCAGCGTGTAGCGGCTAACGACGCCAGTTCTGTGTTGGTTTATCAATCTTCTTTGGCTTCCTGCGTAGTGTTCTTGTTTGACCACCCCTCTTTTAATTTGCTGCTCTTGCAGTCTGGCCATTGTTGTAGATTCACAGTCATCACTTGGTTCTCGCAAAAGTCTCACTTCTCGTAGAGCATTCAGAATGTCAGCCTGGTCCATGGCGCGACCGCCCTCCACAGTAGCCTCACCTGCGAGCTTGTCAGCCCGCTCATTCCCTTGTACTCCCGCATGCCCTGGCACGAAGATGAAACTAATCTTTGCCAGCCGAGACCGCTTCAGAGGCAGCAACCATTCTCTTCGGATCGACCCCTCCTCTATCCTCTTGATCATGTTCATTGAGTCGCTAAGGAAACAAGCCCTAGTGAATGTCTGTGTCTCGAGCCATGTTATTGCTTTACTTACTGCCATGACTTCCATGGTCAGGCTACTTGTGGTTTCAGTGAAAGCACCAGAGTCCTCCTTCACAATTCTCCCTCCGGCCCGAGCTGTAAAGGCCCATGAGCTTCTCACATGTCGGACGACCGACCCATCTGTGTAGATGACCGCGTCACCGTCTAGCGAATTCTCGAAAATCAACGCTTGTACTTCAGCCTCAACAGCAGCCGGATTTTCTTGTCTGCATTTTCTATCTAGTTGGATGCAAACTGAAAAGGATGTGCAGAAGTCTGTTGGCACTTGCACCCACTCCTCGCCAGGTTCTAAGTCCTCAAGTGAACACACCTGTTGAAGAATGTCTTCGGCTTGACCCATCCACGACCGTCCTCTTTTTAACCTGCTGCCCTTCACCTTCCTAATTTCACTATGCAGTGGATGTTGTGTGTTTGCGTTAATTCTGAGGTAGGCGCGTGCCCTGCAAACTTGTATTCTCTCTTCAATGGTTGGAAAATCAAGAAGGTAGCGCATCGCCCTGCATGCTGTATCTCTTGTACATCCAAGAATAATGCGCATAGCTTCATTCTGTATCCTTTCCATCCTTTCTATCTGCTTATGGCTGAGAGTCAGGATTGCCATTGCATACTCCAAAACAGACATGACCAGCCCCTCGTACAGAAGACATAGATGGCGCTGCTCACAGTTTGCTGCCGCCATCACCCGCATCGCTGCCAAACCCCGCTTGGCCTTTGTTATCACCTGGTCTATGTGCACATTATAAGCAAGGCTTCGATCAAACCGTATCCCCAGGTAATTCATTGCCTGCGTTCTTTCCACCGTCTCTGAACACAGCATTACAGTTGGTGTTGGATTGTTGACAATATGATTATTCAACGAGAACCAAGTCACTGTTGCCTTTGTTGGGTTGACCATTGCCCCAGCTTCATCACACCAAGTACTTATGCGATTGAGTTCGGTTTGTAGTTCCACAGCAACCTCCTCTCTATCCTTACCCTGACGATACACTAACACATCATCGGCATATGACAATGTCCTGCCAGGTCCAGTGATCTGCTCACTGGTGATTCTCACTGTGTAGGCGTTGAACAGTACCGGAGATAATGGTGATCCCTGTGGTAGGCCAGGATATATTGTTGTTGGTTCCGAAGTCCAACTGCCACATCTAAAAACTACTTTCCGTTGGAAGAGGGCTGCAGCGATCCAACTAAGGAGGAATGGACTTACGTTTAGTTCAAGAAGCTGAAACATTAAAAAATCCAGTGGTACTCTGTTGTATGCGTCCTCAAGATCAATCGCTGCAGCAACGGTTTCAGTGCCTGAGTGGAAACCTTCATAGACATCATGGGCAAAGACTGCTGCATTGGTCCAGGTTTCTCTTTTTGGACGGTACCCACCCAGGGTAGGTGGGAAAACACCTTGCCTCTCTAGTTGGCTTGATATTTTCCTGGCAATTACCTTCTCCAGCAGCTTGCCTATTGTATTCTGCATGGTTATAATTCGATATCCCTGAATTTTTTTGTGGTCTTTGTCAGGCTTCGGCAAGGGAATCAGATAGCTGTGTAACCATTCCTCCTTGATGCTAGCACTCCCTATACTGTTGTTGTACATGTCTGCTAGTTTCTCTAGCTCATTGTCGGTACACCTATTTATGTCGTCGTATCTTATGCCATCAGGACCTGGAGCACTGTTTTTTGATCGTCGAAGCACAGCCTTGATTTCTTTCACTGTCACTGTGTCTTCATCCGAAGTGTTCTGGGCCTTGCATCTGTCTGAGGTGACCTCCTTGGCCAGATTTCGGCCTCCCATGTCTGTCTGGTTGCTCTGCTCAAGGTAGCGTTCAAAGAGGGCTTTGCCCTTGTCCTCGTCAGTCCTCTGCCAGATGAGGTCAGCACCTTGGAAGTCAGAAATGCTCTTATTCTTGACTACACCACTCATGCTTTTATGTAGTCGCCAGAACAATTTCAGTGACTTGTCTGTGCTTACTCTTTGACACACCTCTGCCCATTTTTCGCTTTTAACCACCTTGACCAGTTTTTTGAAATAGCTTACTTTTGTGTGCATCTCTCTTTCTAAGTGCAAGCTGGGACTAGGATGACCAGCTCTGTTCTTCTTGGCATTTTGCCATCTCCTTACAGCACTACGCTTATCCACCCAAGCCTTCTCCACCTCGAAACTCCACCACGGTGGCTGCTCCCAGCTTTTTTTCCTGCCCTGAAACGTTCTGCGCTTGTCACGTCTTATTTTACTCACCACATCTTGCCCTGTACTGTCATACTGGAATGTCTTTACCTTTAGCTTGTGCTGCCTGGTTCTTCCTTTCTCCACCAATATGCTGCAAGGGTGGTGGTCGCTGCCATGGTGTCCTAGGACACCCCATCTACACACTGTAGTGAGTGAAGGTGAAACTAGCGCCAGATCAATAGCACTGTCCTCATCGCCTGGACGGCTTGCTGTCCTGGTGACACAGCCACTGTTGATACAAACCAGGTCGATGGTTTCCAGTGCAGTCTCGAGCTCCTCCCCTTGTGTATTGGAGGAAGTGTTTCCCCATAATCTGCCTTTAGCGTTGAAGTCACCACAGAAAATAACATTTCTCTCGTGGCCTAATATGCCACTTAAGCACTGCCACTTCTGGGCGTCCACACTCGCATTGCGGGCATAAACATTAACCAACACGAATGGTGTACTGGAATGAACTCTCAACGCCTGTATTTGTATATCGTCACTGTCCCAACTGGACATGTCTAGCTCTGACGCCACCATGCTGTCGCGAACGAGAATCGCCGTTCCCAGATGTCGTCTGTTGTAGAAACATTTGAAGCCGGCAATTCGGAGTAGCTGATCGCCCAGTCTCGTCTCCTGGAGTGCTACAATGTCGTTCCTGTAAACTAGGGTTTCTAAAATAGAGCCCCGTTGTTTTACACTGGCACAGTTCCAATATAGAATACGGATGTTCCTGAGTCCTAGACGGTGACACTTGAGTCTAAAACGTCTCAAACCACCGCGCTTACCTTGTTTCTTTCTCCCTGCGCGGCTACCGCGCCGCTTCGTTATGTTGACTTCTGGCCGCTCGGAGAACACACGTTGTTTCGCCATGTTGAAAAAACGTAAACACACACTGCTGAGAACCACACACGCTGCTGAAAATTCACTCAAGGATTGCTTGTGTGTTTATGTTTGTCCACAGCCTCATGTCTAGTCAATCATGTCCATGTGTGTTTATGTTTGTCCACAGCCTCCTGTCTAGTCAACCATGTCCATGTGTGTTTATGTTTGTCCACAGCCTCCTGTCTAGTCAACCATGTCCATATTTATGTTTGTCCACAGCCTCCTGTCTAGTCAACCATGTCCATATTTATGTTTGTCCACATCCTCCTTTCTAGTCAACCATGTCCATGTGTGACATGCATCAGCCAGAGTTTTAGAAAGGTGTATCACATTCATCAAATAACCGCCTGGCTAGTGAAGTCGCCGCGTACTGTGCAGGTTAGGGTTTTCTATTTGCCCCCGAAAGAAAAAAAATCCACACTTTTGGAGGATTCGAACCCGGGTCTCCTGAAAGAGAACCCGGCATTCTAGCCACTCGGCCATGTTTAAGATGTAATTAAAGTTACACGACGTCGCAGTAAACTCCATCATTTTTGGGCTGTTTGTGATCTCTTGGCAAGTGTACATTCAGTAGTTTGCCATTGCTTTCTGAACCACCGGCACACATGCCATTTTCATGAAAAACCAACGCAAGTCTGTCTGCTGCTAAATCGCCCGCAGCTGTGTTTTGAACGCGGTATGCGGGATTACGAACCGCGACAATAACTCCTTCACCACGGAGACGGCAAAATAAGATAACCAGTACAAATAAACGTGGGTATAGAAAACTAAGGCTACACCGGCAGGCATTTTGTTCGAAACTAATGGTGATGAATAGGATGGCATATCATTTCTGTAAAAGACAGCGGGCGCGTCACCTAATGCATAAAATTCACTTGTACCAATATTAAGCCATGAATCTCAAGAGTATATACACATTTGTAGACATGACGGAGTGAGAGAACAATTAAATGCGTACTTACAACTAACATGTCTAAAACTTAATTATATTGAAGACATTATAGTTGTAGGTATGCACTTCATCACTAAGTGTAGTGTCATGTCAGGTCTTTGTCAGATCTGACTGAGCTAACATATGATAGCAGACAGAACTACCTGATTTCTATTAGCGCCGAATGTTGGACGTTTCTCTATGCCACCGTCTCAGTCCATTCAGTATAATTTCTCTTGGTCGGCCTCTGCCCCTCTTTCCCTTGATCTTTTCAGTTGGCACGATCTTCTCAAATGCCTCTCTTGTAATTCATCATTAACAAAAAAGAATAACATCAGCAAAAGAAAAACTGTTTGTCTCATATTGTTGAATATAATGTTCTAGTTTCATTAGCCTCTTTCAGGAAGTCGTTCTTTGTTACTCCTGCACCACCCACTACATTTAATTCTGCTGAAGTGTTTTCATTCCACAAGGTTCCATATTGGATGTCCTAATGTAGTTACTTACTGCCATTTCCGTTTGTGCCTGTTGTTAGTTTTTTTGTTTTTGTTTTTTGTTGTTGTGTGCTGATGAAGACTTGTCGCCGCAACATTCTGTGTTTTTGTAATATGTGATATGCGATATGTGATATGTACTATGTGATATACGATATGTAATATGTGATATGTAATATGTGATATGTGATATGTAATATGTGATACTGCAGGCGTGCTAGCGAAGCTGACACAGGACTGCGCTGTTAATGTCATGAGCGGTTTCAACCCACGGGCTCGTTGCCTGCGAATGTGAGGGGAAGACTGGCCACCCATCTCTCCGTGCTTTCAGGCCTGCCAAATGTGATATCGCTATGGCATCACAGACTCAAAGCAGGAAACTCCTTCTGGACAAATAACTAATAGAATATTGTAAAACTAACATAGTCTTCGTGTGTTCAAATAGCTGACATTTCCACATCTTTACGACGGTAAAGACCATTTCATTTACACACGAAGAGAGGAGATCAGTATAACACCACCGGGTTCTTAACTTTGTCAAAACTCCAGGCCGGTTGTACCTGGTCTGCCTCTAATTTTTTGGTGTGTTTGCCCGCCTTGTACTCAAGCGTAGTGCACAGGATATATTTTTTGGTGTGTTTGCCCGCCTTGTACTCAAGCGTAGTGCACAGGATATATTTTTTGGTGTGTTTGCCCGCCTTGTACTCAAGCGTAGTGCACAGGATATATTTTTTGGTGTGTTTGCCCGCCTTGTACTCAAGCGTAGTGCACAGGATATATTTTTTGCGTGTGGATTAGCTTTCCCTATTACCTGTGTTCCTCGCCATCAGACAAATCCACTCCGACTTCTGAGGTACTTGTAATTTACGTCCCCAAGTTAAGGACGAGAAGTCAACACTTTAGTCCTCGGCATCTGAAAATGCTGGTAGGCGTAGTTCTCGTATGCCAATCGTTGTAAAAGGGACACAATCTTTCTTCTATTGCGACACAATCTGTTTCCGTTATTATCTCTCCTGTCTTGCCATCAATCAATCAATAAGGTGCCGTCTCCACAATGAAGGTTGGCTGCAATGGATTTCCAACACTGTCTGTCTCTCGCTCTAACTGTACATTCTGTCAGGTTGATGTTCGTCCATCTCTTGATGTTATCTTCCCACTTGTATCATTGTCTACCTCTTGTTAGCTTGCCTTCAGCCTTGCCCTCCATAATGGTTTTTATAAGAGTATTATGTCTTTTTTTTACGCATATCCTTTACAGGACATCGCTGTCAACACCAGCATTTTACCCCTGTCGTTGATTTCTTGGCAAGATTACGCTCAGTAGTTTGCCATTGCTTTCTAAGCGACCGGCTCACTTATCTCGTAAGTTACCAACGCGGCGAGAACCGCTTCCAATTCTCGCGCGCTGCGTTACCCTACGTGGATAAACGGGATTACGTTTAACACCTAGGCCAGGGAGCCGGCCTATGTCTTTCAACGTGGCCGAAATATTTCAGATGCCTCTTTTTTATTTCTTTCATAACGTCTCTTTTCATTCACAGTTTTTCTTCTCCTTCTGCGTTCATCCGGAGTTTTTCTTTGCGGACGTGATTGCGTTGTGCATGTTTACAGCAGAGCTGCGTTCTTGCGCCGTTAGTCCGACACATCCGACTTCTGCGGACATTTGTTGACCGGGTTAACCTTCCCGGGGGTTTCTTAGGACGTTTGACTCTCACTGTTGTGGTGTTATCCCCCATCCCAGCTGGCCCATATAGAACAGCCAAAGACATCCTGGTCAGCCCATTTGATTGTTTTTGTTTCCATGAAATACATCATATTCTTCTATAAATCCACATCTCCAGGGCCTCTATTTGACTTTCTAGTTGCTTGTTCAATGTCCAAGCTTCCGCGCCATACAATAATGTTGGTTATACGTAACATTTGACAATTCTCATTTTTAGTGCGTTGTTAATCTCTTTAGTTTTTCCATATTCATCTCCTAAATCGTAAAGGTCAGGCAGCCCGTACTTTCGATTTCGATTGATTATACATTTTAATTATCCCATTTACTACATTTACTTATGTAAAAAGATATGGAAATATGGCATATGGCCAAAAGATTGGAAGAGAATTATATGTATTCCAATACCATAAAAGGGCAACCTGAAATTATGCACCAACTGTAGAACTGTAGCTGTAATCAGTCATGAAAGTAAAATTCTACTTAAAATCATAATGGGAAGACTTCGTAAGGAAATGGAAGAAGAGATTAATGTGGTTCAAGCTGGATTAAGACAAGGAAGAGGAACAAGGGATCACATACTCAACATGCGTTTAATAATAGAGAAGTGCAGAGAATTTAATGTAAACATATTCTAATGTTTTGTTGATTATTAAAAGGCATTTGACTGTATACAACAACAGAAACTTTGGGAAATCATGTGAAATATGGGCTTTCCATCACATGTAATACAACTCATAAGAATGCTCTATCTAGACCAACAAGCAGCTGTTAGAACTGAAGGCGAGACATCAGATTTGTATGACATCAAGTAATGGGTCGGTCAGGGCTGTGTGCTGTCACCCTATTTGTTTAACCTGTACGCAAAAATATAATGAGAAATGTAAGAGATGATATAACCAGGGAGCTATATAATGCCCTAAATATTGGTGGTCATTAAATACCAGAGATTCGATATGCTCATGATACAGTATTACTATCCACATCACAGAATGGTATGGTTAACCTAATAACCTCCACCCAAAGAAATAGTGAAAATCACAACTTATGTCTTAACATAGCAAAAACAAAGATAATGCATACAGATACAACTACTAAGGAGAAAGAAATATATGTTAATGAGGCAAAATTGGAGGTGGTGGAAAATTTCGAATACCTTGGGTCATTGATTACGAACAATGGTGACACAATGAAAGAAATTAAACGACAACCCTCAATTGCCATTCAAAGACTAAAACAACTGAATAAATCATGGAGTGATACAAACAGAACTACAAATATTAGATTTTTAAGAGCATACATCTTTCCCATTGCAACATACGCCTGAGAGACCTGGACACTTACTAAACAAGCTGAACAGCGCATAAACGCCTTTGAATATAAATGTTATAGACGAGTTGTGAGAATATCTTGGATAAAGAAAAGAACAAATGCATCAATACTCCAAGAGCTGAATATTGAAGAGGGTTGGCTATTAAGGACGATAAAACAAAGAAAATTGAAGTCTTTTGGTCACTTGAAACGTCACGAAAGTTTGGAGAGAACCATAATGGAGGGGTATATGCCTGGGAAGAGAGGAAGAGGAAGGCCAAAGAGAAGATGGGTGTAAAATGTGGCGGATGATCTCCAGATGGGTGTATCATCTGTCATGTTATCAGTTAAATACCATTTGATTTTATCATGCATAATATAAACTCATGTTCATTACTGTAGTTTGAGTGAGAGAGTCAGTGAGTGTGAATGAGAGACAGAACGAGTGAGCGTGAGAGTGAATGAGTGAGCGGGAGAGTGAATGAGTGAGCGGGAGAGTGAATGAGTGAGCGGGAGAGTGAATGAGTGAGCAGGAGAGTGAATGGGTGAGCGTGAGAGTGAATGAGTGAGCGTGATAGTGAATGAGCGGAAGAGTGAATGTGTGAGCGTGAGAGTGAATGTGTGTGTGTGTGTGTGTGTGTGTGTGTGTGAGAGAGAGAGAGAGAGAGAGAGAGAGAGAGAGAGAGAGAGAGAGAGAGAGAGAGAGAGAGAGAAGAAAGAGCATCACTATTTTTACGTCACATACATTTTATGTACACATTTTTCTCCATGTTTAACATTTTTATGAGACTGCTCATGACAAGTGTCAGTGTATGTGTGTGAGTAAAGTGTGGGAGTTTGTTCATGCTAGTTTCAATACTAACGTGAGACATTTTGTATGTGTCTAGATGTGAGGAAGTGTGAGTGTATGTGGAGGATGTGTGTGAGTGTGGGGATATGTGTGGGTGGGGGTTGTGTGGGTGTGGGTATGCGTTTGGATGGGTTGGGGTGTGTGGGTTTTGGTGGGTAGTGGTATTTGTGGGTGTTGGTGGGATGTGTGGATGGATGTGTGGGGGTGAAAGTAGGGGTGTTGGAATGGGTGTGGGGGATGTGTGTATGGGTGGAGGATATGTGTATGGGACGGATGCGGGGGATGTGTGTTTATGTGGGTGGAGATGTGTGGATGGTTTGAGGAAGTATGTGTGGGAGGCGGGGTTGTGTGGGTAGGGGATTGTGTTGGGTGGATTGGGGATGCAAGGGCGGGTGGGGAGAAGTGTATTGTGTGTGGGTTTGAGATATGTGTGCGGTGTGTTGGTGGGGGATGTGTGAATGATGTGTGGGTGGAGGGTATGTTTGTGGTGGTATGGGTGGAGGATAGTGTGTGGTGTGGGGGATGTGTGTGATGGGTGCGGGGAATGTGCGTATGGGTGGGGTATATGTGTGGGTGAGTAGGGGATTGTGGTGGTTGGGGGAAGTATGTGGGGGTGTGTGGGTGGGAGATGTGTGTGTGTGGATGGGGAATGTGTGGGTGGGGGTGTGTGAGTGGCTTAGGGATGTGTAGGTGGGTGAGGGAGTTGTATGTGTCGGGGTGGGATGTGTGAGTGGGTGGAGGATGTGTGTGGGTAGGGGTATTGTGATCGAGAGATGTTTGGTTGGGGTGGGTGGGTGGGGGTGTGTGGGTGCGTAGTGGAGGATGTTTGCGTGAGTGAGTGTCTGTTGGTGGACGGGTAGGGAATGCGTGTGTGGGTGGGGAGAGGTGTGTGGTGTGTTGGTTGGGGATATTGTGTGGGTGAGGTATGTGTGTGTGGGTGGGGGATTTTTGTGGTGTGTGAGTGGGGGTATGTGGGGTGGATGGGTAAGGGTATCTGTGTGGTGTGGGTGGGAATATTGTGTGGTATCTGGGTGGGGGATATGTGTGTGGTGTGTAAGTGGGGATGTGTTGGTGAGGGATGTGTGTGTGGTGCGTGGGTTGGGAATAGTGCGTGGTAGGGGGTGTATGTGATGTGCGGGTGGGGGATTGTGTGGTGGGGGATTAGGTTATGGCATGTGTGGGTGGGTGGAAGTTGTATGTGTGGGTGGTGGGGTGTGTGTGAGTGGATTGGGGATGTATGGGTGGTTAGGGAGATGTGTGTGTGTGTGGGGGGGGGGGGGGTAGGGACATGTTAGTTGGTGGGGATGTGTGTGTATGGTTTGGGGATGTGTGAGTGGATGTGCGATGTGTGGGTTGGTGGGGGATTGTGTGCATGGGTGGGGAATATGTTGTCGATGGAGATGTGGCTGGGGGGTGGGTGGTTTGAGGTGTGGGTGGGGAGAGGATGTGTGGGTTAGGATGTGTATGTGGATGGGCGTGGGATGTGTGGGTTGGTATGGGAATGTTTGTGGGTGGCGAGTGTGTTTTGGTTGGGGGATCAGGTGAGGGCAGTGTGTGTGGGTGGGGGATGTGCGGGAGGGGGATGGGTCGGTTGGTGGGGTATGTATGTGTCCCTTGGTGTGGGTGTTTGTGGGTAGGTGGGGTGTGTATGTGTCTCTTGGTGCGCGTGTGTGTGGGTAGGTGGGGTTGTTGTGTGGGTGGAGTGATGTATGGATAGGTGGGAGATGGGCCTCATAACATGGTAATTAGCCTTGTTTATGTTTACAACATTCATTTCACAATGTTTATTTTTCTTCCTATGTAAATGTATAATGCTCTTGATGAACGAAAGACGAGTGATTGGAAGGGCCGAATGTAAGACGGGCCTGCGCGCCCAATTTGTGACCCTAATAAAGTTGATTTGATTTGATTTGATTTGTATCGGACGCGGGACATCTTGCTTATGATCGAGAGGTTTTCCGGAAGGTTGTTATAGGAGCGAGGTTCTGCAAAGGACAAGCTACTGAATGAATGAATGAATGAATGAATGAATGAATGAATGAATGAATGAATGAATGAATGAGTTTACCAACACTTTTAACATCTTCGCCAGCGCTGACGCGAAGAAGTTACGAACTTAATTCGTAATCTTGTTTACCGCCTTCAAAACACAGCTGCGGGCAATTTAACAGCAGACCGAATTGCGTTGATTTTCATACAGTGTATGAGTGCCGGTCTTTCAGAAAGCAATGGCAAACTACTGAACGTAAATGTGCGGATAAATTACAAACAGTCAAAACACTGTAGAATTGACTGCGACGTCCTGTAAAGGATATGTAACTAACTTTTAAAATCATCATCATAGTTTGGAAAAGCAAGGAGATGCTTGAATCTGTAACAGCCAATGTTACACTCTGAGAAAGTAATCTTCATCATGATGTCTGAATTCCAGAGAAAGATGTGATATAAAGATACAGACAAGAATCTCCACATTCAAAGATCCTTTCACAAACACGAATAACGCCATGGAAAACAAAAATATGGCAAGTACAAACGTATGCAGATGATACAGTCCTGATTGCAGACAATGAACAGGACCTGCAACATTTAGTAGATGCAGTTGTTACACACAGTGAACAACTAGGGTTAGAATTAAATTTTAAAAAGACACAGATTATGGTCGTCACAAGGAAGAAAGAAATACCACAATGTAATATACAAGTAAATGGGAATATTCTTCAACAAGTGAATAGATACAATTTTCTCGGAACAGTGATAACATCTGATGGGAGATGCCTTGAAGAGATTAGCACAAGAATCGCCATGGCAAAAATAGCCTTTAGCAAGATGAAAAACATACTGACCAATAAAAAAGGTGTCAATTGAAACGAGAAAAAGAAGTGTTGAGGTGCTACATAGAACCTGTACTTTATATGGATGTGAAGCTTGGACAATGAGCAGTCAGGCTGAAAAACATCTGATCGCTGTAGAAATGTGGTTTCTGAGGAAAATGCAAAGAATGCCATGGACAACCAGAAAGACCAATGAACAAGTCCTTCAAGAAACAATGAAGATCGTAAACTGATTAGAGACATTAGACGTAGACAGTCAACATTTTTTGGGCATGTTATGAGAAGAAATGAATTGGAGAACTTGGTGACAACTGGTAAGATTGAAGGGAACAGACCAAGGGGAAGACCTAGAAGCAAATACCTGGATGGCTTGGCCACGTGGCATGGTCGAGACAGGAACACGGAGCTGATCCACGACTCTGGTGATCGAGTGAGATGGCAAAACATGACCGCCCACGCTTACCGGCATGGCACATGATGGATGGATGGACAAACGTCCACTTACTGGGAAGATGTGTGTGGACTGCTGTTCTGTATGGAGGAGAATGCTGGACATTGAAAAACGAAATCGTCAAGAACTTGAACGAACGAACGAACGATCTTTATGTTCAAAGGGTTAAGAAGTGGGCACG
>JACEFZ010001141.1:190000-205000 GCA_014155875.1 Cepaea nemoralis | reverse complement strand
AATTACTACTACTACTACTACTACTACTATTACTACTACTACTACTATTACTACTACTACTACTACTACTACTACTACTATTACTACTACTACTACTACTGTTACTGCCTCTGCCACTGCTACTGCTACTTCTTACTATCAAAAATTGTCCTATGGCAGATACCGCCTGTGAGGTGTGACATATTAAGCCTCAACGTTTTCTAAGCCTCCACATAACGAGGTAAAGAGTCCAGTTCCCTTCCTCAACGCCATTCCAACCCAGTTATCTCCCAGAGAATTATTCAATACCCACTTGATGAGATTGGGTCGACCCCAGATCCACAAAAATTATCCCCGCTGTAGCTGGGGATCGAACCCGAACCACTGCCTTGTCAGGCTAGCGCGCTATCGACGATATTGTGGCTGTTCAATCATAACACACAACACATGAACAAGTTGACCCTTGGCAGTTTCTGGCTATGGGCCTGGAATGTGATAGCTCCATTACGAGCCCCGGTGTCCAACAGACTGTTCTCATTACATTACCAGAGCAGATCGCTATCTACCCCACTAGCACGTCCGCCCATTCATAATAATAAATAATAATAATAATAATAATAATAATAATCACTAAAATAATAATACTAATACGGATAATAGTAACAACAATAAAATAATTATTTTAATAACAACAACAACAACAACAACAACAATAATAATAATAATAATAATAATAATAATAATAATAATAATAATAATAATATAGAAAAGGGGACCATTCTAGAAGAAGATAGGAGGGTGTTGTGTTAATATCAAACTTGCGTCTTATCGTGAACCAAATACATACTGTAATTTGTTTTTACCGAGAAGTAAGGAGAGAGTGACACTGATTGTCGGAGCAATTCCCAGGGGTGAGAAATGGAAAGAGCTGGCAGGCCAGACTTTATTACTGCTGCCTGGGGGGTGGGATATTCAGCCAGCACTCAACATTCGTCAGCCATTTGTCGGGAAATCGGTGAGACGCCATCACAGGGTATTGATCGGAAGCAAACTGTCATGGCGCCACGCCAAAACAGGCCTGGGAGTCGGGGAAGGGGAGGGGGAAGGGCGGGAGGAACAAGTTCTACGTCTGCTAGTGACCGACATTAGCCTCGCTGACAGACGGCACTGTACCACGTGAGACTAGGAGGGCAGGAACTTATGACGTAATATATCGGGTGAAAAGGTCCTTATAAAGCTGCGCGACCGGCTTGTTATTAAACAGAATACACATCTGCTGAAGAAAACTACCGGCGAAACATCTTTCTTGTCAACAAGGCATTATGCAAATACAGAACTGTTGATACCGCATGAAGTAATAGACTGTGCTGTCTTTACTAAAACATTATCTCGGAATAAAGGAGGCACCAGGGCTCTTCATTGAAGTCAATCACCCAGGCGCCTTCTCCACAATCAAGTATACTTTGCGTATTGCAGAGAGATTTTACAGTGCTCGTTCAGTTATACATTTTGAGGAGAAATTGCACGTTCTACACACAGTCGCCATGACTTCCACTGATGAAATAGACAACATAATTTCATCCTCCTCCACTCTGACCTGCAGAGGAGGTAAATTATCGGAGGTATCGCAAGCCACTCCTCCTAGAAGGTCTCGCAACGTTCACGACCTTGACAACAGATGCCTGGCCTGTGCTTGCAGTGTGGGTCTCCCTGGGTCACGTTATGTTATACCAGAGGCGTCACCAGCTTTTAGGGTGAGTACAGAACTTTTGGTTTTCATAGGCGTGTATAGTAATCATAAGTTGTGGTGGCATAATGTTAATGCTGTTGCCCGCTAAAACAGTGGTCCGGGTTCAATCCCCAGCCGTTAATTTTTCTGACCAGCGATGCTCTGGGGTCGACCCACCCTCATAAAAAACCACTGGAATGTCTGGGAAGTAAAGGCCACGAGCAATGAAATTGACCACCTCATTCATGTGTAGTGGCCTAGAATATATGAAAGTATAACACATTACATATAAATGGCAGTATATGCTATCTTTACTTAACACTTACTTTTTAATAATTACTTACTTTCATATAATAATCTTTAACTAGGATAATAACATGTGCAATATTATCCGGGAACAGTCACAATATCGCAATATCGAAGAATGCAGATTTATTTTAACATATTGAGACTCATAGCAAAACCATATAATTCCATTCAGTTTACTTCTCATCATAAAACATACATGACGAGCCCATGAGCGAGGGTTGTAATGCTCGCCTCATATATCGTGGGACATGTGTTCGAACCTCTACAATGTGCAGGATTTTGAAATATAAATCCTAGTTTACACACTAAGTGGCGAATGCTTGGCCGAAATGTGTGTCTACTTCGGCCCGAGTAAAATAAAAAAATAAAAACGCTTCAAGTACACACTAGAAGTAGTATGAAAACCATATTTGAAACATATACACTAAAAGTATGAATACCATATTGAAAACATACACACTAGAAGTAGTACTAATACAATAATGTAAACAAACACATAGAAGTAATACGACTACAATATTGAAAACAAACATACTGAAAGTAGTGCGTATACCATATTGAAGACACATACGCTAAAAGTAGTACGAATATAATATTTAAAACATGTACACTAAAAGTACGAAAACCATATTGAAAACATTCAAGCTGGAAATAGTACGAATACCATATTGAAAAAAAAACAAAAAAACTACATAAAATAATTATTCAAGAATTAGTGTTTAAAAAAAAATGATATATTATGATACTCTCATAGTAACTTTTTTTTTTTTTTTTGTAAAGGAGAAAACAATGTCCACCATCATTCGTAGAATATCCAGTAAAAAGGCTTAAAATAGCGGGACAATGAATGAAATAACGTGGTTTAAATTAAAATCTACAACAGTTTTAAGAATGTTTACCAGTGCCCCTTCACCTCCCTAATGCTTCAAGCTTGAGTGTAAAATACATTTCTTAACATTTAAATATCTCTGTCTCTCCACTGTCTATTTACCTGCCTGCCTGCCTGCCTGCCTGCCTGTCTGTCTGTCTGTCTGTCTGTCTGTCTGTCTGTCTGTCTGTCTGTCTGTGTCTGTCTGTCTGTCTGTCTGTCTGTCTGTCTGTCTGTCTGTCTGTCTGTCTTGATATAAATTATAATGAACGTTGCAACTTGAGGTGGGAGCAGGTTGGGGTATCATGAACAAGTTTTAAGATGATAAATGAATGAAGAAGAAGGATGGGATTTCAAGTATAATGTAGGTGGAAGGAGATGGGGAGGAGGAGTATGCAGAGGAGGAAGAGGAGGAGGAGGAGGAAGAAGAAGAAGAAGAAGAAGAAGAAGAAGAAGAAGAGGAAAGAAGGAGGAGAAGACGAAGAAGAAGAAGAAGAAGAAGAAGAAGAAGAAGAAGAAGGATTTATCCGTAAAATGACAGAGGAGGAGGAAGAAGAGGAAGAAGTTGTAGTAGCAGCAGCAGCAGCAGCAGCAGCAGTAGTAGTAGTAGTAGTAGTAGTAGTAGTAGTAGTAGTAGTAGTAGTAGTAGTAGTAGTAGTAGGAGTAGTAGTAGTAGTAGTAGTAGTAGTAGTAGTAGTAGTACTAGTAGTAGTAGTAGTAGTAGTAGAAGTTGTAGTAGTAGTAGTGGTGGCTGTGGTGGTGGTGCAAGAAAAAGAAGCAGTGGAGAAAATGATGCTAACAATGTGATATTTCATTCTTCATTGACAAATGTATTTATTGTTTTCTTTTATCTTATCATTTACAGGAAACAATGGGGAAGATGAAATCTGAACAAGCTCAAGATTCGTGCACCATATCAGAAAATGCCAGTACGATCAACTCAACGTCAACTTCAAAACCCTCCTCATCACCTTCATCATCTCCAACATCGTCGCCTACTTCCTTCCTGAACCGATTGAAACTGGCATTTAAAACCACTTCCTCATCAAATTCTCAGAAATCTCCCACCAACTCCAGAAAATCCCAGAATCTATTTTCAAGCTCGGGAAAAAACGGAACTTCCCGCCGCCCAGCATCGTTTGGTGGAGCAGATGTCGTGAAGCCGTGGACGGGTCGGAGGGCAAGCCAGTATGAGAAACGAGTCTCTTGGGCCGATGAACGTGGATCGGACAAAGCGCTGTTCACTGTCCGGTTAATCAAACCTCGACTGTCCAGTGAATCTAAGCGCGCTAGACAGATTACACCTGGCCAGTCCATCCTGCGGAACTCCGGTGCCCACTAGAAGGTATCCCTCACCGGATGTATGTTGATCTCACCACACAGCCTTATATCCAAGCTGAATCACAACAACGCTAGAGTAGCTTCTCTTGAAGCCACCACACATGACAATGTTGATGACAGTATTGATGAGAAAAATATCAAAATTTATATACTTGATATCAGGACATCTTGACATTATCACAAGCTTAGAAGTTTATTTCGTTGGATGTTTTTGTCCTCAAATTTGACATATTGTGAATGTTACTGTGTCTGTGTGTGTATTGTTAGTGTGAAATATGTACATACTGTAAGTACAAGAACAAGAGATTATATGAAGATATATATTAAATACCATATTTTGAATCTAGTTCCACATTGCTGTGTTATTTGTGTAGTAAAAACCATTCTCTCCAGTAACTTCGCTGTTTACACTGAATACTTCAGCTGGGCACTGTTGTCATGCAGAGGTTCAAATCCATCCGTTGCCTAAAAAAATCATCATAATCATCATCATCACGTGCATTGTCGACTGGCATGGGTCACCAAGCTTCTCCACACCCCTGGATCTTCAACAGCACGTAACAATTGGTCTGCTGACAGCTCTCCGTGTCACGACCCCACTTTATCAAGAAACCTCTCTCACTGTCTTCCTCAATCTCTCTTTCCCTAAATATTTTCAGTTGTCACAAAATAGTATAGTTTTCCTCATTACATAATGTGTCCCAAAAATAACGACTGTCTCTTTCTGCTGTCTGTGATAAGTCGCCTTTATGTCTAAGTCTCTTTTAAATTATATTTTATTTTGGCGGTCGCTAGCCTTGAACTCAAGCGTAGTCCACACGCGTGCTATTACGTCTAGTGCACTGGACTGATTTTTTTCGTGAGGAGTAGCTGTCCCTTTTACCAATGTCCCTCGCCATCAGGTGAACCCACTCCGACTTCAGAGGTACTTGTAATTTACCTCCCGAAGTCAAGGAAGAGAAGTCAACGTTTTAGTCCAACTGCCTGATGCAGGGGTTGAACCCGTTGCCTAGGCATCAGCACACCACTGTTTTAAGAAATTAGGTAACTCATTGAATCTGTCCATTGCTATTTCTAACATTCTTCCCTAGAAAAGCACATTTTCGTAATTTTTGTGTGGTTCTATATCCAAAAGCAGAACAGAAGAAATCAATAGATAGTTCATGATTCTGAATTACGATCATTTGTATGGTGCATTTCATTTCGGCAGGAAATATGTACGTTATGTCGTATGGCTAAATTGTCCACTTCCTTTTTGAAGGAATTATAAGTTCGTCATGTCGCTTGTCTAAATTGTCCAATTATATTTTGAAAGAAATAAGTTCGACATGACGCTTGGCTAAATTGTCCAATTCTCTCTTTGAAAGAAATAAGTTCGTCATGTCGCTTGGCTAAATTGTCCAATTCTCTCTTTGAAAGAAATAAGTTCGTCATGTCGCTCGGCTAAATTGTCAAATTCTCTCTTTGAAAGAAATATGTCCGCCATGTCGCTTGGCTAAATTGTCCAATTCTCTCTTTGAAAGAAATAAGTTCGCCATGTGGCTTGGCTAGATTGTACATTCCCTTCTGAAGGAAATGTGTGCGTCATGTCGCTAGGCAACGTAGCTCTAAAAGAAGAAGTGCAGTAAAAAGGACACGGTTAAGATACAGGGTGTATTTTTAATGACTGTGCAATGTTTGAAAATATTGCCGGTCCAAGTGTTGTATTTACCTATTGTGTTGCTGAACTTTACAGAGAGTGAATACAAAGCTTGGAGCGGCAATATTTTGAAACACTGCACAGTCGTTAGAAATACATCCATGTACTAGCTGTAAGGCGCTTATAGGTGATTGAGTAAGGGATTATGCTACACGCCTTGAGGTGGATTGGGTATATGGTGCTAGCTCATGTTTTATAAACCAGTCGTCACTCCTCGAACAGAGAAAGGAAAACTAACAATTCTGATCGTCATCATCATCATCATCATCATCATCATCATCATCATCATCATCATCATCATCATCATCATCATCATCATCACCATCATCATCATCATCATCATCATCATCATCATCATCAGGTGTCATATCGACAGGCGTGGGCGGTTATGGAACTATCTCACACGGTCACCAGAGTCTCGAATCAGGCCTGTGTTCTTGTTCTTACAATGCCATGCTACAAAACAATTAGGTATTTATACCTGTCTTCCTCTTGCTCTCTTCCCATTAAGCTTGCCAGTTGTCACTAAATTTTCAAGTCCATTTCTCCCCATAACATGTCCAAAATCATCTTGACTCTCTACGTCGAAAATCAATCTCCGTTTTTCATTTGCCTCTTGAAGGACTATCTCATTTGATAGAGACTAATAAAAACCGTTAATATTTCTATTTGTGATAAAAATAAGCAAGAAATGTATATTATCTTTGGAGTGAATTCAACTAAAGAACCCATTTTCACGCCACGAATCCCATTGGCCATATAGAGCGAAATCCAAATCTGTAGACCAACTGGCACTGGAGGTTAATGTCAATTTACTTCCCAGGATAAGTCTTGGTACACCCTGTAGCTTGGGTCGACATGGCAGTTTGTGCAGAAAGATTTACACAAAGTCCTTACTACGAAGGGTATTCAAATACATGTCCACTCTGTCCTCTCGCTTGAGCTCTAGCATCTGCTGTAATCCGACTCCCATTTCTGTAGTGACCATTGGCCATATCGTGAGTGCCCTGCTAGAGGACAGCACAGGTGCCCGTGTAACTGACCAAGGCGCTATAAACCTCCTGACTTTTTGGCATCTTGTGAGGGAGACTGAGTACTTATGAACATGTCCGAATGCCATGGATTGTTGTTGCATTTCAGATTGTCACAAATGACCCCGAGTATGTTGGTACATAGCTACCGTGGCACAAAGATTAGTCCCATTGCCTGCTGCGACAGTGGTCAGAGTTCCAACCCTAGCAGAAAAAAAAATGTTTGCATATTCTTTACAGGACATTGCTGTCAACATCAGC
This sequence comes from Cepaea nemoralis, assembly GCA_014155875.1. Lineage (NCBI taxonomy): Eukaryota > Metazoa > Mollusca > Gastropoda > Stylommatophora > Helicidae > Cepaea > Cepaea nemoralis. The sequence continues at coordinate 197,783 of JACEFZ010001141.1, read as the reverse complement.
ATCTTTCAGCTGATTGTTGATTTCTTGGCAAGATTACGCTCAGTAGTTTGCCATTGCTTTCTGAGCGGTCGGCTCACATACCCTGTAAGTTACCGACGCGATTCGAACCACTGCTGATTCTCACAGTCGTCACGTTACTTACGAGAGTATACGAGATTACGGAGAAAAGTCGCCAACCTCTAGGCCAGGAAGCCGGCCACCCTAGCAGAGGCAGGGCTAATTTATCCGACGAGTACCGACTGGGGTCGACCCAGCATGATAAAAATGGGTACCATTTTCCAGAATGTTCTAGAAAGGCGTCTGGGAAGAAAAGAGACGAGGAAGGGAACTAGTCACCTCAACCTATATGACATGGCCTAGAATGTGTGAATGCCTAATACTTCATGTCGGGACAAGAACACAGAGCTGATCCAGGACTCGTGCAAAATGACGAAACATGACCGCCCAGTACCGGCATGGCACCTGCTGATGATAAATACTTCTCGCCTTCCACAGGCAAGTATTGCCCTTGGGAAAACCTTGACCTTTCTATTTAGTGCAGAATGAGTTAGTATAGTCCATCCCAAGGCCTTCTGAAAAGTAAGAATCACATAAGACTGTAGCAGGAAGAACAACTTGGTGCGGTAGATTACGGCTAAGTGTGTATGTGTCTGTCTGTGTGTGTTAAACATAGACAAAGACAAGATCGAAACACCCTGTGTAACCTAGACAGAGGGTAGGAGAGAAGCAGTTGTAAACAAAACACAGAAAATATTGTTCTAAATCATAGACAAATTGAATCCAGATGGAAGAACACCCCTAAAACACTACCCGGTAACTAGACAGAGGGTTGCGGCACGAGAAGCAGTGTAAACAAAACACAGAAAAATATTGTCTAAAATAATAGACAAAGACAAGATGGAACACCCTGTGTAACCTAGACAGAGGGTAGGAGAGAGCAGTTGTAAACCAAAACACAGAAAATATTGTCTCATATAATAGACAAAGGACAAGATGAAACACCCTGTGTAACCTAGACAGAGGGTAGGAGAGAAGCAGTTGTAAACAAAACACAGAAAATATTGTCTAAATAATAGACAAAGACAAGATGGAAACACCCTGTGTAACCTAGACAGAGGGTAGGAGAGAAGCAGTTGTAAACAAAACACAGAAAATATTGTCTAAATAATAGACAAAGACAAGATGGAAACACCCTGTGTAACCTAGACAGAGGGTAGGAGAGAAGCAGTTGTAAACAAAACACAGAAAAATATTGTCTAAATATAGACAAAAGACACAAGATGGAAACACCCTGTGTAACCTAGACAGAGGGTGAGGAGAGAGAAGCAGTTGTAACAAAACACAGAAAATATTGTCTAAATAATAGACAAAGACAAGATGGAAACACCCTGTGTAACCTAGACAGAGGGTAGGAGAGAAGCAGTTGTAAACAAAACACAGAAAATATTGTCTAAATAATAGACAAAGACAAGATGGAAACACCCTGTGTAACCTAGACAGAGGGTAGGAGAGAAGCAGTTGTAAACAAAACACAGAAAATATTGTCTAAATAATAGACAAAGACAAGATGAAACACCCTGTGTAACTAGACAGAGGGTAGGAGAGAAGCAGTTGTAAACAAAACACAGAAAAATATTGTCTAAATAATAGACAAAGACAAGATGGAAACACCCTGTGTAACCTAGACAGAGGGTAGGACGAGAAGCAGTTGTAACAAAACACAGAAAATATTGTCTAAATACTAGACAAAGACACGATGGAAACACCCTGTGTAACCTAGACAGAGGGTAGGAGAGAAGCAGTTGTAAACAAAACACAGAAAATATTGTCTAAATAATAGACAAAGACAAGATGGAAACACCCTGTGTAACCTAGACAGAGGGTAGGAGAGAAGCAGTTGTAAACAAAACACAGAAAATATTGTCTAAATAATAGACAAAGACAAGATGGAAAACACCCTGTGTGATACCTAGACAGAGGGTAGGAGAGAAGCAGTTGTAAACAAAACACAGAAAATATTGTCTTAAAAGTAATAGACAAAGACAAGATGAAACACCCTGTGTAACCTAGACAGAGGGTAGGAGAGAAGCAGTTGTAAACAAAACACAGAAAATATTGTCTAAATAATAGACAAAGACAAGATGGAAACACCCTGTGTAACATAGACAGAGGGTAGTGAGAGAGCAGTTGTAAACAAAACACAGAAAATATTGTCTAAATATGAGACAAAGACAAGATGGAAACACCCTGTGTAACCTAGACAGAGGGGTAGGAGAGAAGCAGTTGTAAACAAAACACAGAAAATATTGTCCTAAATAATAGACAAAGACAAGATGGAAACACCCTGTGTAACCTAGACAGAGGGTAGGAGAGACGCAGTTGTAAACAAAAACACAGAAAATATTGTCTAAATAATAGACAAAGACAAGATGGAAACACCTGTGTAACCTAGACAGAGGGAGTAGGAGAGAAGCAGTTGTAAACAAAACACAGAAATATTGTCTAAATAATAGACAAAGACAAGATGGAAACACACCTGTGTAACCTAGACAGAGGGTAGGAGAGAGAAGCAGTTGTAACCAAAACCACAGAAAGATATTGTCTAAATAATAGACAAAGACAAGATGAAACACCCTGTGTAACCTAGACAGAGGGTAGGAGAGAAGCAGTTTGTAAACAAAACACAGAAAATATTGTCTAAATAATAGACAAAGACAAGATGGAAAACCCTGTGTAACTAGGACAGAGGGTAGGAGAGAAGCAGTTGTAAACAAAACACAGAAAATATTGTCTAAATAATAGACAAAGACAAGATGGAAACACCCTGTGTAACCTAGACAGAGGGTAGGAGAGAAGCAGTTGTAAACAAAACACAGAAAATATTGTCTCAATAATTCTTTCTTTACGCTGTCTCTATACACTTGTTTATTTACCCCATGTCTATATACTCGTACTTCGTTATTCACCCACGTCTATATAGTTCGTTAGTCACCCCCGTCTATATACTTCATTATTCACCCCCGTCTATATACTTCATTATTCACCCCCGTCTATATACTTCATTATTCACCCACGTCTATATATTTCGTTAGTCACCCACTTCTATATACTTCATTATTCACCCCCGTCTATATACTTCATTATTCACCCCCGTCTATATACTTCATTATTCACCCACTTCTATATATTTCGTTAGTCACCCACTTCTATATACTTCATTATTCACCCACGTCTATATACTTCATTATTCACCCACGTCTATATACTTCATTATTCACTCACTTCTGTATACTTCATTATTTGCCCACGTCTATATACTTCAGTATTCACCCAAGTCTATAAACTTCATTATTCACTCACGTCTATATACTTCATTATTCACCCACGTCTATATACTTCATCATTCACCCACTTCTGTATACTTCATTATTTACCCACGTCTATATACTTCAGTATTCACCCACGTCTATAAACTTCATTATTCGCCCACGTCTATATACTTCATTATTCACTCACGTCTATATACTTCATCATTCACTCACTTCTGTATACTTCATTATTCACTCACGTCTACATACTTCATTATTCACCCTAGTCTATATATTTCGATATTCACTCAGTGGTTGTATCTTCGAATCCTCACGGGAAAGGATTCCGAAAATGGGCCTGGGCTCCAAGTCGACCCAGCTAAAGTAGGTACCCTGACATATCCTGGGAAGTAAAGTCTACCGGTGGAATACTGGCCACATTACCCACAGAGAGCTGATTGGTTTATGCAAACTATGGGTATGGCACCTTATTCCCAGTGAGACTAAGCGTCCTTTTCTTTTGCATATACTTATCTTGTTTTTTCTTTTCTTAGACTCTCCAGTACCTTCGCCCACTTCTTTCTCAATACGCGTTCACACAGCCACTCTCACAGCCACTCTCACAGCCACTCACATAGCCACCCACACAGCCACTCACTCACACAGCCATTCACATAGCCACCCACACACTCACTCACACAGCTAATCACACAGCCACTCACATAGCCACTCACTCACACAGCCACTCACACAGCCACTCACACAGCCACTCACACAGCCATTCACATAGCCACCCACACAGTCACTCACACAGCTAATCACACAGCCACTCACATAGCCACTCACACAGCCATTCACATAGCCACCCACACAGCCACTCACATAGCCACTCACACAGCCACTCACATAGCCACTCACACAGCCATTCACATAGCCACCCACACAGTCACTCACTCACACAGCTAATCACACAGCCACTCACTCACACAGCCATTCACATAGCCACCCACACAGTCACTCACTCACACAGCTAATCACACAGCCACTCACTCACACAGCCATTCACATAGCCACCCACACAGTCACTCACACAGCCATTCACATAGCCACCCACACAGTCACTCACACAGCATGCACGCCTACAGCCCGTTGAGTAAATATTCTAATCCAACCATTACGGACAGCGAGGAGAGAATGCTTCCTCCGGGCTTCAGAAATACAAACAATTAAACCCACATGTTATTTGAAGACCCAAAGTTACATTACACAATTGTTAACATTGTTGACTATACAAACATTGTTAAGTATACACACATTGTTAATTATACAAAAATCATTAAGTATGCAACAATTGTTAAGTATACAAGCATTAAGTTGCGTGAAGCGAATACACTGTTTCAACGTCCACACCTGTTTCTTACAGGCACAGCTCTGAGAGCTTTTCGATCATGCAAGAAGCAGATCAATGGGTGAGTTGACACACCAGGCAGTGGCAGTTTTTCTGGGTTAATGTGTCATAGCTTCCTGGTTACGACATAACGGGGACTACGTAAATATTGCCACAGAGTTCGTGCACTGAGTTTAAGATATCCTAGTATGATTGAAAGCTACGTTTCGAGGGCATTAATGAGAAGTGACGTGGCCGAAAGTTAGGAGCGCTCGGTTAAACTTCCAGTTTGCTTATGGCGAGGTAGAGAGTTCTTTTAAACGTTGACATTAAAGCAGATAATAAACAGTAGAAGTTGTCCAGGAGTATAGAAATACATCGTCGCCTTATGCTATTCTTCCTAAAGTCCATGCCGTGTGAAGTTGGTGCTCATGTCTGTTCACAGTCTTTTTATCTCTTGTGCCGCCATTCTTCCTAAAGTCCATGCCGTGTGAAGTTGGTGCTCATGTCTGTTCACAGTCTTTTTATCTCTTGTGCTGCCATTCTTCCTAAAGTCCAAGCTGTGTGACGTTGGTGCTCATGTCTATTCACGGCCGTCTGTCTCTTGTGCCGCCATTCTTCCTAAATTTCTGCCGTGTAGCGTCGGTGATCATGTCTGTTCACGGCCTTCTGTGTCTTGTGCCGCCATTCTTCCTAAATTTCTTGCCGTGTAGCGTCGGTGATCATGTCTGGTCACGGCCTTCTGTGTCTTGTGCCGCCATTCTTCCTAAATTTCTTGCCGTGTAGCGTCGGTGATCATGTCTGGTCACGGCCTTCTGTGTCTTGTGCCGCCATTCTTCCTAAATTTCTTGCCGTGTAGCGTCGGTGATCATGTCTGGTCACGGCCTTCTGTGTCTTGTGCCGCCATTCTTCCTAAATTTCTGCCGTGTGGCGTTGGTGCTCATGTCTGTTCACAGCCTTCTGTCTCTTGTGCTGTGAATCTTTTGTGATACCGACGTCCTCCATTCCATGATGTTAAACTGTTCAGCGTCTTCTCTCTTGGTCTTCCCCTACCTCTCTTCCCCGTTGTGACGACATACTCCAGCTTTTCCCATCTCATGACATGTCCACAAATGGGAACTGCCTTCTTGTAATGCGAGTAACCATTTCTTCTTGTGAGTTTACTTCTTTCATGATTTCTTCTTTGGTCTTTCTATCCGCTAACGATGTAGTCATTCTATTATACAACCACATCTCCGCAGCTTCCATACAAGTCCTGACTTTTCTGCTAATTGTCCATGATTTGCTTCCGAACATCAGGATTGACCCTATATAGCTCTTAAGAACTCGTTTCCTAACCTCGATTGACAAAAATAAAGTCTAGAGCAGTGGTTCTCAAACATTTTTTTGCCCATGCACCCCTTCACAATATGTTCAGAATGTCATCCCACCCATTTTTTTTCGTATTTACTCCTTATAATTCACCCCCCTCCGCCCACCCCGCTCCTATACAGTATACGTAAAAATGGAAGCTAAATTTAATAACACGTACTAGAACAAGTCTAGACGTCTACATAAAACGTGATTTGCGGGTCTACTTAAATTATAAAACGGTTTCAGAAGAGCGAGAAGTACAGAACCTTAAAGTATGGAGGGACAAACAAAATCAAGTAATCGGTTCTTGTATTAACGTGATCTTGAAATAATCTTAACCCCCCCCCCCCCCCCCCCCCCCCCCCCCCCCCCCCCCACCCACCCCCGGAAACCCTAAAATCCCCCACCGGTTGAGAACCACTGGTCTACAGAATATTCTTAATCTTGTGAAATGCTGCCGTTGCTTAGTTAATTCTTTAGTAAATCTTACATTTGCTGTTATTAAAATACCTACATACCTTAAATACATTGTCTTGTTTCAGACTGGTGTCATATACAATGATGTTGCTTTTGGATATATCATTTGTCTTTGTATTAATCATTTCTTGTGTTTAACAACGTGCACAGTTCGCATTGACTGCACAAGCCATGCGGCCTGAATACCCCAGAATCAAGACCCCCCTGTCCTACACCGCAAGGTATTATAGACCGTAATGACAGTTTAATGACAGTTATGGCGATGTATAAGTCATAACAACTGGTAACAGAAGACACAAGTCATGACAGAGTTGTGTGCACTTTATTTCGCCATTACGGAATGTACAATCTCAGAGAGGATAAGAGTACCCTCGCTTGATCCGCCATTACTCTCTGTGTAGACATAAGTGTATATGCGATCACATAAGTACACACGTGGGACGCAGAGGTGTTTCCAAGGCACCAGGGCCGGGTTATATACTGGCCAAGACCTATTGACGCGTCTTCGTCGAGCGTCCTGGGCAACAGGTCCCTTCGGGGTCCTGGATAAAGTCAGTAGGATCGCCGATTCCTCCGAAGTCGGAGAGTATCTGCCTGTACGGCGAGGAACCACCAGTCTGCACACAGATAAGCCAGACATGGGACAACGGATACTCACGCAAACCTCAGGTCCTGTATGACGTCATACTGATGTTGGACAACAGGATGCCTTCATCCGACATACAGGACTTCGCGTTGGAGCTCAAGCCAACGAACACAAGCAAGCAAGTACACACGTAATCACATAAGTACAGAGCACTTCAAGGAAAGACCAGATGGACACATAATCAAACTGAAACTGCTACCATTAGTACTGGGATCCTTCGCGGGTTGTTGAAGGTGGGAACGGGGCAAACATGGCAATATCCCGAGTGCTGTTATGTAGGTTCCTGACACAGCTCAGTTGATCATAAGTAAAGTGTCTTATTTTATCAACTATCACTGATTCTCATGATAAAAGTACTGTGTTTTCTATAAGTTATCATTTTTTGTGGTGACAAAAGTACTTTTCTCTCCAATAGTCTTCATTTTTGGTGACAATAACAGTACATTTATCTCTGCCAGTCATCACCGCTGGTGGTAGCAACAGTACGTTTATGTTGACTTGCCATAATTTTTCCAGGGCAAGAGTCCTTTGTGTTCAATCGGTGGTCACCGGGCGTCATATTTTAGTGACGGTAAAAGTACGCAAACATTTGTAATCGCTTTTCTACTCGTT